>CXYZ01003352.1:4358858-4429845 GCA_900006705.1 Sonneratia caseolaris | reverse complement strand
ATTTAAAGGGTATTACTCTTTAATTGAACGAAAAAAATAACTCTTATATTGGTCTTAATATCTCCCATCAATCATTCCCCTAAGCATCCAAATCCTCAAAAATTTATCAACTTTTTATTAATGATGCATGCCCGCTATTTTTTAGCAAGAACATAGAGCTAATCGGTTTCATATTAAGATGCATATCGAGTTTTTATTAGAGCGTGTATATGATTTATGAGCCTGAAAGCAAGTGGTAATAACTTGATAATTCAAATGTATAAAAAGAAAAAAAAAAGAAAAAACTTCAGCATTAGCATTTTCCTCTGCATGGTTTACCTCTAAGATTATGGGTGTCTCTCAGATGAACTAACTGGTATCAAAGGCACACTCACCTGGGGCAGATCGGGTTGGCCATGAATTTCCGCGCAAAATGAAATTGCTTCCTCATAATAAAGAAAGGGGGAAAGGAAAAAGGAGAGTTGGTCAATTGTGGTAGCTGGTGGTTTGGAAAAGGAGGGGTTAATTGCGTGTCGAGGTCCCCTTTCTTGGGAAAGTTAGCTTACATAAAGAATAAAGGACAGTTTTCTCCATTTTTTTTTATAATATGGTACAATAATATTTTAAAAAAATTAATAATTTCTAGTTAATTATATATTTTTGAATATGAGTATTTTATCTAGATAGTAGAAATATATGGATGTAATTTTTACGTTCACAATATCAAAACTTCAATAAAAAGAAATATTGGCTCTTTTTTTATGACATATATATACTTCTAGCCGAATAATCATCTCATTTATAGTTCAAAAATTATTGTTGTTAAAAAAAATGTAAAGAATGACTAAGGGAAGGAATAATATCCTCTATCCTATCCTATTTCTACGTATTAAGAAAATCTATTTAAGAATAATATATATTAGATTTTCCTCTTTTTTTAATCTTTTTCGGTGAGGAAGATTAATCTAAATACTGTGGAAATGCTCCAAAATAGAAATTAAGATCACATTTTTCTTGGCCGGAAATATCGGTGGAAGCGCTACATCGTGGGCAATGGGCATTTTCGGCAAATTAGAAAGTGAGCGGTTCCAAAATGCGATATATATATATATATATGTGCGCGTATGTATATACGTATATGCATGTGTGCGTAATAACTAATAAGCCAGTTGCTTGAGCAACAAACAAATGGATTATCCTATGTTTAATTAGTGAATATGGTATTTTAGCGTCTATAATATTTTATCTTTTAATAAATTAATATTATTTTTTAAATTCTTTTAGTATTTACTACCTAACCTTTTCATATCCTACTTAGTTAAGAAGACATTTTATGCCACGATGGTGCATCATATCTTTATTTCCTATTTTTGTATGTTGATTACCTTTTTTATGATCCATTATAATCCTTTAAATTTTATTTTTATATGTTTAAAAAGTTTAATTATTAAAAAATATTTATGAATTTTTTATTAGATAATTATCCTATGTTAACATGATACCTTCTCCACCGGGTCACCATTATTTTGCCATGGTGACGGACCAATTTGCTATGGAACAAAGTTATTCTAATTGCAGTACTTTTTTACCCCAAAATAAATAAATAAAGAACAATTTTTAATTTATGAAACATAAATTGGATTTTTTTTTGAAGAGATAAACCATCTAATTATTTTTAATGAATTAGCCTTGGCCATATCGTCGCACGCGCCATGTCGCGTACTTTAAGGCTGTAATTGTCCTGTCCTGTCCTCTCTTTAATGTCGATGCTATTTAAGATTAATGGTATTAACTGCAAGCCAAACAGGATCATTCACTCGGCTATTAACTCTCGGACATCCACACTAAATCTTCTGCAGTACCTTCTTCGATCCATCTTGCCTACGTCCATGCCGACATAACTCTCATGTTGTATTATTATTATGGTTATTATTATTTCATGTTGGATGATAGGTTACGATGTAACAATCAAAGAATTAGACGAATGTAATGTGGGTTCGAGGAGCTCCCAATATAGGCTCGGTTTTCTCATACGTAGCATGCATTCCGGCCGCTTCGATCTCGAAACGGACAGTCATTTGCAACTTGCATGTAAAAAATTGGCCGTGTGTCCGTGGACCAGTTGAAGTTAAATTCACGGAGGTTGTGGATTCACAATCTTCGAGGTGGGGGAAAATATCCGAGCCGAATAAATTGGTCCGGCAAGTTGAGTTGTCTATATAGAAAGAAAGAACCGGTGGGCCTAAGGGCGCAAATGGGACGTCGCCTCCAAAATATCCGAATTTTTAATGGAAACTTGTCTCCATTTTCCCCCTTAATCACATTCTTAAAAACTAATTAAATTCTCTTTTATCCAAGAATTTTGGTGAATTTAGCACGTTGGTTTAGCGCTTTTTGCAACGATACAATAGTAAGATGCAATATTGTATTGAGTTAAATTAGTTCGGATTGAGTATAAATGTGTTTCACATCAAAATAGAATGAATTCATTGATCCGTTTAAATTAATGTATTAAGGCATGTTGAATGAGTGTAATATGATAATAATGTAATTAAACTCGTTTAATTAAATATGTTTAGGTGTATATTTATCGTATTAATTGTGTAACATATAAATGGAAAATTTATATTGTATACGTTAAATTAGTCGTGTTTATCAACATGTAATTTAAATGATTGATATTTAAATTATTTAATAAACAAGTTGTTGTGTATGGAGCATTTAGGTATGCCATAACATGAAATTACCATACCTAAATTGGGAAAGGAACCGGCAACAGATCGATGGGGCTCAAGATGCGGAGTACAATTATCAAATTCAGCATAAAAAAAAAGATGAAAGTAAGTAAATTTTATTTAAAAAATCTCATTATTTTTCTAAAATATGTGCACGATATTAGTAATTCCTTCAACCCAATTCAAGTTTCCATTAATTTTCCCCTTTTATTATGTAGGTTTTTATAATTTATTTTCCCCTTTTAAATAATTTCTTACAAATACATGACGACACGTGTGTTTTCGTAAAAGGGCGTGCCAGCTTGTCCCTCACCTAACTCTACGGAGGCCCCACCCTCATCGTCCGCCTTACCTTTTCATCTGCTTCACACAAAACTAAGAGACAGAAAATGCGTTCCTTTAATATCAACAATTGGCCATTTCCCGTACGGTAAAAAAAATAATCGTCAGTGTAAAATTAATAAATCTTGTAATCATTTTTAATACTTATTTATTCTTTTTCTTGACCGTTCACTATGATAAGATTGTCAAAGAATTAATCCTATGTAAGATAACCGTGTGCAAGAATTTTGTTAGACTATATTGCTTGATTTGCGTGGAGCATAAATTTACCCGTAACCAGTCGGTTGAGATATACCAGCGCCTCCTCTCATTGAAATAATGTTTTGTATCTATATTAATGAAAAAATTTATAATTTTAATATTTTTAATTCTTAATGAGTTTGAATTTAAATTTGCGAGGATGATTGAATTTCTGAATTTTAATCAGACGGTGTGCGACCCCGTGAATGATTTAATGATACACGATCAATGGCTGTTCCGTCATTTCGGGTAACCTCTCTCGCATTGGAGCGTGGGAGTGGAGAGCTGCGCAGTGACGAGGGTGGAGACTGCCTAGCAGAGAACGAATCGCTCCTAACTCGTTCCGAACGGTGATAAAGGGCATTCGTGTCATTCTGCTCTGGCGGGCCCCGCCCCCGCAGCTCTGTGAGTTTTCTTATGAAACACGCACCACTGACGGGGCGCGGCAGCCCACGCTCCGGCGATGCCTCTCCGGAAAGGTCTTCGCCGGGACCCATTTGAAAAACTGTTTCTCGAAATTATTTATTTATGAAAATAAAAAAGAAGACCAAAAGAAAACACAGAGTAATATGCTCCATACTATTCCATGGATTATGATACGATCATTAAAACGGGACACGTAGGATCCGGTGATCGGTGAGAGCGAAGACCGTAAGATAAAAGCCATACGGTGTTTCACAGACACGTGTTGTTTTTACCCACTGAGTCCCATATGCGGTGGGTTAGGGAAGAACCCAGGAAATGAAAGCAACTCCTTCGAGTTCGATGGGGACAAATTATCCGCAACTCCATCGGGAAAAAGGAAAAAAAAAAAAAGCACGCACAAGCCGTCTCATGTTATATATCTTATTAGTCCTTAAATTAATAATACATTAGGTTAGGAAAGTGAGATTGGTGGATACATCCTACACGTATTTAAATATAGTAATTATATATAATTAACTATATTTAATCAAACTATATAAATTTATCACATCCCAATTCAAACTTACTTAACTTTGTATCATATCGAATCGAATCATCATATTTTATTGAATTATCGTATCTTGTACAACAATTGTCGGCTATAATTTTGAGATTCTAAGGGGCGACCGTCGACTGTCCATCCCACCGCCTTTGGTATATATTTCTTTCGGCCAATTTTGAAGTAGACTTTGTAAACCATTTTGGCCGTCTTGAAAGATTTCTGACATCACTTAATTAAATAAAATAATTATTTTTTAAAAAGATTATATATTTTTAAAATAAATTTTTATATGAAATAACCGTTAAAATATAATTATTTATATATAATTGATTAAAAATTAATTTTTTTGTAATTTTTTTATTATAAAACATTATTTTCATAGTTCAAGTATGCATATATATATATATATATATATATATTCCGTGCCGTGCTAATTTTTGACGGGTGGGAAGCCTTTCATTCCTGAAGGCGATTGCATGTGGACTTCGACCTGAAAATCCGACTACATAGGAGGAGAGCTTTCGGCTTAAAAGTGCCGTAAGGCTCACAACTTTAGGCATATTTCCATTTTACACGAATCTCTTCCTTCTATGGCAGCGGGTGCATATCATATACATAATCCGATAAAAATGTGTAGTATCAATGCAGTAGTGTTTGAATGTACTATATTCTTTTTTTAGTTTGCACTATATAATATTTTCGAGTTAGTCAGAATGTATGTTGAGATTAGTTTGTGATTGAGTCGGAATATTTAAGAAGATTTCTGTCAATCCTTTTAACATGGAATCCGATCCTTAAATCACCGATTTTATGATCTAATAAATGGACTAATAGTCCAACTCTAAGTTAATAAAATCTACTATACCATGATACACGAACTTATACCATTTTCTTGTATCATATTCAGGGTAGTCAATATGGGGATATGCTGCTTTCGGTTTTCCTATTTTGTTGCATCTTCTCTGTTTACTGGATTGCCTTCCCTTTCTTTCCCTTTTGTACTGTGTGTATATTGGCTGAGTACCATCCAATGAGATTTGAGCTTTTTTCTAAGTACCGATTATCTGATTTGATACGGTATCGCAGGCAGGCTTCGATCTTGGGACCAGTGGGTTATGGGCCAGCCGGGCTCCCGCTGTGCAATTCGTGCGGCGGCCACGCCCAAGGGCGACTCAAACGAGGAAAAGGGGAATCAGAAAAGACGTGTACGATAGTGCCAGCCAAAAGACAAGATAATGTCAAGAATGCGAGCTTCGGCAATTGGGAATCGTCAAAGGTATATGCAAAATGCGATGCAAGTAGTGCGAACATGGAAACCTTTTCCTTGGTGGCCACAATTTTCTTTCCCTGTCGATCTCTCCTCGTGGCGGTGCATTAGTCACCTTTAATTAATTGATTATGGAGAAATACTTATTGTGTTTGGGGTCTTGAAAACGAGTGTATTTTCAAAGATAATGCTGACCGTCGAATCATTGGCATGGGAATAACAAAAATCACATTAGTCCCACCCCCCACATGCCCATGCTCTCACTCCTAGCCAAATTCCTAACAAGTTAAACCCTTGTGTAAGAAAACCCAATATCAATCGACCTAAAATCAAAAGTTCGGAGGTTGAATTTTTGCTACTCATTAGTGGGGAGGTATAACCGGAACCGTCAATAGCCGGTGACCCTTTGGAGTTGAGAGATGTCAAATCCACGCCCGCCATCCCCCGCGCAACCCACCACTGCCCAGCAGCTGTGCGGGGCCCACGACCAGGCTCAGAGACCCTACTTGCTGTTTTTGCTTTCGCCTGCTTTTTCACCGGGCGCCGTAATTGCGGTCTTGTGCTCCAAAGTGGGACTCCCGATCCTGGCCGTTAGATCTCATGTCCCATTAGATCTTGTCAGGCGTACGTGTCGGGCTTCCGTTGGTCGATTCGGGATTTTGACAGTGAGCATGTGGAGAAAAGGCTGAGATTTCGCCCCGTGGGGTGGGGGGATTAAATACTTGGGAGTGGGCAGAGGAAGTTTCACCTACGCTCCAATAACCTCTGATCGAAAAGTCAGCTCTATCACATAATCACCCATCCATATTTAACCAGTCCTTTTATCTATACACACACATACATACATATATATATGTATGGGGGAAGATGGACCAAATTATCTTAATCAGTCAGTGCTAGAAGGTATGGGCCTCTTAGAATTCGTGGGTTTTGAAGATGTACACTGTAGTTGCATCATGGGCTTGATTTTTGAGCTTTTGCTGTTGAGTCAGGAACTGCAAACATGCCATATTCACTTGAGCCAATGCTCGGGGAATCAATTGACGATGATTTCATGCACGTTTGGCAGTGTCATTCCTTTCTTAACCACGGGTCGATGAACCCTACTAGACAAACCCTCTAGGGTTTTCCCTTGCCATTGATCTTCTCGAAAATACAGAGTTACACAATTTAAAAAAAAGAAAAAGAACACCGGCCCAAGGGGGGCACATCTGTTCTATAGTAACCTGCTCTAGCGATTTTAGTGTCCAACGTGGGCTGATTCTGATCTTTCAATTGGAAAATTTTCATCTTCCAATGTGTGGTTTCTGAATCTTTAATGAGCAGCAGGCTCGGCGCCCAAGGGCCTTTTGCAGCTGAGCTGACGTTTGCTTTTGTGTTAAAGAGATGAATTCAATTAGATTGAATCAATCACATTGCATAGAACACCATGAGATTTACCGTCAATTCTACAAAAAGGGGTACAATCCACACTAAAACAACGGTGTTATGAGTGAGTGCATTGGATTGATTATTCATGGTCCTAAGATCCATCCTTGTGTACTGACGGGTGAGTGAAGTATGAAGGTGAGATTGGCTCTCTCATTTTCTTAAAATACAGAGTAGCAAAATAACCAGCTTTGAGAAGAGAGACAGTATCGTTCAACTTCAATCTGCACTATAGCCTTCAAAAGACTCTGTTCCCATAAAACCAAAAGGAAGGAAAAAGAAAAATGGTTCCCACAAAACCATCTTCCTGGGGCTAAGAACAAGTTGGAGGTGGTCTAATAATCCCAAATAACTAAAGGCAGTAGTGCAGAAAAACAACTCGGGCAAATTAAATAAGAAAGAGCATTCCCATGAAAAGGGTATACTCGGATTTCAGGTGCAGATTATACCCATCTACCAATTTGCAATAATGGCCATGGTAGTAATAATAATACTGAGGAATGTCTTTAAGCGGAAAAAATTGTAACAATGAACCTGATCAGGCTGAGCAACATCTGAGAATATTACATCTACCATTCTGACAAGCATTCGGTACCCAGCAGGATGACTAGCATCTTCAAGAATTGGGATAACGTCTGTTCTCTTCTTTGCCATGTTAACCAAATCCCTTCTACTCCGGTGAGAGGACTCCACTGCATAAACCACTGCAGTCTGCAACCGGGAAAATTATACATATATCAGATACTACTTTTACCAATGGCAGAAATTAAAATTTACAATTTGCATAGAATACTCAGTGGGCCCACAATGTCAGATACATGAGAAACTATGGTGCCTGATGCAACTCCCAGATAAAGAACGTGAGCTCCTGGCTTCTGGCAAAGGAGTATGTTGTTAAAGGGGAGCCTTCAAATTTTCAAGATAATCTAATCAAGCCTGAAAAGGAACGAAAAGTATGCAAAAACTTACAGGCCAGATATAGTCAACACCACGAAGAACAGCAGCTGCCAACTTTGAACGAAAGGGTTCCAATGAACTGAAACATTCAAATGCTTCAAAGCTAAGAGGCTGAGCACAAAGCCACTCAAAGCAAACACAGATTATTATGATAACATAATCCAGATGCATTTGCATCCTTAACTTGATATCCAGAAAGGACAAAGCCTTACAATTGACATTCTAAGCCATCAGTCAGTCACATGCACACCATCCTTGTTATTCAAACTTCCCTCAACAACATCATCCTCATCTGTAGAGTCACCATTGTAACTGAGCTCAGAGTCTGAATCCTCTTGCCCCTCCTCATAATTGTAGGGCTCTGCTCCATCGTCAACATACTTCCTTCTAAGCAACTCAATATCATCGTGCCCTCTATCTCGTCTATAACTGACTATCTCTCTGTCAATCCTTGCTTTCCTTGGGCTCAACAACACCAACTCGTGCAACTTCCTCCTTGCCAAATACAGGTCATTGGGCTTGATCAAATCACCCTTCTTATAAGCTTCTCTAAGAAAAACNAGTACAGGTAATTGGGCTTGATCAAGTCACCCTTCTTATAAGCTTCTCTAAGAAAAACCGTATGGAGCTTTCCATGATTTCCCCTCGTCGAGATGTAAAAGATACCCTGATGCTGAAGGAGAAAATCCTTCAACTTCTTCGGTAGATTCATCGCGAGCCTAAAGTGTGCAATCCTTTCCAGAGTGATCTTTTTTTCGACTGACAGGGATAACAGCTCATGAATTGTTGCAACTCCCCTCTTCTCCATTCGTTTCTGGGCCTCAAGAGACCGCAAGTCGTAGCTGGAGACATCCTCATAGGGGGACCAATAGGGTGTTCTTTGCCACTTCCAAACTGCGATTCTGTAATACTTCCCTATCTTAAATCCGGGTGGAAAATTGATGAGGAATGAAAATCGTACATCTTCAGCATCGATTCCCTTCTCTCTGTACTCTCTCTCCCTGACTTTCTCTATAGCGCACACAGCTAAATTTGGGTCCCTATCCACAATCTCAATGTACTTGTTCCTAGTTTCATCGGCATCAAAGAGCCTAAAGAATTGCGGGTACTTGAGGACTACCGAGTATTCAAAGTCATCGGGCAGTCCAAACTCTGCCCTTGCAATTCGGACATGCTCGAGACGGAGGCGGCGCGTGTTGGATAGCATTAGAAGCTTCCGGAGACGGATCACTGCATCGGGAAAGACCTGAGCTTCGAGTGCCTGCTTTTCCTGCTCAATCTGTAGAATCGCTTTCCGGGAGAGCCGGCAGTAGAGAACCCTCTGCACTGGGTGTTCGAAAATCTCGAAAACGTGCGGGAACTTGAGCAGGAAGGCACCGGCTTCGTGGTTCTTGAAACCGATCCGGCCAGCGAGAATGTCGAGACGGGAGACGGGGAGCGTCTGATTACGCTGAGAGAGAATCAAAGATTGGAACTTGAGCACCTTGCGGACTTTCTTCTCGACTTCCATGTAATTGTCATACCCGTGGTCGCGGACCCTCTGGAGCTTCTTGGGTATGGAGGTGGACTGTGACATGGGTCTGGCGGGACTGAAGTCGTGGAGCGCGAAACGGACAGTCCTGAAAGAATCTGAAGCGGCCCCCCTGAAGGAACTCCATGTGCGGTGGAGCAAGATCCCCATTGTGGGTGGGGGCGCTCAGGAGGGTCTAGGGTTTAAGGCTTTCCATAAGGTCTTGTTGGGTTTCCAGAGTTGGTGGTGTTCGAGGACAGGGTACGAAATGGAAACTTCACAAAAATCGGGGACGCGAGTGAAAAAGGATTTCGAAACCACCACCATTGAGGCGGCCTTGTGTTGAAGTGTTCGGCAGGCCGGTAGGGAGCGAGGAGGAGGCAGGTCGGGAGGGAAGCTCGTCGAACAGGGTCCCCTCTTTCTATGGTGGCAAGTAAGCGTTTTTTTACTGAGGATTCAACCAGTTTGACCTGGGTTGGTTGGAACACCTCCTTGAGGTTTGAGGTAGGCCCATTGGGGCCGCTTTCAGTGGCCTTGAGAAGTAACAGCATCTCGTAAAGATGCGTCCTTACCTCCATGATACTATATAGAATTCAATAACCGAACAAATCACATTATACAGAACTCATTTCGGAAAGAAGAGTCGCTCATTCAACTTCCTGGACTGGCAGAAATTCTTAAGATTGTCTCAAACAGTCAGGGTGGCCGAGTCGTCTATGTACTGCCATCCACAGAACGTGTCGTCAAAGCTTAGGTAATTGCTCTTCCTAGCAAACCCACGATTTACATGGAATTTGGGAACATGGGATCCGATTGCTTACCGTAAGTCTTATGGCGCTTCTTGGAATAAACTTCATCCTCAAGAACCCCTCCAACGTTTCTACAACGAATTCCTGACATAACAAGCAACAGGCAAAGATCTGAAGATCTTTGACCAAAGATCATAGCCGAGATCAGCCTTACAAAACAGAGTATCCTTACGAAAGGAAATAAATGCCGGAATAGCAGCTGTAAATTACAGTCACTTCAGTAGCAACCATTACTAGGTAGCTCTAATCTAAGAGCTAAGCAGCAGCCTTTTGTTTCTTGGGCATGCGGTAGCCCCCAACAACACAAGCATGGTCCCGCTCAAAGGGCTCAAGGGTGACCTGCTCCGAAGGCCTGAACTGCTCTGCTTGCAGCTTCTTCACTTCCTGAGCAAACACAGTCTCTGCTGGCACCGTGGAGTCTATGCAGTTTGCCTACAAGAGCAGAAATTGACAGCAAGTCTCCAACATCAGTCTCAACATTTCGAGATGCAGACAAACAACAAATCTGGCTTTAAAACATAGAAATCATATGTCTGTCAACTTACCTTGATTGAGATGACAAAATGACCTCCAGATTTCAGAAAATAGGAAGCATTCAGTGCCAAGATACGTGCCTGCAAGTTTGCAAAAACAAAACCGACAATAAATTTCATGATTCAAAGGCCCTTACTTTTAATTCCTTTTTTTTGCTGCCAGACTAAAGGCTCTTTACCCATCTTGAAGGGGAAGCACAGTATAAGCTGCTATGATCTTTTGAAACTCAAGTAAGAAGAAACCAGATGTGGATGGTTAAAGTACAAGCATTTGAAACTTAAAAGATAAGAAAACAAGACTGAACCAAAAACACAAACTGGGGAAAAGAACATTGCAAGACATGAACCTAAAATAAATAGCAAAAGGCATATATAATTAAATGTGCATCAGACAACTCGACCTTCCATCATCCATAATGTCTTGAAGGGGAATCCGAGTTAACTCATCATATGCACAGTGATTATCATGTAAAACCAACAAAAACACACAAGACAAATTGGTGAAGTTTAACAGTTGAGGTAGCAGATAACCAGCTTTAAGAAGAAAGACAGTATTGTTCAATCAGAACTAAGGCCTTCCGAAGACTTTCTAAGTTCACATAAAATCATTTTAAGAGAGCAAAGACAAAGTTATGCATTTTGGAGAAAGTATGAAAATCCCAACGAATTAAAAACAGTATGCTGCAAAACTCATTAAACTAAACTAAATAAGAAAGAGCATTCACATGAAAAGTTTAAACAGATTTCAAATGCAGATTGTATTACCAGCAAGTCCCACCAATGCCCATTAAAATAATAATAATGATGATGACGAGGAATGTGATGAAGCACAAAAATGTAACAATGGACCTGATCAGGCTGAGCAACATCCGAGAATATCACATCTACCATCCCAACAAGCATACGGTACTTGGCAGGATGCCTAGCATCTTCAATAATTGGGATAACATTTGTTCTCTTCTTTGCCATGTTAACCAAATCCCTTCCACTCCTGTGAGAAAATTCTACAGCATATACCACTCCAGTCTGAAACAGAGAAAATATACATAGATCAGATGCTACTTTTGTGAGTGGCAGAAAGCAAAGTTTTGTGATTTGCACAGACTACTCACTGGGCCAACAATATCAGACACATGAGAAACTGTGGTCCCTGAAGCAGCTCCCAGATAAAGAACACGTGCACCAGGCTTCTGATAAAGCAGGAATATTTTGTTAACGGGAAGTTTTCATGTTTTCAAGAAGAATCTAATTAAGCTGAATAGGAATAAAATATATGGAAAAACTTACAATCCAAATATCATCAACACCACCAAGAACAGCAGCTGCCAACTTTGAACGGAAAGGGTTCCAGACTCTATACTCAACCTTTGTTCCATCTTCATTCTACAAGTGAATCAAGTGGAATAAGACACAGCAACTAACAATTAAAAGAATTTGCAGAAGATTCCACATCAAGAACACAGCAGTGTTGATGTAGCATAAGTAGGTTATGATAAAGAAGAAAGCGAGTGCTGAGAACCTCAAACAGATAAAGCAACTTAAGCCTGAAACTCTCATACTGATAATAAATTCCTGTTTTTAGTAATTTCATCTGCTGTTCGGTTCCACTGTTCAACAAAACTGTAAAATCTCAGACTTATCACATTGATGCCTCCCACAACTGGAGGTATAGACCCATAACACATAAGTTAAAAACTTTTAAGAGCTGTCATTACTTTACACATTGATAGAGCTCATAGAAACTGCTAATGCAGATTAACACGTTGAGACATGGAGACTTGCCAAGCATGGAAGAGAACAATGTGCTATTACAATATGCATGATACTTGAAAAAAGTAGTAACTACAAATTTCTAATTAACATAAACATAATTTTCATATATGTTAATATTTATATAAGCTGAAACCTGGAAAAAGGCGAACCTGAACTGAGATCCTCTTCTCATTGTAAACAGCTTCTCCAGGAACCATGTTCTTCGTGACCAGAGCATCTTCCTTGCCCTTGGCAATGAAAATTCCCTCATGTCTATGAGGCTCAATTACAACCTTGCTTCCACCTTTCATCCCACCACCATTACCACCACGCCCTCTCCCACCACCACGTCCACCGCGGCCACCACCACGGCCTTTCATAGCACTGCCTCTGTCACTCCAGCCTCTTCCACCTCCAGCACCCCTCCCTCTGCCCCTACCTCCTCCATCACCTCTGCCCCTAAATCCACCACCTCCACGACCTGTAGAAAAACAACCAGTTAAAGACCACGGAAACTTATTCTAACACAACACACAACTCCAGTCGTTAGGACTCAGTCTCACTCATGTAAATGCATATAAAATCAACCCTTTGGCACCATCTAACAAATTTTAGCCTGAAAAAATACGACTTTTCTGTCCCTGTTAGCGAATCTTTCCCTCCACAATTTGCTACACACGTTTACAATTATTCTCAACTCCTGTAGGATAATAAGACCATAGATAGAGCAATTGTATATGTCCCTTTTCTCATACATAATTTTCTTTATATGTCGCCAACAAATATTTAGTTGCAGCCAAGTACGTGTAATAGTAAATGAATGTAGAACTGCATCGAAAATAGTGTCCACATCCAACACATCAAGCCATAGTTTTCCTCAGGTTTTTCCATGTCCAACGGATGATAAAAGAAAAAAGAAGCTGACATCTGAACATTACCTCGTTGAGGTGGCCTCATCTTGGGGTGTTACGGAGAGGCGTGCAGCCGCTTTCGGAAGAAGGATTCACCACTACACCGGTGAAGACACGAGGGAGCAACGAGGCAGGGTGAGGATGAAGGCTCGTTGAAGGGGTTACTTTATTGATGGTGGCAACTGGTAAGTTAGGGTTTTAGGGTTTAACCGGTTTGAGTTCGGGGGAACGCCGCCTTTGAGGTCAAGAGATCGGAGGCCCATTGAAGTTTTTCACTTTATAAATAGGCCCAAAAGTTCAAGCCCATATCCTTTTTTAAGCCATTATATACCATTCGAAAATTCTAATTCCATCAACTTGGGCGAAGTTAAACTAATGTTTTTATCACTAGATTTATAAATGAGTGGTCCAATAATCGAATCTCGGGTTAGGGGGGTTGACGGGAATTTTTCCCTATATTAGTCTTAAGATATATTTCGCCTAATTTAGCTATACTGCGTGATTTAAAAATTTTAAATTAAATTAAATTCGAGTGTACATTATATTGATATAATGTCTACCTACGAAATTCAAGATAACTCCACGTATACATTTTACTCTTATGGTCTTGTGAGGGGAGACAGTGCCTGAACCTCATATTCAAAATTACTGAAGGTAAGAGGGGGTGGCTGTCATGTCTTCCTCTCACAGCTCCAAGGATGACGCAGTTCGAAGTCATTCACCACGGTAACACCTCAACTGCATAAGCACCATCACGATCAAGCTTAAACTAGATCGATTGCCCACTACCCTTTCACGAAGACTAAATTCGCACGTCGTCTATGCATCGAGATATAAGTATGTCACGGCAGTTTCTGCAACAAATTCAATGATGGCTTCCCACGTAATTTTTTTTTCCCCAGAATATTCACCTATAGTTGTCGGTTGGAACTGGGGGAAAAAAATCGAAGTGAATTGAGATGAATATGTAGACCATGGTGGATAGTGCCTTTCAAATATCGTAAAATCCACTTTACAGCGAGCCAATGTGACGTCAATGGCTGATGCATAAATTGGTAGATTTGATTGACTGCACGTGCAATGTCAGGTCGAGTGAGAGAAGTTACGCACTGGAGACTACTAGCCACGCTAGGATAGATAGATGGGCCGGAGAAATATGGTGCGCCATCGTGAAGTGAAAGGCGAGAACCACATGTTACCAGAGTATGAAGAGGCTTGCAATCGAGCGAGCACGGCAGTTCAAGCAAGGAGATCATAGATATATTTGGCCTAAGCGAGATACAGTCTAGTAGAATCTCTGACTGCCTCCATTGCCAGGGAAAAAGAAAAAGAAAAAAAAAATGCAAGGCCCCAAGATCCTTCACGGTAAGCTCACGGTTAAGAGCGGCAAGAAGAGCGTCAAAAGGAATGCCTAGTGTTCCAGTCAGAATAATCCCGTCGACACATATCGACCAAAAGGAAAACTAGACGGTCGGGGTGGCCCGAGGTGAAGAGAGAAGAATCTGCAGAGGAGCAAGAGAAACCAAGACTCTGCGGGAAGGTGCTGAGCTGCTGGAACCAGGCTCGTGACGCTTGCTCGAGACCGCGGAGGAGGGATCATCTCAGACGACAGTCATAATGAGGTCGGAAGGGATCAACACATCCCGGCGGCGGCTGCTCCACGTAGACCTCTTCGGATTGGTGGCCACGGAGAGAGGCGTTGTTCATGTGAGTCAAGTTGGCAAATAGGACATCCAAAGGACACAACAGTGACGAGGGCACTGCAAATGGTGACACGCTTGATCATAGATAGGGCTCAGGTTGATGAAACCCCTTAGCGACAAGTTGGACTTTTGTAGCGATGGATGGATCCGTCAGCTTTCTGGGTAGTACGATAAACCCATTTACAAACTTAATTACATTTTGAGAGGGAGATGGTGGGACGAGATCTCAAGTGACATTCTTCAAGGGGGCCTACGTACACGTGAAGAAAAAGAAAGTGATGGCAATGCACATGCGTCGATCGGTTTTTCCAGTGTGAACTACGAAGGCGAATTTTTCGGCTATCAATTAAAAAACGTGGGGGAAATAATTTTGCCACGCCATATCATGACTAAATAAATTAATGGATAAAATAACAATTAAAAATGAAAAACAACGCAGAGACAACTTATGTCGACAGGCACAGTCACTCGCGCTCTCACTCTCTCTCTCGCTCTTCTGTCTCTTCCCTTTCTATGCGATCTCTGCACACCGTACACAATTCACGAAGTTTTCAAAATCTTTTGTAAGCCGAGCACCAAATATTTATTGGATATGATAGTGTTAGCTACAATTTTTTTTTTAAAATCCGTGATCTATGCATCTTTTACGCTTGTTGGTCTAAATGTTATCTCAGTTCTGGACTTTAAGTAGATCCATATTGATGTTACTAAAAGGAATTTGGAACAATTGATGTGGACATACATTTAATCTATGGTTCTCTCCAATTCAGTGAGCTCTACATGTTAGTGAGAACTAGAGCTATAACTAATAATCCAGGAGCTCCTTTTTTCCTCCCCCTCCTCCTCCTCCTCCTGTTTTCTCCTCTCTTTTTTGCACTTTTATTTCCCCTTTAACTCAAGATACATCAGTAGCTTCATCATTGACCCTTGTATTGGTTTCGCAGTTGCTTTCTCTCTCTCCCCAAAATTTCAGATTATAGAGAGAAACCGTCTGCTAAAAATTTCTTTCTTTACTGATACTGTATGTCTTTGAGTTGGCTGCATCTGCTATTTTTGCACCTATGTTTAGTGTATTTATTCGTTTAGTTTATATGACTCAAAATACATGGTTAACGACAGTACTTGCTATTTTGCGTTCACAGCAATTGAAAGCTAATATGCTTTATGAAGGAACTGAGAATTCAATTGTATCCACTGGTCTAACCGCTTGCTTGTCTTTTTCTGACGTCTTGTAGATGGTCCTTGTCTCCTGAGTATGATTGATGGGAAGAAAATGAAGTATAAGGTTGGACCTTTGTGCAATAGTTACTTACTTGAAACCACCCTGGGCCTGAGCGTGGGAGTGGGAGTGGGAGTGGGAGTGGGAGTNTGACATGAAACCCACCCTGGGCCGAGCGCGGGAGTGGACGTGGTCGTGTGGTTCGACACTCATCATTTTAATGAGAGATTCGAGTTCGAATCCCACCTGCGGCAGGAAGCTTTTAACTCCTTAAATAGGTCGATTCGGGGCGATCCCGATTAGTCAACTGGACAAAGTTTGACTGGATACCGACGATTTATACAAAAAAAAAAAAGTTATTGACTTGAATGCCTTANGCGTGGTCGTGTGGTTCGACACTCATCATTCTAATGGGAGATTCGAGTTCGAATCCCACATGCGGCAGGAAACTCTTAACTCCTTAAATAAGTCGATCCGGGGCGATTCAGATTAGTCAGCTGGACAAAGTTTGACTAGATACCGGCGATTTATACAAAAAAAAAAAGTTATTGACTTGAATGCCTTNTTTCGCAGTTGCTTTCTCTCTCTCCCCAAAATTTCAGATTATAGAGAGAAACCGTCTGCTAAAAATTTCTTTCTTTACTGATACTGTATGTCTTTGAGTTGGCTGCATCTGCTATTTTTGCACCTATGTTTAGTGTATTTATTCGTTTAGTTTATATGACTCAAAATACATGGTTAACGACAGTACTTGCTATTTTGCGTTCACAGCAATTGAAAGCTAATATGCTTTATGAAGGAACTGAGAATTCAATTGTATCCACTGGTCTAACCGCTTGCTTGTCTTTTTCTGACGTCTTGTAGATGGTCCTTGTCTCCTGAGTATGATTGATGGGAAGAAAATGAAGTATAAGGTTGGACCTTTGTGCAATAGTTACTTACTTGAAACCACCCTGGGCCTGAGCGTGGGAGTGGGAGTGGGAGTGGGAGTGGGAGTGGGAGTGGGAGTGGGCGTGGTCGTGTGGTTCGACACTCATCATTCTAATGGGAGATTCGAGTTCGAATCCCACATGCGGCAGGAAACTCTTAACTCCTTAAATAAGTCGATCCGGGGCGATTCAGATTAGTCAGCTGGACAAAGTTTGACTAGATACCGGCGATTTATACAAAAAAAAAAAGTTATTGACTTGAATGCCTTAGTGCATTTGTGCATGTCTTTTTGTATTTTGAGATCTAGAATAGCTGAATAAACTGGTCTAAAAAAACTCATTTCATGAATTTGTGGTGAGCATAGAGGTGGAAGATGCCTTCTCTGTGGGGGAAATCCTCATCTAAAGATGCAAGGAAGAAACCAAGGAAGGAAAGCTTCATCTACATATCGCAACGTAAATTTAAAAGTCCATCTGAAGCAAAACTAAATTGTAAAACAAGAGGGTTGCGGAGGCATTGCAGTGACAGGGTCTCGGAAAGGGTATCCCTATCTCGTGTTGCATCAAGATCTCCCTCTCCTTCTAGGCATGTTTCCTGGTGTCAGAGTTTTGCTGAAAAGCCTGTTGGACAACCGCTTCCACTTCCTGGCCTTCATCCCGGGAATGCTGGATGCATCGATACTGAAATCAGGATACCTACAAAATATCGGTCAGAGAAAAGTGCGAAATCATCTCTTCCTCTACCAAGATCTGCATGTATTCGAGGCAAGGCAAATCAAGTTGAGATAGATGGGTACTTAATCGCTGCTTCAGTTTCTGAGGAGGGTTCCAGTGATAGTGATGATCCAGCAGACTTTAGTCAACAAAGTCCCCCTGCAACAGATTGTGGAGGAAAAGGCACAACTACTGCATTCCGTCCTTCCAGGTTGGTTGCTTTCTTCACCCACGTCTATCTGGTTAAATGTTTTCATGCTTATGTTACACCGAATAGGAAACGTGATCTTAAATCTCCATCTTTTCACTGATTTGTTTCCTCTGATTCTCTGAAGTATGATGCCGAAGGATCAAAGACCTACCGTGTCTCAGATGAACTGGAGAGGAACCAGAAAACCAGCAAACCCCTCATTTGTTTACCATATTTGCCTGACATCACCCAAGCACAGACCATCGATCAGCCAATCACCAAATCTACAGAGTTTTTGTTCTGGTGCTTTCTGTAGTGCTCCAGATAGCTCCATGTCAAGTCCTTCTAGAAGTCCACCGAGGGCATTTGGCACGGAGCAGGCTATTGGTTCTGCTTTCTGGCGTGGGAAGCATTATGCTGATGTTACCTTGCTGGGGTCTGGCCATTGCTCAAGTCCTGGATCAGGCCATAATTCAGTGGGAGGGGATATGTAACGACAGTTGTTCTGGCAGCAAAGCAGGAGCAGCCCCGAATATTCGCCTCTGCCCAGTCCACGAATGACCAGTCCTGGACCCAGTTCCAGAATCCATAGTGGAGCTGTCACACCTATTCATCCCAGAGCTGGAGGAGCACCTACGGAACCACAGACAAACTGGCTTGATGATGCCAAACAACAAAGTCACCACCTTCCGCTTCCCCCATTGAAAATTTCCAATGCTTCACCTTTCTCTCATCCAAATTCAGTAGCTACATCTCCATCAGTACCACGCAGTCCTAGGATGTCTGACGCTCAAACAAGTCCAGTGTCATGGTGGAAAAAAGGAAAACTGATTGGTAGAGGGACATTTGAACATGTCTATCTTGGCTTCAATAGGTATTGTGACCTAGGTTATCATGACTTTTGCAACTTCTGCATGCACTGCTATGCAACAGACTGATGATTGTTAATTTGTACAGCATGAAGTGACAAGTTGTAATCATAAAATTTGTTTTTTTGGGATGGTTTCATCATAAATCATCTACATCCTTGTGAGATATTTAAAAAATGGACAGTTTATGAATCATGGATTGGTTGACTGGCCGTGCATCATTTTGTTTTGGGATAATTCATACTCCTTCAGTGAAATTGGAAGTGGTTGACTGACTCTTGATTCTTTTTCCCTCCCCATCCCCGGATAATCCCTATTCCTTCAGTGAAAGTGGTAATATGTGCGCAATGAAGGAGGTCACATTATTTTCAGATGATGCGAAATCAAAGGAAAGTGCAAAGCAGTTAATGCAGGTGCATTCTTCTCCATGAATTGTAATTTGTCGTCTTGCTTTTTTTTCTTTTACCTTTAAAAGTTGTTCCTTAGATAGTTTCTAATGCCTGAAATTCTCTCAATATTTACTTGTACAGGAAATCACTTTATTGAGTTGTTTGCCGCATCCAAACATTGTACAGTACTATGGGTCAGAAACAGTAAGTTAATGCAGTGCGCCATCCTTTATTTACCTGCTGAATCTGCCTCTTGGTTTATTTTATTTACTTATAGTTTTAGCTGTTTTACTTTCTATGTTCTCCTCTGGATGGCCCAACTCTTTTAAGGAGGTATATAAGTTCATGGGTGTTCTCTTGTAATATAAGCTTCATAAGTCTGTGCTTGTACATAACTCGTGATTTGTTAATGTTAGGTAAATGACAAGCTGTACATTTACCTGGAGTATGTATCTGGTGGTTCCATCTACAAAATCCTGCAAGAATATGGGCGACTTGGTGAGCTGGCTATCCGTAGTTATACTCAACAGGTCTTGCATACTTGCACACTAAGAATACTGTCCACAGGTCAGTCAAGCTGAAGCATCCTAGTTTATACTTAAACTAATAATTAGGAAGGAAAGATTCTGTATTGCATTGAACAGTTCTTTTCTTAAACCTGTGTGCAATTTCTGTAGGGATATCAAAGGAGCTAACATATTAGTAGACCCAGATGGCCAAGTTAAGTTGGCAGATTTTGGGATGGCTAAACATGTGAGTATCTAAACATAGGAGGGATTTTAATATGTGAAACTGTATGCTACATTATGCTAAATCATTAAAATCCTTAATGATCAGGTAAATGATTATTCATTGCCTTAAATGGCGTTATTAAAAAAAATACTGATTCATAACTTCTGTTTATTCCACATATATAGTTCTGCTGTAGGCTTCAGCAAATTATTCTTGCTGATCCAAACCACCTGTATCTTGGCCTTATAGATTACTGGGGAGTCTTCTCCCCTCTCCTTCAAAGGGAGTCCCTACTGGATGGCGCCTGAGGTAAAATTTCTTCTTTTCAGACATATGAGATCATTGTCTTATTTTTCAGTTCGTGTTTATTTACTGGAAAGAAAAAACATAGCTGAATCTGATTTTTCTGCTTCTTATTTACCAGGTTATAAAAAACTCAAATGGCTGCAACCTCACTGTTGATATTTGGAGCCTTGGATGCACTGATCTGGAAATGGCTACCACTAAACCACTTTGGAGCCAGTATGAGGGGGTGTGTCATGGAAACTTCTTTAGCATTGCAATTGAAGTTGTGAAAAAGGCATGCGCATTTTGATTCTCACAATTAATTGGTAGTGTTTACGTGTTATGGATCACAGGCTGCTGCTATTTTTAAGATAGGGAACAGTAAAGAACTCCCAGCAATCCCTGACCACCTCTGAGAGGATGGGAAGGATTTCATAAGGCAGTGTTTGCAGAGAAATCCTTTGCATCGTCCTACAGCCTCTCAACTTCTGGAGCACCCCTTTGTAAAATCGGCTGCTTCATTAGAACAAGTTGAAAAGCCAGTTTTGGGACCTGAGCCTTCAGACCCGTCTCCTGGGGTCTCAGTTACAGCCAGAACACTGGTACTCTCACATAATGCCATATATCTAAAAAATGAATGCTGTCGCCATTGTTTCATTTTTTTTAATGGAAATGTCATGTGGGAGGAGCTGCAAATATTTCTCATTTTGTTTAATGTTGTCCTCTTGGAAATGAAAGTCAATGTAATCAGCTATGGTTTAACATGTAATGTTCAGATAGATTTATAAGCAAAATTTGGGGTCTTTGTAATGTGGTTTTCTTCAGCTTCTATTGTTCATCCCAGAATACAAACTATAATGTTGCTTGTCAGGGCATTGGACAGGGAAGAAATCCTTCTGCTTTTGATTCCGGGAGACTGGCTGTTCATTCATCTAGAATAGCAAAGCCAGGCCCTCTCACCAGGTTTCTTTTTCTCTCTTTCTAGCTAACTCTCACACGAAGTCTATTTTAACCCTCAAACTGTAAGTCTTGTTTCAATTGCATGCAGTGACACTCATGTTCCGAGGAACATCTCCTGTCCTGTCTCGCCCATTGGAAGCCCTATTCTACATGCAAGGTCACCACAGCATTTTAGAAGGATGTCTCCTTCTCCTATCTCTAGCCCCAGAACCACTTTGGGCTCCTGCACTCCATTAACAGGTGGTGCTGGCGTGATTCCATTTCATCAAATGACAAGACCATTTTACATGCATGAGGGGTTTGGGAACTTGCCAATTCCATCATTGAGCAGCATCCACATTAGTGGTGGTGGTGGTGGTGCCCCTTGCCTTGTGCAGAGCCCAGATGTTTTTCGAGGAGTGCAGAAGGATAAGCACTTGTCCTCAGAAGTAGTTTCCAGTAATGTTGATGTTCTTGGCAAGCAATATGAAGTGTGCACTCTTGGGGTCTCATGTATTGGGCGGTCAGTTCTCACTGATCGGGTTTCTCGGCAGCTCCTAAGGGATCAAGTGAAGGTGAATTTATCTCTTGATGTTGGTCCAAGTTCTCGATTTCCAAGCAGATGCAATGGTAACTTCACCTGATTGATTTATGTCTGCGAATGCATTGACCCCTAAGAAGCTCTGTCTCATGTCCACGTACCTTAAGGGAAGTGAACTTGTCTTGAAAGTGGGCCAGGGAGATGCCAGTTCATGCAAATTAGGACCCAGAGATGGAGGCAAGTGTGATGGAATAAGATCTGATGCTTGCTTGGTGATTCATCATTCCAAGTGCTTGAAGTGGAGGTGCAAGGTGACAGAATTGGTTCTATCGGGGAATTCAGCTACACAAGCAGGAAGCGCAATTCCCTCGTGAATGAGCTACTTGGCACTGTTGGGTCTAATATGATACCGAGTTGTACAAAAAATTTGATCCCAATATTGCTGAGTTTCTCTACTTACTGGAGGTGCGGTGCAGAGGGTTAAGCTCACTAATGAGCAGGAGGGAGGAAGCTAAATGGACCGAACTTTCCTTGTTTAGGCCTGCCTGAGAGAGGACACTTGAGCTGTTGCAAGGCATTACTAGCTTTAAGGCCTTCTAAGATCCGTCTAAAATTTTTGTTCGGATCATGGAGAACAATTGCTACCATATGAGCAGCAAGATCACATGCAGGTGAGCAAAGAGTCTGCAGATTCGGGTATCTTTCTTTCTCACCTTCTTGTCTCTGTATATCTATGTATCTACATCGCTCGCGGCTCTTGCTTGTACGTATTATCACCTCATTACAGCGCTGTTATATGTACTCAATGTGATTCCTTAGGGCAGGGAGTAAAGCATTCTCTAAAGGGATCAAACTGCGGTCTCTCAGAACCTGACCGGTTCCGTTCTTTTCAAAGTCATTCGAATCTTCTTTATCCTTTTCTCATGGAGTAATCATGACTTGTATTTCAGCAAAGTCGCGTTAGGGCCTCAGTTCGGTCCGTTTTGAGCTTTTTAGACACTGGTGCTAATCCAGTGGGCCCCCACAAGTAATGCACAGGATTGAGTGAAGAAATGACACGTCAGTCGCTGTTGCTCCACCATCACGAATAAGGCTGTATTCAGCCGCTAGTTTCAGCTCTGGACCATAAGAACTAGGAGAAAGACGCAAGAGGTTTACCGTTTACACATACAAAGTCGTAAATAATTTAGACTTTTGACGGAGACAAACTTACATAAGTACACAGCAACCGAGAAAATTACAAGAAAGAGTAATCTATATGGGTCAAGGTCGATAGCTATTGGTCTGCCTGCTTAAACTCAATCTTTCGCCTTACTAGAAGGGGCTGAGTAATATCCCCTGAAAACCCTGGGAAGATAGACAGGCAACAAGAACCCGAACAGATTGAAGCTCCAAAATGCCATATTTGCAACAGCAAGCCCCCTCCCCGCGTACAGTCTCCTCCTCGAAACTCCGGACAACTCAACACCAGTCTTCCCGAACTCGTCCCCGAGCCAGTCCATGATGGTGGTTATCCTCCTCGAGTTGTAGAATATCGGCACGAAGGCCCGGATTGGGGCCGAAAACCGGCCCGAGAACACGATACCCTCCATGAAGATCTGGGCCGCGAGGAGGAACAGGTGCGGCGCGGCGGCCCGGATACCCTCCTTGTCGCCCTCGCGGACCCCCTCGAGGATGTGTGCGATCGGGAGGTAGAGGCCGACGAGGGCCCCGAGCTGGACGTACAGGCGGAGGGACCGGCTGTTAGGGTCGAAAGCTGGGGGCTCGGGCCCGGGCCCTCGGGCAGGGAAGGTGACCCTTGAGATGAAGAGCATGTAGAGGGCGGCACCGGCCACGAAGGCCAGGTCCCAGGGGCTGACGGTGCCGCTGGCAGAGAGGACGACGGCTAGGGCGAGGGCGTTGACGTGGCGGAGACTGAGCAACCACGGTTTTCTGCCGGTTTCCCGGGCTGCAGGCTGAGATCCGACCACCCGGGCGTTGCCCTCGGGCTGCTTCTGCTCTTGCCCGAGTTGCTCCTCCCTGGGGAGGGCGATGTCCTTGTGCGGACGAACACCACCTGACATTTCTCTCTTCTAAGGGTTTTGTTACTTACCATCTCCCCTTTTTCTTCTACTGCTATATGTGTAATAATGTTCTTTCCGGGAGGAGATAACGATCGAGTTTTGGGGTTCACTCTCAGCAGGCGGGGGGTGAAGAACGGAGACACGTGTCCGCGCGTAAGGTGGCTGTGCAGGGTGGACAAAGATAAGATGACGTGGCAAGTGTCGGGCCCTGGAGACTCTGCAGTCTCTCGCGGTCATGTTAGCGCTCGGTTTCATAAGCAGAAATCTACCGCTAGAACGAATGCAGATTTTCTCATACCACCTTCTGCTTCCTCCTCCCATAATAATATTATGATAATTTCAGGCGGATTTGCCACGGTGATAAGGTGGCGTTGATTCTCCTTTTTTTTTTTTTGCAACGTGTACTTATGCACCTTATATATTAAGATAAATACTATGAACGTGTTACCTAATTACAAGGTTTATTTTACAATATTAGATTTATTAGTCAATATTTTACGCTAATTAATAAAAATATTTATGTTACAATTATAAATTTCTCACACTACTGGTAATATATAATCATTTTACCTCTCTATCTGTCGAACATTATAGTCAAGATAGTAATATCTAAAGATGAGTGAACGCCAAACTCCTAAATATTTTCGGAATACATGAAAAATCAACTTGGAAGCAAGCCCCACTGATTTCTCAATGTGCTTACCATACATATAGCCTGCGGGGGTAACGTAGAGCAGATATATAACCTTCTCCAGCAAAACTTACAAAGAAAAGAAAAGAAAAGAAAGCGGTTCATTGCAAAATATGAGGGGAAAATATTCAGACAGAAGACCACTGGTAAAACTGGAACCCCTGTGCTAAGAATTATCATAAGACTAAAAAAGTTGCTTACTGTGTGTGCATTCTGTATCGCCAACTTCGTTCCCCACCTCAACCCGAATCATGTTCCATTCACTCTTTGTTTCGGAACGTATCTTTTCCTAAATCCATTCTCCAGCTTTGTCTTGAACTCGGGGTTAGTGATTCCTGAATGCAGTGGACCATTCACCATTCTATTTTCTGCATTGCCAAGAATAATGCGGCCATCGGAATCAGAAACTTCTGCGCAGTCTTTGGTTCCTGGAGGGGGGTTGTACGGTTCTGAGGATAAGACAAGTTTCACATGGTCAGCAACAATAGCTTCTTTCCATCCTGCATGAGATTCGTACATGATCAGAAACAGATGAAGGTGAGATTACTGATTAGCAATAAGATCTATCCTTGAAGGAAGTGGCATACAAGTATACAAGTGTAGCTAACTTACTCCGTGAAAGAAAAGTTCTTGCAGCTTCACTAGAGAAGAGCAAGCTCCCAGCATTCAGAGAAGATGATTCAACACACCTTTCGTTGTTTACTGTCCAACTATCTTCCTTTAGAGCACTAGTATCAACTTCCGCTTCTCTTTGAACAGGAATAGAATCTTTTACTTCTTGACGGCGTTTCCAAAGCTTTACTATTGACCGATTCACACCACCCTGGATTTTGCTATTTCTCTCCTTAACATTGGTAACCTGCTTCAGCGGTTGATTCTCCAGCTCACAATCATCCACTGACAAATCAGCACAATCACATTTTTCTCGGATGTCAGAGCTTCCAAGGTTGACAGCTATAGATCCAATCAGAAGCTGCTGTTTCATATTATTTTGACCCACCAGTACAGATGCCTCCTGCATTCTGAACTTCAAGTTCTCCTCATCTTTCTCAGGCTGAGGCTTTCGGCTCCATACTTTTTTGTTTTTAACAGTATGGGAAACTCTCAGATCCCTCATCCCATGCTTATTAAACTTAAATTCGGGTTTTGATGTTGACAAATTCAACTGATGGAAGCCATTGGACATGGCACTTCGTTGAGGTGGCATGGGCCAGCAGGGAACACCAAAAGGTGGGTGGTTTCGCAGTTCAACATTCTCACAGGCGTTAGAATCCTTGTCAACAAAGGCAACACTTGTCTGAACTTTTGGATCTGCCTCTTCTTCAATTGGACGTTGGGACATCTTGAACGGTGAAATTTCTGAAGGCACATCAAGATCATGCCTTTCCAAATCAAATGCATTAACATGTGCCAATATTTCTGATGGAGGCTGAGCCTCCATCAGATGAAAACCATCTCTATTTTTGGTCTCCTCGTATCTGTGTTCCTTAGCTTTCAGCTCTTTCCGCCTGAGTTTTCTCCTCCTCCTCCTGTCCAAAAGCTCAGCTTGCCTAAACAGTTCAAGAAAAGCAAGAAAAAAGCAAATCAATTTACCCACATATTTGCATGAAATATCATATTCATGAATGACATTTTACCATCAGAGGGCACAAATTTAGAATAATGCTGATTCCATGTTGAAGATTACTTTCTCCTATCACAAGGTAATATTATCCAAAGAACCTCCTGTATATCATGAAAAAGGAAAAAGCAATTGCCAAGCTCTACAATATTCTGCTTTCCTTTCCTTTGCCTGAAGTACTAAATTGTAAAGACTAAATCAATAAAACCATCATATCTAATGGCTCATTTGATCTTGATCAAATGAGAGATGTAGAAGGAACAGCTTGTAATAATTCAGTAATTGAAGATGACAGAACTGTGGAACAGTATTTTGCCATGTGCATAAGCACCATTTACATGCACCATTTACCTCTTCTGTGCAGCTTCTTCCTCTTCCATAAGCAACTTCTGGCATCTCAAAGCTTCAGCATCTTTATCAGCCAGCCATGCTTCAACCTAAGATCAATCACAAATTTAAGATTAAATGTAGGATGAAGGAACAGGAAAAATACTAATAATATTGCAAAGACAGTGAGAATTTACCAATTTCTGCTCCAATAGGAAACTAACAAATGCAACAAGGTTCTTTGCATCCAAACCAATCTTCCCAACCTCTCCATCAAATAAATACTTTTGCATAGACATGGCAGGGCCACTCAAGAATGTCTTTTCACTTGCACCATCGAGGATACTGAAGAATTCTTGTGAAGAGACAGGAAATCTTGCTGGTCTAGCCTCGACAATCTCCTGCATAAAAAGTTACTAGTTCATGAGATCTTCTTGCGGTAATATGCCTTTCTCCACCCTCTTTACGTCAAAAGGTATAGAAAAAAGTGATTGATATGAAAGGCAAGGTTCCCTCACCAAAAGGGCTGAGCCAAAACTTTTACAAAAAGTTGGCAATGGAGGAAACACTGGTTTGCATATCAGTGATTCCAAGGCCTTTATTATGGCAGCGCCTGGAAGATCCTATAAAGAATTACAAACATTTGTAACTACAAAAAGCAAAGTATATCCACAAATCCCCACAAGAGGAACATATATTTTTCAGCTTTTTTGTGGCATAAAGTTCACCGCCCCTAAATAGATATTACCTCCACACAGGCATTCTTCAGTGCAACAATTTCCTTAGCTTCATCTGCAGATAGCTGCAGGGATAAAAAAGAACAATGATAAATTATTTCTGCTTGTTTGAGAACTTCAAAACACCATACAAAGGGGAAAGCAAATGAATGTCACCTTATCCCAGAAGACATGCAATAGATCCCTGTTTTTCAAGCTATCCTAGAAGTGCATAAGATGATGCAAAATCAGAGACATCAGAAGGGGAAGTATTAATAATTAAAAGATATTGACTAATATCATATACTGCAAAAATGAGAATTTTCAAGACAGAATTAGATAAAATAAAGCATCAACACATAAACAATTAAGTATCTGCTACAGTTTTAAAACCTTGTAAAGACTTTTAAGTCGATGGTGCACACGTGTATGTCTTCTGTGGTTAATAGGTGAAAAGAATTCCTTGTTGCACTTATCACACTTTTGCATTGGCACCTTCATGGATGTAAGTAATGGCCAACCAGGAAAATCTGCCAAACAATAAACAGCAGTGGATATAATTTAACACAATGCACCTCCAAGGAGAGTTGAGAGAAAAGAAAAAGGATAGAATGAAAGGCTTAGGTGCAAATGATCCATCATTTCAATAACCTATACTAAATGAAATCACCACAAGTTTTATGTCCTCCAACAGACATCAACTTTTTATTTCGACGTCAAGCAGCCATTACCTTTGTTATCAAAAGCATTCAGTATCCACTGCACTGGGCTTTCTGTGGACCTTGGTAGGAATGAAGAAGGCTCATTTCCGATTCCTTGCTTGATAAGTGTATTTAAAGAATCATTTCCCCCCTCTAGCTTCAGTCCTCCTAGAGCATTAGATGCCTTCACTTTTACAACTGACATTTATGCAATGAATCTTATCAAGACAGCTTAACACAAAGTACTGCAAGCACAAGAGAAACAAAGTTAGGAGAATTATCTTTAAAATGATGCATCAAAACTAAAAGACGAATTCCATAAATTTGTTTAGCAATATATATGCGTCCAGTAAGATAGATATTTTCATGGAAAAACATGCTCTTATACAAAAACAGTTTGAAGAGCATTCAGAATCAGTTGACTGAAACTTAAGGCATTTGGATAGTACTGATGGCAAGGGTACATATTAGAAGTACTGGTAGTTGGGAAGAGGAATTGCAGACAGCAAGAGGACAAGGCATAAAGCTGAACTCAATAATTTACAAGCTTGCATTCAATGCATAGATATATGGCATCTGGAGAGGGAGGAATCAAAAGGTGTTCAAGAATCTGCATTCAAATCCACAAGCTCTGGTAGGAAATTTCATCACACTGATAAAGAGCAGACAAATCTCTATTCCAAAGACTAAGACAAAGCTAGCTAATAGTTCCTTGGCTTTACACTTTGTAACCAGGAAGCTAAGACACTTTCTATAGAAATTGATAGTTGCTCTTTTGTAAACCCCTGTATAAACCAGTAAATGAATGAGCAAGCAGAAATTATTTGGGGGAAAAAAGGAAATCAATTAACTGCAAAGTAAATCATTTCTCAGTGACATAACAATAACCATGTGAATTAGTTACACAAGAAAATGCCACTGCTAAGTCATCCACATATTGAGCTTAACATTCCCCTGAGATTCTTATTGCATGCCTATATCAATGATATCCAACTTCCAACGCAACAGTAACCCGCAGGTTCAACATAAGCACTATCTTTACAAACTAGATGAAGCAAAACCTCCGCTGAGCTAAGCGGACTTTCATGGTTAGACTAGTTGAATTAGAAAAAGATCTCTCACATAAAGATTATCAAATCATATAAAAACAGTACCATCCTTTCCCATTTGATAGACAAACAGAGCACGACAGAGATACAGAAATCCTCAGGTAACGATTGCCGCTCGCACAAACTGGAAATTCTTGTACGCACATGTGATCCTTGATTTACCATAATCGCAGACAAATCATTGAAATGGAACGAGAGACGAATAGGTGATCAATTACCGAACCAGCGCAGGCCGGGAGGAGAGATCACAGCGGTTCGAAGTTTCCAGAGACGGCCGGAGCTCTGATTTGGCTGAGGAGAGGGAGAGGAAGGTGTTCACGACCGAAGGGCGAGAGAGAGAGAGAGAGAGAGAGAGAGAGAGAGAGAGAGAGGTGTAATGGCGGTGAGAGAAGAGTGTGCGAGGAATATAATGGCGACCGGGGAACCCTCCCCTCGCTTGCCTGCGTGGAAATGAAAATTCAGGGAAATTAGGGGGAACATTGAAAAAATAAAATAATGATATGATCTTGACGATAGGGCAATTCACGCTCACGCGCTCCTGAAGCTTGTGTTAACACGCGCCTGTCGGATACTCTTCTTTTTATTTTATTTTCGACCTGAAAATTACGAAATACAGTAACTTATACAACATGTATTAATTAAGGCGTAATTGAATTAATAAGAAGGCATTTGGATAAGATGGAGAAATAAACCGAATCCCCCCGCCAAAAGAAATTCCGTCGGCCCTGCACTTACCTACCGGCGCCTCTTTCTCCTCTGCAAGCATTCTATCGCACCAGGTCCATGAAAGCCCAGTCACATCGAATCTGGGCTTTCGTGCACCCGGTCCACCTAATATCTGGCCTTGCCGCCTTCTTCTGTTTCTTTGACTGTTAGCTTCGGACAGCTCTTCGTCTCGCTCTCTTCATCCTAAAGCTAGAGGTTTCCCTTTCTGCATCCCGTTTCTTCGTGAGATTTCTGACTCATGAGATGCTCTGCGGACCATGGACACAACGGAGCCCCAGATCAGCGGCCCTGATCTGCCCCCCGCACCCGATCATGACCTCTTCGCGGAGCTCGAGTCACTCCGACGATCGCACAAGAGCCTCCAGTCTCGGTCTGCGGAGACGGAGGAAACCCTGATCCTCGCCCAGCGTCAGAGAGAGGATTGCGTCAGCGAAATCACGAACCTTTCCAAAGTCATCGAGGGCCTCTGCAGCGAAAGGGACCAGCTTTTCTCGAGGGTGGATGAGCTCGAGGAGTCGCTCAGAGAGAAAGAGGATGACTGCGTGAGGAAGTTCGAGGAGGAGCTGACGGAAAGAGAACGTCTGAGGGTTGAGATTGAAGTGTACAGGGAAAAGTTTGAATCTTTGGAGAAGGAGAGAGAAGAGAGAGGTGGGTTTCTATCGAGAAGCCTGGACTCGATACGGGCGGTGAAGGAGGGATTAATTAGGGTAGTTGAGAATGTGGACGATTATAAGATCCCTGAGAGACCCGGCGATGAAAATACTGGAGAGGGAGATCTGAGGCTCGATCCCGAGTCAATGCAGGTGTGGGAGGAGATAATGGAGGTAAGAAAGATCATAGATTTGGCGGAATCGAAAGTGAGTGAATACAAGGAGATGGGGAGGAAGGAGAAAAAGCAGTTGGAGAATAGTGTGGTGAGCCTGACAGAGGAAAACCGAGACATTAGTAACTTGCTGAGGATAGCGCTGGTGGAGAAGGAGGCAGTTGAGAAGAGCTTGAATAAGTTGAGGGGCAACACTGAGCAGAAGAGGGTTGCCCTGTTGCAGTTTGCTGAGCGAGGATTGCAGAGGGTTGGGTTTGGGTTTATGATGGGGAGCGGGGGGAATATGGAGCAACCGATAGTTGAGAGCTCAGGTGCATCCAGCACGGGAAGTAAATCAGATGGTAGTGAGTGTGAGGAGGAGGTTGTTAGTCTGGTATGTGAACGCGTGAACTGGATTGGGGTGACCAATTTCCCTAAATATTTTGATTTCTTCTTTCGTGGATATCCTCTGACAAGTTTGTTTCCGCTCTTGACAGGCTTCTACTGTTGAGAAGATAATGAAGAACTTGAGGCTTGAGATCTCTCAGTTGAGGAGATCTTTGGATGAAGCTAGGTACTTGATTTGCTCTCACCCTCATATTTACTTTATTTGTTCGAAGCTTTCATGTTTGATTGCAGAATCAGGTACTTGTCTAGATATAGCCTATGCTAAGATGAAAGGAGAAATGGATGTAAGCTTATCAGCTGAGATTAATCTGAGCTCATTCAGGCACTTCATTAAGCTAGTTTTTCTTTGAACTCCTTAGTTGACTTTATTCATGCGTATGAGCTTTAAAAGAAATATGCTGAAATTATGAAGGCAATGTCACTCAAGCCTTCGGCACAATGAGAAAGCTCCAGAAACTGATGCTAACACAGAATTCAAAATGAGCGAATATCTTTCTGATTGGCAAGACAATGTTTTATTTCAATGGGGCGGTTCTGATGCTTGGAGTTTGTCGAGTGATTACTGTTCTTTCCTTGTCAGGTCAGATAATGAGCGCCTAGAGAGCCTTACAACAAAACAAGCTCAGCAAATCACTGAAAACTCTCTGTACATTAAAGAACTCGAAGAAAGGGAGAGGCTGTTAGCTCAGAATGTAATGATATGGTCAATCAAAGAACAAGATGACCTCTTTTCTCTTTTCATCCTGAGGTATCTGAAGAGTAAAGCTGTGCTATTCTTTCTGTTAACTTTGTTTTTATGTTGTTTTCAATGGAAGATTGAGGACCTCCTGGTCGATATCAAAGAAACAGAAACAGAGGTTGCCAGATGGAGAGAAGCCTGTGAATTGGAAGTTGAAGCTGGGAAGAATGAAGTTGAAGAGCGTGACAAAGTGGTAAAAACTAGTAGTGTTCTTTCAAACAAATTCTTTGATAGCCTAAAAACTATACAACTGTGCCATCAATACATACGGACAAATGCTTGGATGGTATGTTCGTATGTGATGCAAGAATCATAAAGGTAGAGAGAGACATGGCATATGAACTAATTCACGGTATTGGCTTCTGTGTGAGGTTTTAGAATGCCACTTGCGAATGGTCAACTGATAAGACTCTAATGCACAAGATCGAGGTGCAGCAATACACCTTAGCTATTATACATAGTTTAGAAAGCACATTTTTCCTTGTTCTTGTGGGTTCATTCTTTGACAGCAGTGCCGTATAAGGTTACAATCATACAACAAGAGCTCGAGAAAACAAAGACAGCTCTGGAGATATCAAATGGAAAGCTGAAGCTGAAAGAGGACCTTGCAGCTGCTGCAATGGCTGCCCAGGCAGCAGCCGAGAAGTCCCTCCAGCTGGCTGACAATCGGGCGGCAGGGCTGCGAGAGCGGATCGAGCAGCTAACAAGACAACTTGAAGAGACAGATAGTCGAGAAAGGAGTGGCATGAGAATGATTAGGCGCATCTGTTGGCCCTGGAGGGCCTTCAAGGTGAATCCCGCAAATGGTGCTGCTGCTAGATTTCCGAATGTAAGAAGGATGCTGCCGGAAATGCAATCTTTGCTTCATTACAGAGCGTGATCAATTGTTGTTCTCATCACTTTAGTTCTTGAATCAGATGTGGTAAGTTGAAAGATCACATTTTTCTTGTTCTCAATAGTGGTTCTCCTTTTTCTTTTTGCTTACATTCTCGTTCCTTTTGAATTCGAGAATCGAGATGAATTAAAATGTAAGTGATGTGCTTGTGAATAGAAACTTCAGCTTTTATGTTCAGTTCAAGATCTCGGGAAGTTTTACGTTGCTGCGTGTTGTGTGCCTGGCATCATCGGATCTTCCTCCATTACAACGAATCTTTCTTGTTCGTGAGCACCCCATTTAACAGTGATCCCTACAGATCTTCCCTAAGCTGTGCCAATCCGCATTCTATCTGGCACAGGCAAAACGGGGCCGAAAGGATAGACCCAAAATGGTTAATACGCTGACCCAGTTTAGTTACCGGTGATCCGGCCCATAATAAACATTTGTGAGCCGAACCGACCCGACTTCTGGAGACCCGAACCGAAGTGTGGTGGGGTAAATGGAAGGTGTCGCTCACCATTTTTTTGGTCAACTCAACTCAAATTGACCAGTTTGTGCCCGGGAAAATGGAGAAGGCTGAGGACGGCACCGCCAAGAAGATCGAGTCGCCATGCGACGTGGAGGCTCTGAAGAAGTGCTTGGAGGAGAACAAAGGCAACTACGTGAAGTGCCAATCGCAGATCGAAGCTTTCAGGACTTCCTGTTCTCTCAAGAAGCCTAGCTCTTCCCCGGAAGCGACGCCGAAGCTGAGCTCCGGTAGGTAATCTCTCCGATCAATCAACCACTGCATGGCTCTTTTGTAGCGTAGGCTCCTCCGTTCCTAGAAATCCTGTGGCAGTTGATTGCTAGTTCAGCTACAGCCTGCTGTCTTTGTTGTGCGAGATTGTATTATCTGGACTCGGATTCACCCAAATAATGTATACTTTATTCTGGTAATAGCATATGAACATCAATGTCATCGTCGTGATCATGATCTTGATTCCTTGGTTTCCGATGGTGATGATTTTGTCACAGTAATTGGGATCTGTTAGACCGAAACTGCTGAACTCGATTTGACATATTTACAGTGTTACTGCCTGGATAGATATTTACTAGAACCGAGCCAACAATGTTAATACATGTGCAACCAGCTTTGAAATGAGCTATTGCTATGGATTTCAACTGCTGGAAGTACCTACGATAAAGAGGTTCCACTAGCAGCTCCAGAGTTGGAAATCGGGAAGTTTGGCAATGCAATAATGAGGTATGTGGGAGTCGTTGCAGCTCTTACTGTCCTGCAGCAATCGGGTTAACAAATTATGAGCAGGGGACTCTTCCTGCATTGGCCACCCTTATTCCATCCATTGCTTAGCAGAAGAGACAGATAGTTGTCCATGTCATTCTTGAAATTTTGGGGTGAGTTTCTCAACTCTTTTACTTTCTCCTGCGAGTCTCTTTGTGCCCTCCTTGAGGCTTGGGTCCATATCCGCATCTTGAATGTACGACTCTTCAACTGATCTGCTCAGATTCACAGCAAACACCTCTGAGTTCCTTAGCCCTACTGCAGGCATTAGAATACCATTCTCTCAACTTGGACATGGACATGGAGACTGTGTTGGCAACAGTCTCATCACTAAGGTGTCTCATCTTCCTCTTTCTTGGCCCTTTCTCCAGTTCATGCTTTGCTTGTTCAGCCCTCTTTACCACTGCATCAATCTTCTCTAGTTTGACCGAAAGCACTTCCTCGAGGTTTGCCTTTACGTCCTTTTTGACTGGGCCGCCAATGCAATTTGAGCAGCAACAGCATCCTCAGCCATTGTATCTGCCTTGATGCAAGTGAGCTCCAAGCTGACTACATCAGCAGCCTCTGACCATTTTGGGCGATTGCTAGCTGACTGCAAGTGAGCACCAGTTGCAAGGGCGATGGCAGTTTGGGCTTTTGTACCAGGTTCATCTGGCTGGAACAATTCGTCTCACTCTGACCATTTTGGACTTGCTCAAGTGCAGATGCATGTGCTGGATTTGACCTGGAAACAGTTCCAAATCGAATGAGTTTCACCGAACCGTGCTCTTCCATGGCTGAACTGATTCCCTCAACAGAAGCCTCAAGCATTTTCTATCTACTTCATGACTCTCTTCCACGTGTGTCTGTCGCTGACATTTCATTCAGGCACAAGCTGAGCTTCTGCAGTGGTCTCCATATAATCACTAGAAAGGTAACTACTCAAAGTTCTTCTCCTGCCTATGACAAAGCTGCAAACATAAGTCCAAGACGAAGAATATCTCAAGCTCCGACGATCCCTCCAATCAAACGGATCCGAAATGGTCAACTAGTGCATAAAAAAACCCATGGGGAGGCCATGATTGTGACATTCAGAAAGCAAGAAAGCTGACGGACGGCATCGCTCTCTATACCCAATCATCTCGACTCAGTTGCTCAAAATAATAAGCACGTTGGTCCACAGATGGACCAACATGGCCTAATTTGAAAATTGGAAGGTGCTCGGATCGAAGAGATGCTAAGCGTGGAAAGAGTGAAGTCCGAAGAAGCAGTGCCCGAGTCAGTGGGTGACGCGGGCTATCGGGTGGGTCCCACAGTTTCATCACTCCCAATAAGGGACCTGATCGTGATTGTATCCCGGAGAGGGACAAAAACCGTAATTTCACCAATGACGAGAGCCACCCAAATCCAACCCACTCCCACCGATATTCCCATCTGTACGGATGATCTCTCGGCGAGCCTCATAGCCAAAAGTGGCACAGGTGTCAGTCTTGGCCCTCTGCCGCCAGGCGCGACCTCACCTTTGTTATAAAATTACCAAACACACCCCGACGAGTACGATAAAATGCAGGCCTCGTCGGCAGTATTATTAGCTTATAAATCGCTCTTTCCCTGCGCAGGGGTCGCGTCCTTCTCAAGCTCACAGCTCTCTTCGGCTTCGTCGTCTTCCTACTCGTCTCAGTCTCTGTCATTTCATCATCCCAGCTGCAAGAGATCGAGACGCTGGGGCAGCCGTAGCTCTCGGAGCCGAATCAGGTCAATGCCTTGCTCTTCAGTCAACGTTGCGAGTGCTGGTGGCAATGATAATGGTGGACTACGCAACTGCATGCTGAGCGAGTCAACGTTCCTCGCTTCCCTGATGCCGAAGAAGGAGATTGCCGCCGATGGCTTCATCGAAGCCCACCCAGAGTACGACGGCCGCGGCGTCGTCATCGCTATCTTCGGTATTTGAACTATACTCGCCATTCTGCTTTCTGTTTCGAGTTCGACTCCTGACACGAAGTGAAGTAATTGTTCGGGTAGTGGATTGTCGTTTGATTGATCGTATGTTTATGTACTATCGAATAGTGGCTTTATCATCTGCTTATTCTTCTAGCAACTAATCGATCACAGGTTGGTGAACTACCGTCCATGATCTTTCCTGTTGAAAAACCCACCGTATAATTTGTATTGCCAACTGGAGAACGTTGACCCTTTTTTTTTTTTTTGGCTGCAAACTGAATACTTTCTTTGTTCTTCGTTACTTATTAAGCTTATGGATACTGAGGCAGATGAAAATGAACCTTGCTTCTCATCTACAATTCAGATTTCATTCTTGACTCATTGGCTGTCCTGCCACTTGAGGTGTTAGAATGCTGTATTTGGTTTGTAAGGAGTCGAAAAATTGTAGATTCTTGTCGTCTACAAAATGGGCTTCCTGAAATAACTATTAACTTAATTAACTGACTTGTATTGGTTTTGTTTGCAGATTCTGGTGTTGACCCAGCTGCAGCTGGGCTTCAAATTACCTCAGATGGGAAGCCAAAAATACTTGATGTTCTTGATTGGTAACTGAAAAAAGAACTCTTAGGCACTAATAAGTCAAGCCTTTGATTTCTTTTCTTTTCTTTTTTTGAAACATGATCTTGTTGTTATCGTGCAGTACCGGGAGTGGAGATGTTGATACATCAAAAGTGGTGAAGCCTGATGCTGATGGTCATATTATTGGAGCATCAGGTTGGTAACATGTAGTTGTCCATTATCTTTTCGGTAAAGCCGTGTCTAGTTTCTTTGCCCTGCAACAGGATAACAGGACTAAGAAAAATATAGGAAGGTTATCGAGATAGCAAAATCCTGGTTCCTAGCCATCAGAATAACTTTTGCCACCCTCAACTCTTGTGTAACTGGCCTTTTTACCTTCATTGACAATGAACCTTGAAGAAAAAAAGATTAATTCAGTGTTGTGTGCTTACACTGTGGTACTAAAAGCCCTTCAAACTTTATTCAATTTTCTCTTTGGGTTTCATTGGCGAGATATTATTGCTAGGTGCATTTCATTTAGTTACTAGCTGTGGAGTCTGCACTTCTTCCTCATGATCCTGCAGGACTGCAACTGCCTGTAGGGGTCTTGATGATATCCATTTTGAACCTTTTTTTATATTCAGTGCTCTCAAATTTCATTCCTTAGACCCTCTTAGCCCCCGAAATTACTATTAAATGGTCTCATGACCCGATGAAATCGTGTCACATTATGGATACAAGTGTCTGATGGCCATTCTTTCTATTTCTCGTATAATCTACTCAAACCAAAATGGAAAATCCACAGCCTCATGCACATTGCTAATTGTTTTCCCAGTAACTAATAGGCAAATTGGGTGTGGTGCATATATTACAGTTATGTGCTCCCATCACATTTCATTCGCTTTTGATTGCGCTTCCCCATTTTTAGGTTTTTGTTTTCTTATTTGGTTTTGATTACATTTTATGAATAGAATGGTGCTTATCAGCCCAATGTTAATGCAATAACCTTTCCAAATTCTTATCAGGGGCTTGTCTTTCCATTAACCCATCATGGAAAAATCCTAGCGGTGAATGGCATGTGGGCAGTAAACTGGTCTATGAGCTATTCACAAATACATTAACATCTCGCTTGAAGGTAGAGATTGTCATCGTTATTTATTCGTTGGCCTGTAATAACTAACTTCTGATTTTGTCCTTCTCCTCCATTACTTACAGAAGGAACGAAAAAAGAAGTGGGATGAGAAAAATCAGGAGGAAATTGCCAAGGCTGTTCAGCAACTTGATGAATTTGATCAGGTGGTTGAGGAGTGTTAGCTGTTAATTGCTGAATATCACACATATCTGGCTTTGGAACTTCAAATTTATATGCACTCATGTTTATTTTTATCTAGCAGTACAACATGGCCTAAATATCATTGAAAAGAAGTGAATTAGTCATGATTAGAAAGGTTAAGTTCTGCAGTGAATTATTGAACTTTTGTTTAAACCTTTCATTAACATTTCTTTGCCACTTTGATATATATCTAAAAATATATGTCCTCTGTACATGGCTGCAATGGGGACAAAAGTAATCTTAGCTATCCTTGTGTAAGTGGATCTCAAGATAGTTTTAACATATAATATTTCCATCCAGAAACATGGAAAAATTGAGGATGCAAACCTGAAGAAGATTAGAGAAGATCTTCAAAGCAGGGTTGATTTCTTGCAAAAGCAAGCTGAAGTGAGTGCAAAGCTTTTCCTCTTACTTTTCTTTCCTTCATTTCTTTTTCTGTCTGGAATTAATTTGATATTTTTGCTTCTATTTTAAGAGCTATGATGACAAGGGCCCTATTATAGATGCTGTTGTATGGCATGATGGAGAAGTTTGGAGGGTTGCCCTTGACACACAGAATATTGAGGATGATCCAGATTGCGGAAAACTCGCTGACTTTGAACCCCTGACTAATTTCAGGTTGGCTGGTGCTACTGAATATACTGTAATGGTGGGAAGTTTTGTTCAGAAACTGGAGGGTCCAATTTATTTGTTTTGTATCCTTATCCTTATAACATGTGGAATACTTCTTATATATCTGTATTATCCTACCAATCTGATGTTACACTTGCTTGCTGTTGATGAGATGCATGATGTGCATCATATATGTATGTTCTCAGAAATTTATTATGCACGTTTCAGTTCTGCCAATGTAAAAACTTTTCTTCAGACTTGTAAAAAAATGCTCCTGTTCAGTCAGTGCTTAACATTTGGTTTTATTCCTAAGCTGTTGAACTGGGAATTTCCTGAGTTTTAGCTTACATGAAAGTTAATCCTCACAGGACCGAGCGCAAGTATGGCATGTTCAGCAAGCTAGATGCCTGCACATTTGTTGTTAATGTATATGATGAAGGGAATGTTCTCAGTATCGTGACAGATAGTTCACCTCATGGTACTCATGTTGCCGGTATTGCTACAGCTTTTCACCCAGAGGTATGAAACTGCAAATTAATCTGTACTCCTTACTTTATTTTATAGCTTAGAGCTCTTTTTTGTATATGTCTTTAAGCTCCTTGTTGGTACACATTTAATGAAATTTCCTTATTGAATGATCAAACAATTTTACTTGCTTTACTGTAGAAAGTTTTTATCTAATCGAAGTGTTCAAACGCTAATAGGAGCCCTTGCTGAACGGAATTGCACCTGGAGCTCAATTAATATCTTGTAAAATTGGAGATTCACGGCTTGGATCAATGGAGACAGGAACTGGTTTGATACGGGCACTCATAGCTGCTGTTGAGGTGGGTCATGGTTGTTGTGATACTAAATCTTTAATATATAATTTATCTGCACTTTACTACTGTTGTTTTCTCTGGTCTTGGCATTATATATATATATATATATATATATGATCCAATGATAGCCATTGTTCTTGTCTTGCAGCACAAATGTGATCTAATCAATATGAGTTACGGTGAGCCTACACTACTGCCAGATTATGGACGCTTTGTTGACATTGTTGATGAGGTAACAATTTTTCACCTTGCAGAAGCTTTTATTGAGAAATTTTCTATTGTAACATTGTTCTGGTTGATACAGATTCATATTTTTATAAGGAAAAATATCAAAATTTCCTCTCCTAAGCTAGTACAGGTGGAAAAAAGAACTGCACATAATCATAAAACTCTAATAGTTCAATCAGGTAACTTCAGGTTGTAAGACTGAATAGCTGGCTTTTTGGTGGGGAAGAATCAGTTGACCAAAACTCTAATACTCTTAGGTATTGGATCCCACAAGCTCCCTCAATCTCTAAGTCTCCGCTGTCCATTTTATGAGCCTGAGAGTTCTAAAAGCTCAGTCTATACCTTGTTATTTCATATTGTTTACTTATTCTTATAGAGGGCAAGATTAATCTCAAACCTGTTCGCTTACATGCACATGTATTATCAATAACAGGTATGTGTTGATTATTGTGTTCATAAGTCAGTTTGAACAGTAGCTCTTTTTAGGATCATCAGAACAGTTATGGCAAGGTCCGAATCTTCTATTCCTTAAATCAATTAATGGAGAATAGTATATAAGAAAGAAAGCTACCAGAGGGTGCTAATCAAGGATATACCTGAAAATTCTACAAAGAAAATGGATATTTCAGCATCTATTTGCTCAGATCTGAATCTTCTGATTTGGGTCACAAACTTGCCAAGATGCCAATCTTTGTTTCCATCTTCAACGTTAAAATGTAAATGAATTTTTTTTAAGATAGTGAATCTGGATCAGCCTGAACCCAAGATGCAGCCACAGTGATTTGACCTTTTTTTGTCTACCCTTATGGTAATGCATCCAGGTTGTAAACAAGCATCGCTTGATATTTGTGAGCAGCGCTGGAAATAGTGGACCAGCATTAACCACTGTAGGTGCACCTGGGGGTACTTCCTCAAGCATTATAGGAGTTGGTGCATATGTGTCTCCTACAATGGCCGCTGGTACCCATTCTATTGCAGAGCCACTGCTAGAAGGATTAGAATACACTTGGTATATTTTCCAAGTCTGTTTGCTATATTATATTACATTGCATCTCTCAGCTTGATTTTATATTGTGGATTTCTAATCAATTGAAAATTTTGAGATGTTTTTAGGTCTAGCCGAGGACCAACTGCTGATGGAGATCTTGGTGTCTCTATAAGTGCCCCCGGTGGTGCTGTTGCTCCTGTTCCCCAGTGGACTCTGCAAAGGCGCATGCTAATGAATGGAACGTCAATGGCATCTCCATCAGCTTGTGGTGGAGTTGCCTTGCTTGTCAGTGCTATGAAGGTCCTGATTTGATCTACAATTTTGACTTTCTTTGTCTGTGAAAGTTCATTGGAAACACTGTACCTTTGTGCACCCTTATTAGATCTCCCTTGTAATATCAGATCTTCTTGTTCTCCATGGCAGGCTGAAGGAATTATGGTGAGCCCATACAAAGTGCAAACTGCTCTTGAAAATACATGTATTCCTGTAGGCAATCTTCCAGAAGATAAATTATCCACTGGACAAGGGCTTATGCAAGTTGACAAGTAATACGTCCACCATCAGCTCTTTCCCAAATTCCAGAAAGCCATTGAAGTCATTATTGAAATATGTTCTGGTCTGTGAATAACATTCAACAGGGCTTTCGAGTATGTAATGCAGTGCCGGGATCTTCCATGCATCCGGTACCAAGTAAAGATCAATCCATCTGGGCAACCTTGTAAGTTTATGTTGTTTGTCCAAATTTAAAGTGGTGTTTATTCAATGAAGTTTACTTGGGGTAATTCTTTTACCTATGTTGGTTGATTCCCTTTTTCTAAGATGTAAAAATTTTTGGTACCCAATATCACAGGATATGCTACTATGGATGTTTTGTGGTACAATAGTGTTTGGCTTAAGAAAACAAAGTAAAGATTGAATTACAATATTCACTAACCAAAATAACATTCCAACTTGACTATGGATTTAAAATGTAATCGCTGTCAGCTGTTCTACATTGGTTTTTCTTCTTTTCCTTAAGGTTCCACCTGAAATATAAATGGATTGGTAACTAGATGATAGTTAGGTGGGAAGATAGATATGCTGTTGTGCCAAAACCATTCTATCATAGTTAAGAAAATTTATATGGGTCATATCATATAGAGAGGATTGCCACAACCCAGAAAATGAGCAGGTGCTGGATGAACGAATTGAAAGATCACCTTCTTGAATGTAGAGCACAATATCCTTTTTAGATCTTGAAGCCTGGAAAATTCTGGCCAAGTTCTGATTGATTCCATAATTTTTTGTTCAAATAGTTTTTTCTTTTCGGTGAGAAAAGCTTGCTCATTTAGTAACCCGAAGTTGAAACATCCTTCTTCTGCCCCTCTAACCAATTAAAGGCTAAAGGAGTAGGTCTATTTCTACTCTTTACAAAATTGAACTCCAAAGGAGTTGGCCTCATGGTTAAAGGGGGAGGAGGCCAGGTTCTTGCAAGGATGGCTTCATGAATCAGAGGGAGAGTGTTCATGCCACCTGCATAGACCATGTCTCAACCGACCTGCCATGTGGATTTACAATGCACTCATGAGGCTTGTGGGGATAAATCAGGCGAATTCCAGACGCCCCATATAAATTTAAAGAAAAAAGTGAAAGAATTGCCTACTTAATTGGTCATTTATGCTGAATTTTCTCAATTTTAACAAATATGGGAAAGAATTTTGCTGGCAAGGTCATTGATTTGCCTTCAGAAGCAGGCTTGTAGAGAGCCAACATGTTCTTTCCTTTCATTATTTTGAAGAATACAATCAAGTCTACAGATATGTCAGAAGTTGAGGCAGCCTTCTTTGCTCTGAACAATTAAAAACAATTCTATCTCCAATAGGAGCTGCTGGCTGCTCCTTCATAAGCCAAGTGTATTGTATGGTTGATGGTCTGCTATGCATTTCTATTATTCTGAATTCATGTCTAGTTTAGAACCTTATCATCCAAAATGGAACAGCACATTCACAAAGGATATTTTTGTTGGTTGTAGCTTCAACATTTCGTGGAATTTATCTGAGGGAAGCTAGCACTTGTAAACAATGTACTGAGGTGAGGTTCAGCTAACTTTTTTAGTCAAATCCAATGTTTTGCAGTGCAGATAACAGTTTGTGGCTTTTTCTCCCCAGTGGACCGTGCAGCTGGATCCAAAGTTTCATGAAGGTGCCAGTAATCTCGAGGAATTGGTTCCCTTTGAGGAATGCATTCAATTGCACTCCACTGACAAGTCAGTTGTAAAGCCTCCTGAATATCTCCTCCTTACTCACAATGGACGAAGCTTCAAGTTAGTAAGCATTACCTTGTTGCTTCTCATTTCATTGGAAATATATGTGTTTTGCATCAAGTTCACTAATAGCATTGTCAGAGGTTTTTTTTTTTTGGAGTAACTGGGTAAATGTGCTTATCTGGAATGAAACTACAGCAACTTCTCGTTTGGGACTTTCAGTTGCAGGGGATCATTTATGCTATTAGATGGTGGTCTCAATATCAAATGCACTCCTAATGCTAGTAACATGCAATTCTTGACAGGACTGAGTATTTCCTAAGGCATCTGAGTATTAGTGATCTGTTTTCCGTGCACTGTCATCTTGTGGAAACTCTGTTGGAGAGCATGTGCAACTTCCTGTTTTTATTTTATAAAAATCATGCTGTTGTAATCCATCTGCTTTTATTAGTAAATGTATGCATCATCTCCACTTTTTGAATCATCAATAGACTCTTCAATTGGTCAAAAACATTGTAGTTAATTTATGCTGCTAAATTTTTCCCTTATGGAGCTTGAGGTTTTATTACGTACTTGCTTCTCCTCAGATTTGTATTGCATAATTTTGCTGCAGACTGTCTATATCTGAGTATGTTTTTTTTCCTTTTCTTCAGTATTGTTGTGGATCCTAGCAATCTTAGCAGTGGTCTTCACTATTACGAAGTCTATGGCGTTGATTGCAAGTCACCATGGCGTGGCCCTGTTTTCAGAATTCCAGTGACTATTACTAAACCCACAGCTGTACTGAATCGTCCTCCAGTAGTTTCATTCTCAAAAATGTCGTTTGAACCTGGTGAGAAATTTGCTGTTCGAGAGGAGAAATAGTCAGCGCTCTTTTCACTTCAGTAGTAATTTCTGAAAATGCATGTGATTTTCATATTAAATGAATGGGGCGCATTTCTCCAATTTGGATATGAATATGACTAGACTAGTGTTTTGCATTGCACAATTCTTTAATATGTACTTATCATAATCTCTATATATTTTTTTCAAAATTAGTTTCAAAATCTTTTATGCTAGACCTATGAGGAAAGTTTTACTTTGGAAAGCACCGTCATTATGGGAGTGTATAGACTGTAGAAAAATTATTCCAATCCATTGAGGTATGGTATCTTATGTGTGAATATTTGCAGTAAAATGTGAATTGAGATCAGGAAAAAGGAAGTCTTCCTGTTCTTAGCTCATTGAAACCCATTTTAAAAATTCTAGGTTTTACATTTATCTATACTTGCGTAGAAATTTATCTTGAAAATGCTTTTGTCCATTGCATGAATGTTTCACCAGACCTCGGCAATTGTTAGATTTATACTGGTGATGGGTCCCATGTTGATGTAACAATCATCAGTTAATTGGATGGTAGAAATTTGCTACTCGGTTTCTTTTGTAGTTACATAAAAATGGTAAAAGGGACAAAAGTTGTGATCTTATTACAAGGCTTTTGATTTTTCCTTTGTTTTTTTGGATAAGACTATAGTTTCTAGTTCATTACCTTACCCTTATTTTCAAAAAATATTAATAAAATAAATTTTAAATTACGTGACACTGTATGTAAAGATTGCATAATTATATATTTATGTTCCTTGTCATCTCTAATCGATTATTTATATTTTATTTATATTTAATAAGTACAATTGTTAATATATGTAATAATTTACGATGTAATCTAATAATTATTAATATAATGAATTTTTATGTCTGGAACAGGCTTGAGTATTTTGTACCAATTAGTTGATGACTACATTTCATTTTTCTATCAATTACTTTATTATCAAAGAGATACTTTTGGGGCCAAAAGTTTCCTTTTTTTCTTATTTTAAAGAATTCACTTAGTGTAGCTGTTTAAAATGCTTGACCAAACATACATATTACACATTTTTAATTAATGGTTGATAACAAAAGGGAGTGATAAATGCATATTTCTCTTACCAGTTTTCATATATTTTATGTATTATAGACTATTGGCCTATCATGATATCCTTTATTGGTTTGTCTCTTCATGTTTTTTCCTGGACCTTAATGAGCTGTTCTTTATGAGAGGTTTGAGAGAGAAACTTAAGTCTGCTTCACAATAAGTATGCCTGGAGCTTAATGATTGTTGATTGGGCTTTCAAAATATTTTTTTAAATCAACAGCTTCCGGGGTGGAAGTTCATTGTCACAATACTCTCTCCAAAATGGAAAATAGTGTGTAAGTCTAGATTTGATCATAGTAGTGAAGGATGACTCTTGCTAAAGGCTCATCAGTTGGTGTAGTTAGCTGCTCATGAGAACTTTGTTTGTCAATGACCTGGTAACTTCCAAGGACCCCCTGTCTATATTTATAAAGCATTTGACAACACATTTTATTTACATATAGGTGATAAAAAGGAAAGGACTTTCTTCGTGGGCAGTACTAACTGATTTCTTTCCTTGCTGCTGGCATCACTATTGCAGGCCATATAGAGCGGAGATATATAGAGGTCCCTCTGGGTGCTACCTGGGTGGAGGCAACCATGAGGACATCAGGGTTTGACACGACTCGTAAATTTTTTGTTGACACTGTCCAGGTATGTAGTTCGCTGATCTGTTAGTATATGTGCTTGTGGAGGACCTCCTTAAGACATTTGTGCTGTGCAGATCTGCCCTTTGCGAAGGCCCATCAAATGGGAGAATGTTGTGACATTTTCTTCTCCATCTGCTAAAAGCTTTGCCTTTTCAGTGGTGGGTGGTCAGACCATGGAATTAGCAGTGGCACAGTTTTGGGCGAGTGGAGTAGTAAGCCAAGAAAGGACTCTGGTGGATTTTGAGGTAGCATATTTACTTTGAAAATTTGGATATGTCACTAGAAACATTTCTGAAACGTTTTACATATAAGTTATATGTCATGACCAATCAGAGTGCCTCTGCATCAACTCATGAGTAATTGATACAGAGTTTCTGGTGTTTTTGTGCCGCATCATTTAGTGGAAATTGGAACTTCTGCTTATGTATGGCATATTTTCTCAATTATTGAAGCTTTTGAAAGATCTATATTGACAGTTTTAAGATCTCTGTTTTACTATGGTTAAAGTATGAGAAGCGAAGTTCTCTTACCTTTGGAAAATGCTTGTGAACTATCATTTTCATCATTTTTCCTGATTTGTGCATTATGTGCTTGTTCCTAGATTGTGTTTCATGGGATTGACATCAACAAAGATGAAGTAATACTTGATGGCAGTGAAGCACCAGTTAGAATAGATGCGGAGGCTCTTCTTGCATCTGAGAAACTTGCACCTGCTGCTATTCTAAACAAGGCAGGAGTACCTTTGTTCCTCTGATTAGATCTCATAAATTTGTATATGGGTTCTTTTCCTGCTCTCAGAAGCAGGTTCATTTTGACGAGGCTTTCTGAAGTTGCTTTTCTTTCCTTTCCTTTTTCTTGTGGTGGTGTGGGTGTGGGCCTGTTATTCACAGATAAGAGTTCCATATCGACCTATGGAGGCAAAACTTACTGCTCTCCCATCCAGTCGAGACAGGCTACCTTCTGGCAAACAAATATTGGCACTTACATTGACGTATGTTCAACTCTAGTTTGCATCACCATTTTAGTGTGCTTTGATTTTGTATAATCTAATTATGAAATCTCTGCCATTAGGTACAAGATAAAGTTAGAAGATGGAGCCAAAGTAAAGCCTTACATTCCACTTCTTAACAATCGTATATATGATACTAAGTTTGAGTCTCAATTCTACGTGATATCAGATGCAAACAAGGTACTTTCGCTTGCACATTTCTGGTTTAAGTAGCTCAAATATTTTTTGGTGGTCAATATATGCCAGTCTGAGATGCTTGTCTGAGAAATGTTGGAATAAATATCAATTTTACATGTTTGTCCTTGAATGTTATCTATGATTAGCTTGCTGTGACTGTGATATTCATTTCATCTTGGATTCAAAATTTGAGATGCTACATGCTGTTCCAGTTGAAGTGCATCAAACTATTTCACTGGAGACTGCAGGGACTCTTAACTGTCGCCTCCTACTTCATTTCTATGGGCATGATTCCTTTCTGAATAACTTGAATTGCTCTCTGCTACAGCGTGTACATGCAATGGGAGATTGTTACCCAAAATCTTCAAAACTTCCCAGGGGGGATTATACTTTACAGCTATACTTAAGGTAATGATTATTCTTTAAGTAGGAATACCTCATGGACTTCCATGACTTTTGATTGTTGAATCTTTTTCCTGTTTTGAATTACTTTTGAGTGCAAAAGAATTTGACAATACCATGGGGAGTAAAACTGATTAAAACAATTATTTTGACCATTGAGCTACTTTGATGTTCTTCGAGAAGAGTAGTTGCCATGAACCATTTGGATGCTGACAATGAAAAACGTGCTGAATTTGTCAAATTCATCTGTAGCACTATGATAATCATCAATTTCCACCTTAATGGTTTCGTAACATCGGTCTTGTTTCAGGCATGACAATGTGCAATATTTAGAGAAAATGAAGCAGTTGGTGTTGTTTGTGGAGAAAAATCTGGAAGAAAAGGTATTATCTATACATGAGAATGCAAGATTATTTCATTTCTTACTCTGCTTGAATCAGTTTGAAATTTAAATATCTTGAGTATTGCATACAGTTGACAAGGGTTAGGCTCTTCAAAGTATTCGTGTATTGATGAGAACTTCATAATCATCTTTCATGTGAATTATATGCTCCTATGGTTTAATTTTCTATTCAGGATATCATTCGTTTGAGCTTTTTCTCCCAACCTGATGGTCCAGTGATGGGAAATGGAACTTACAAGTCCTCAGTCTTGATTCCAGGGTATATTTTTTTTTCCCATTTCTTGACTTTGTATACAGCTTCTTCCATTTCTGTCGTCCTGCTTTAATGGAAGCATCTTTTCTTTCTTTCTTTCTTTTTCTGTAGGAAAAAGGAAGCAATATATTTGGGTCCTCCAGTCACAGAAAAGCTCCCTAAGGTAGTCCATGTCCTGCGGTGTTTTCTTGGATCAATAGATTCTGTACTTGATAACAGGCAGAGATTATGCAGAACTGTCCACATGGGTCTCTGCTGGTTGGAGCAATCTCCTACGGAAAACTATCATCTGCCAGTTCTGATGAGCGAAAGAACCCACGAAAGAACCCTGCATCTTATCAGATATCTTATGTTGTGCCACCCAATAAGGTTGTTTCCTCTCCCTCTTCTGTTAAGTTTGATCCATAATTTCTCTTTTGTTCATTTATGCATCAATCTTTGAAGGTTGAGGAGGACAAGGGAAAAGTCTCATCTGCTAGTACAAAGTCTGTGGCAGAGCGGTTGAAGGAGGAGGTAGATGCAGCATCTGATGAATAATTTGTCACTTCATCTTCTTTGTCATGATAAGGCTAAAATGTTGAAAACAACCTTCTGCTGCTCAGGAGAGAAAAAAATAACTTGGATGATCCCTTATAACAATATGTGTCATCCCAAAAAAGTTAGCATTCCATTCTGGATAATTGGGAACCTTTTTCTTGACTGAGCGAGCTTGTACTTGAAGTCTGGAACAGAGAGAATAGATTATTAGGAACCTATTTCTGAACTGAGAGAGCTTTGTACTTGAAGTCAGAAACAAAGAAACTAGCTCTACATAAGTATGGTGAAGCGGAGTTCAGTTCATGGATCTTTTTTCTAGTAATTGAAGAAGTAACAAGAATGCTAGGATTATTCATTGTTATACTCATGATTTTTCATTTGGTCATAGGTTCTCATTTTGATCCACTGAACTCCTGCTGTATGATGTACTTCACCTTTTATGTGCATCTAATAATTTTTGTTATGGCTCTAGATCAATTTAAAATATTTACAGCAATTTGCGAAGTGCAAAAATTTCAGAATATATCCTTGGAATTATTGACAAATCTTTGAACAAAATAGAGTTTTCCTTTGACCATGTTTGGATTCATTCTATTTCTCTCACGCAAATGAGAAGCAATAACATTTTCATTGAGTCTATTTCCCATGTGCCAATCAGATTCGCGATACAAAGATTAAATTTTTGGCGACTCTTCGACAAGGAACTGACGAAGAATGCGCAGAATGGAATAAATTGAAAGCCTGTCTTAAGGTGAGGATTAACTGAAACCTGGAAATAGCTTATGGAGTCAACTGACCAAGTGCTGCACTTTGCATTATGCAAATTCTTCCTTAACCTAGTGGTAGATTATTTTATAAGCTCAAAGTAACACATAGCAATGGAGTTCCACTCATGCTCACTGGACACCTTACCTTAACTGTTGGTTTGGTGTGCGACCCTATTTCTCTTATGGATAGAATTTTGAATTGTCAATGCCTGCGGATGCAGTCAGAATACCCAAATTACACTCCACTGCTTGCGAAGATCTTGGAAGGTGTTCTTTCTCAGAGTAATGTTGAGAACATGATCAGCCACCACAAGGAGGTAATTTGTAACCTTTTCTTTTTGTCCTTTTCTTTTAGCAAAGTTGTGTGTCAGAAGTGCATTTGCATGAACTCAATATGAAAGAATATTCTCTTTTTTTTGTTTATTTTATTATCTTGATTACATTAGAAATCACAATCCAATGCGAGTTCTTCATAAATATGGCTTATCATAGAATAATTGAAACAATGAGGGCGAGCTGATCATACCTCTGCTGTGTTAGGGGCCATTACATTGCCTTCAATTTTCAGTCAGCTTCTTGGATGGTCCAGTTGGTAATTCTTTAGAATATTTGGTTGGTCTAATGTTTTACTGGAAAGAAGATAAAAGTCAAAATGGAAGAAGCATTACGCTAAACTGAGATGATTTTCAACTTGTTTTTGGAAATTAAAGAGTTATTGTCATATCGAGGTTAAATGTCCTTGAGCATCAGTTTTTGGCTTCTCATCTCTTGCAGTCTTACCCAAACTGGAGGTATGATAATGGAACATTACATTTCAAAATTAAAAAAAAAATGATAATGGAACATCTTCTAAGCTTCAGTGAGTGGATCGAAGTAGAATAGCTGAGTGAGTTGCTCTTGAGCGAGGTGATGCAGGTCATAGTGGCAGCAGATGAAGTTATTGATAGCATTGACACAGAGGAGTTAGCCAAGTTCTTCGCCTTCAAAAGTGACCGTGAAGACGAGGAGGCAGAGGTTCGTTTTTGGCATTCTACTTTGCTGGTCTTTTTCCTTTGCAATTATTATATCACTTGATTCAGAAGCTAATCTGCTGTTGTAGAAGACGAAGAAGATGGAGACGACCCGTGATCAATTAGTAGAAGCTTTGTATCAGAAAGGGCTGGCACTGGCTGAAATCGAGTCTGCTGATGTATGTAATTGCCTACGATATCTCACATCATAGCCTAATAAGACTGCTCAATTTGAAGCTTCAGCTTCCATTGTTTGCGAGTGAATTCGATTTTCATCAAGTACTGATATGGGGATCGTTGCAGAGAGATGTGGAATCTACAACTGAAGGTTCGAAAGGTAAGGATGGGAATGGCAATCAATCTGCGTGGGAAGTCGTCGGCTCGGACCTCTTTGAGGAGAACTTCAAAGAGCTGAAGAAGTGGGTCAATGTCAAGTCCTCCAAGTATGGTACCCTCTTAGTCATACGAGAGAGGCGTTGCGGAAGACCCGGGGCAGCTCTCAAGGTAATTCTGATCCAACCACTGACAGAATCGCGTTCTACGTAATAACGTCCGTCTCGTTCCTGAACTTTGATTTATGTCTGGCTCCAGGCATTGAACAACATGATCCAAGAAGATGCCGATCCCCCCAAGAAGAAGCTCTACCAACTGAAGCTCTCTTTAGTTGAAGAGCTCGGGTGGAGTCACATGGTGTCATATGAGAAGATGTGGATGCACGTCCGGTTCCCGCCGAGCTTGCCATTGTTCTAGGCCACTCTTAATAATAAGCTTGCCATTGTTCTGGACACCTCTTCATAAAGGCTTCGACTATTGGTTCCGAGGATTACACTCACTTTCTAGGAGTGGCAACGTCCACACCGAACCCTCGCGTGGCTTGGCTTCTCTTCGCAGCCTGTGCAGGAGGGGTGCCTTTAAATTTAAGTTACTAACTATTGTTCTTACTCAGAATAAGAACCCGACATGCTCCCAGTGGTCAAGCTCGGTCTGGACAATGCGACCCTCTGACAACTTGGCCGAATATTATTTCGTCAATTTCATAGTCTATTTCTCTCTTTACTCTTATGCAGGCGACACTTACCGCGCGTAGAAAAACGTGTTAATTCATATTCTCTTACAGAACAAAAACTGGGGCGGTCTGATGGTAGATAGAGAGAGACATCAACCGATAAAATCACATCCACACGAAGAAAACACGCAGCAAAGCTTTGTATCAGAAAGGCACGTCAATCAAACATTTCCTTGCTGCGCTGATCAGCTAAGCGCATAGACTCTTGAAGGCTCCTCCGTTCACCGTGCTGTGACTCCGGCGAGGTGCCTTCACCCGGACGGATGGCTTCGCTGCCTGAGAAACAGAGTAAATAAGTCAACCGACTGCACTGAATCACGTTTCAGGACACACTATGTGACGTGGATGTAATGTTGAATTGAAAGGGTAACGTGGATAAGTACCGCGGGATTGCTGAGGAGCCTAAGAGTCCCGGCTCTTCCCGAGCCAGGAGCCCACTGCACCTCTGAGCTTATCCCCCATGGCCCTCCCGGGGCCGCTCAACTGGCCTTCTCCTTGGTTCCCCTCTCCCAGATGCCTGGTCACTCCCTCCGATTCCGTCACCACGGCCGGCTCCTCAGCTCCCTTCTTCCGCTTGTCCAAGGCACTCGAGATCACCTCCGACAGCGCCTTGTCCTCCTCTCCCGGCTTCAGCTTCTCCGCTAGGTAGTCCCTCACCGAGACTCCCTTGTCCTGTCCTGTCACCTTCTTCCCCTGCTCTGTTGCGGGTGTCGTCTCCCCTGCAGATCCTTCCACGATCTTCTGCTTTGTCTCATGAGACGCCACGCCGTCCTTTTTCTCATAGCCGAGGCTCGATGCCACAGCGTCTTTCACACTCTCGGCGGCAGCAGCGACCTTCTCAGTGTAACTGCTCTGTTCTGAGGGCTTACCGCCCCGGTGGTCGGTCAAACCTGAGCTCTCTTGGGCCGTTCGATCTTCTATCACACCACCTCTGATCTCCAAAGCCACAAGATTGGTCGCTGAGAGTGCTTTGTCGGTAATAACGTGAGCCGCCGACATGATCTTCTCAACGTATCCTCCCTGTCTTGATGACTGGTCGCCCGACTTCTCCTCCACAACATCACCTTCAGGACTGGCGCCGTATCCGAGCTTTGATGTTAAGATATTCTTCATTTCCACTGCCTTATCAGTGACTGCCGAGGTGGTGGCAGAGGATGATATCTTCTCTGTGTAGCTTCTCGAGCTCGATCGTTTATCATCCTTCGCACCGCCTTCAGTCCTGGTGGTGCTATCACTCTCAGGAACTGGCTCGGGATTTCCGAACAACATCTCAGTCACTGTGACAGGTTCAGGGGAGAATTGATCATGGCTTCCCATTGATTTGCCGGAAACTTGGGTCGGTCCTGCTTCGATTGGGTCCTTAATGTGCATAGCACCAAATGACTGGTCGAGTGGTGCAACTTCGGCTTCGTTACCTCCTGTTAACTAGCCACGTTACTACAGAAAGTATGATAATCAAAGAAACCAGAAGCACCACAGATCTCAACTCAACATAATCAAAATCATAAGCTTGCCAGTAAATTACCGGGGCCAACAGGATCCACCACGTTGGTCTGGTAGTTCGAAGGCCTATAAAGTTCTTCCCTGTCCTTGGGTGCATCAGGGTCCTCCTCCAACCCTCCTGGCCCTGTCAAAATAACCTTGTACTGGTCCACGGCTTGAGCTTGAGGTGTACTAACTGGCGCTCTAGGGCCTTCCTCGACTGGCACCGTCTCCCCGTATTCGGCCCTCAGACGGCCACCGTTTTCCTCGAATGCTCCAGCAGCATACTGCTGGCTCCCATCAGACGGCGGGTTGCCACCCTCCTCAGTGGCTACCGGCCATGTCACAGCATTTCTTATGGCCGTAGACTCATACACTAGATTTCAATCGCAGTGATTAGGAGTGAAACTAGGACAACAGCTGATTCATAAGGTTCGGTGGAAAGCAGCTCACTCGGTGCGCCATGAACTTCTGGGTCCTCGACCATCTCCTCGTCCTCGTCGTCTTCTTCATCGAGGCTGTGATCATCCGGGCCGACATGGCCTTCCTGACGGTTGTCGTGGTCGTGGCCGTGGCCATGCTTGGCTATCTTGTCCTTCAGCTTCTTTGCCTTCGCCTTCACCTTCTTCAGTACGGATTCCTTCTCATGGTGGTGATCGCCATGTTCCTCCCCCTCCACAGCTGCAGAAGAAAATTCATTTCCACTTAAAAACGAACGTGAGTTTACCATCCGGGAATTCCATTCCATCGAACCAATGGTTTTGACTGAGGACTCGAAGGGCAGTCTCACCGGAATGAAGAGCTATGGTGTTCGGCTCAAGCCGGTGGCCCTGATCATGAGAGTGTACTACCTGGGACTCCATATTCAAGCTTGTACTTGTGGTAGATCTTCCTTCCTTCTCGTTCTTTCTTCAAACCGACTCTTCGACAGCTCAATATATACAGTGGTCGAGAGAGAGAGAGAGAGAGAGAGAGCTGACGATGGTAAATGTAGCCAAGTGAAGTGGCATCCGAGAAGGAAGACACGGCAGTCATCTGGCACTTGTCCAGCTGNGTAGCCAAGTGAAGTGGCATCCGAGAAGGAAGAGACGGCAGTCATCTGGCACGTGTCCAGCTTCCAGTGAGACGTGGCGAAGCCGCCGTGGTCGGTTGGCCCATGCTAAGCTAGCTTGGACAGATCAGAACGGAGGCTTTTATCTCGAACGGCAAAGCTGGAGACGATAGATGTCATTCACAAGAACGTCGAACGGCGACATCCAGGATCGTTGGCTCCGGGGAGCTTCTTCCGAGGGACAATATCATACACAATATGAGGGCCTCCACTGATTTCTTCAACACGTACACGATGATCGATCGTCCGATGAAATTTGGCATGGATGAACCAAGATCGTGCCGAACACATACTAAAAGAATGAAGATGAGATTACTGCTCTATACTGCCTAGATCTGGTTGCCCGGTGGCCGTGATGATGACTTTACTTACTTCAACAAGTCGAGAGGAATCCTCGGCTCCAATCTCCCTTCCATGCTCATAGTTGGGGATTCCTTTTTTTCATTTATTTATTATTTTTTATGACCAAAAAATAAAATAATGCAATAAAATAAAGTAGAAGAAAAAAAAAATAAGAGGGTGCTTGTGCGGAGGCGTTTGTCTTCCACGCGTTCGCGCCAAATTCAGTTGTTTCTTCCTCCAACTCTCTCTCTCACTCTCTCTCTCTCTCGCTCGCGGAGCCGCCGATGCGATTCAAATCCTCTGAGATGTCATCATCAGCCGCTTCAACTCCTGTACATGTAATTTATTATGCATAGAGTTTGGTATGTATCCTGACCACCTACTGCTGATGCGGTCGCTGAAAAGTTTTTGACGATCACTCGGCAACTCCGATTTACATTTACCTTAATCTTGTGTCCTCCAGCATCATATCTCCATTCCTGTTTCTTTGCTCTTTACTTGCTGGAACAGAATATGGCTGAATGGATATTGGCAATAATCCATCTTTTCCAATTTTCAAAATTTCCCGCACTCCGTTAGTTTCCTGAAGGTATTCTTTCAAGTGTCGCATCCAGTGCAAGTGATTAGTTCCTGTATATCCGTGAAGCTGACCTCCCTCGACATTTAGCTTTACCTGCTGCAGGGTTCGGTTCAAATGCAAAATGGGAGCATATAGGGTATTCTAACCACTAAGGAAAGTAACTGGACCACACGGTTTATCGCATCCTTACAAATCAATGAGGAATTGCTTGCTAATTTTAGTGCGCTGCCTGAGAAATCAGTGGCTGTTTCTCAACTTCTCCAAGCCATAATAGAAGAAAAATGAAGAATTATTTCATCCTCTCCAACGAATATCCCCTTTTCAGTATACAAGAGATAGTTTCTATGCCAAATTTTAATGATATTTTTTCACTGTCAGACAGCTTCCCAGCTGTGTGTAATCTTTGGGTTCACATGCTTCATTCTGGCACCTGCATAATCAATAAATAAATAAAAAGTTCCCTTTTACTTTCCCTTAGCTTTTCTTGAGATTCCGCACAGTCATCACGAGCTGTTGCCTCTCGCCTTCTACCTCAGCAAACCTCAGACTGATCTCGGAGTATCTCTCTTCCATGTCCTTCAACTCTTTCTCCATGAGTCTGTTCCTTTCTTTGAACGTTTTTAGTTCAGCCAGCAACTTGTCGAGATTGCAGTTATCATTCATGACGTTTATGGAATGTTGGTCCCCTTTACTTGAGCAGGTTTCTTCTCGCCTATAGGAAGAGCAGAAAATGCTTAACTCAAGAGGCATAGACAAGTTTCCATGTAATGTAGTTGTGCCTTCTATGTATCTGCTTGCTCCCAGATGCATAAATACACAGCAGAAACTATAACAAAGATTAGAGATGTACCTTCTTATAGATTCTTCACTATCTAAAATCTTGCCTGCAGCACCTTTGACCCCCTGTACTTAAATAAAACAATTCATGGAGCCATAACTGTTTTTCTATGCAAAAATGATAAAATGACGTAGAGGGTGGGATAGTTAAAGCTGGCTTGAGCGTTATTTGACTACTTGAATCTCATGCCGTGTTCGTATAGAGTTCAGCTAAGAATTGTTGTTGCAGGTATATCATAAGTGACGGCAGATTATATGTTGCTTAGAAATTCTGGACAAATGGATTTTCCATCTATCTAAACTATAGGAAATGCAAGTTTTCAATGCAACATAGCGGCATCTTGTGACTAAGCGTTCAAAATCTGAGACTGTAGTAAGTTGCAAACCTCTTGGGATATTTTTGCTGAAAAGCTAAAACGTCTAAGATGCTCCATGCTCTTCTGTAGTTCTTCAATAATGTATCTGAGGCAAACTTCATTTACTGATGATGAAACTGAAGCTTCAGGTCTGCTGTTCAGTCCAATCTGCTCCTGTGGAATTAAGCAACATTTTTCATTTGGATGTCCAGCACAATTAGGATAACGTTTAACCTAAACTTTGCTGCATAAAATAGTTGCATAACTCACACCCCCCAAAAAGGAGCTTCAGATATGAAGGCGTTGAAATTTCCCTCTTGTAGAGTCTCAACAATACATATTATGGATAGAGCAAAGGAAAAGAAATACATACTATTAGAACTACCCTAAGAACATATGATATAAACAAAATGAAACATTGTAGGAAACTGGCAACTTAATATCCAATATCCACCTTGAATTAAACTAGGCTATTAACTGCTGCAACCAACTGTTCGAGTTATGCACATACCTTTAGTAGATCCACTTTCTGCTTCAAACTTGCAACATCCTTTGGATTGCAAAGAAGTGAATTTGATTGCTTATTACATGGACCACCAGATGCATTATGGTTGCAATTGTCCATGGATTGTTTCATTGAAATAGTAATCTCCTCTTCTCCCTTCCTTAATTCACACTGTAATTTGTGGATCTGTTCGCTCAGTTTCTCTTTCTCCACTTCTTCCTTTGACAGGTTCCACTTCAGATCATTTTGCTGAGCTTTCAGTCTTTGAACTTCTGCCTCCAGACTACCAAGCACCTTCTCCTTCTGTTCCTTTAGTGATCTCGTAGAATTCAACTCCTTCACTGCTTCTTCAGCATCCTTCTTTGCTGACGCAATTTTTTTCAGCAAATCATCTTTTTCAGCATTCCATCTTTGTTTCAGCATCTCAATGTCAGCTCGTTCTGTTTCCTGTCTCAGCCTCTCCTTCTGTTCACACCGCACTTTTAACTCAGAGTTCTCAGTTCTCAGCTTTTCCAGTTCAGAGCTATGAGTCTGTAGTTCTGTTGAGAAGGCCTTGCTTATCTGTTCATTTTCATTTCGTGAATGCTCAAGTTGCTGGGCCTTGCTGTCCAATTGCATTGACATCTGTTCTATTTGTAGAGCTTTGGAAGCAATTTGATCATAAAGCTCTCTCAATTTTACTTCATTCTGATCTGTAATTAATCTTACCTCTTCATTGGCTTTTTGAAGCATCTCTTCAAGAGTCCTTTTCTGCTGACGGAGCTCATTAGCTTCTGCTACTGCTTTCACTGCCATCTTTTCATTCTCATCAAACTTGGAATTCATTTCAACTGAGAGCCTTTTAAACTCTTCCTGAAGTCTCTCGGCCGTAACTGCATTCTTCCATCTAGTTTTCCTCAATGCCTCCTCTGCTCTTATTGCTCTCTGCTCCTGTTCTATTTTGGCCTGAGTCATGGCTTCCAAATCTTCTTCAAATCCCTGAGCTTGTTGATCCATTTCTTTCTCGAGGCCTCTGAGCTGAGTTTCCAGTTCATTGATGGAAATCAATGATTGAGAGAGTTCCTCTGCCTGTGTCTTGACTACTTCCTCTAACTTTTCTATGTGGGCCTCAAGTTCTCTGATGCTTCCTGTACATCTTGCACATTCCACTTCTTCGCTTGTATCTTTTTGTAGATTCACATTTTCCAATTTGCTTGAGATATCAATGTTTTCTTGCTTTAAGATCTCACAGTCGACAGTGAGCTGCTCCAAATCCATCTCTACCTTTTCCTTCTGTTTCTTGTAGACTCCAATCTCTTTCGACAGTTCCACAATCTTTTGCTTCAGCATGCTGATTTCAACATCACAGTCCCCTTCAGAGTGTTCTTGCTGCAGCTGATCTTTGCCCTCAGCATTCAAGCTGTATTTTGATTTCCTCTTCTCAATCTCTTCAAGATCCTTGAAATTTTGTATCTTTAGGGAAAGGCTTGATATCTCCCTGTTTTTCTCCTTCACCACCTCTTCAAGATCTGCGACTTCTAGAATTAATTCAGAGTTGGAATCTTGTGTCTTTTGCAGCTGCAACCGGAGGTTAGCCTTCAGATTATTTTCATGATCAAGTTCATATCTTAGTTCATCCAGTTGAGCCTTTGCCTCCTCATACTTGATCAGCAACACTCTTGAAGTTTCTTCATCCTCGTAACTTACTGTAGAGGACCGAAGTTCCTCACACTCTTTCTTCAGCACATCCCTTTCCTCCTTAAGGTTAGTAACTTCCATCATTAAATTCTGTCCCTTCTTTGTCTCTTTCACGATCTGTTTCCTTAGAGATTGAAGCTCTAGCTCCGAGAGCATTGACTGCCTTGTTAAACTATCTATCTCATTCTTCAGCTTCTCAATGGAATCATCTGGATATTCCCGCAGCCTTTCTCTTGGGACATGTTGATCAATAGTATTCATTGACTCTCCAAAACTCCCGTCTGAAGCTGAACCCAACGACCACTCAGTCTGGGATCTCCTGTGAGCATTGTTCTTTGTCAGTGTATCACCAAGTAATCTCTTTGCAAGCCCAGAGTTTTGTCTAGGAACTGCTTCAGATTCTCCTTGACAATTCAATGTTCTGGGACTTTGCTCTAGATATTGTGGAAAGCTTTCATCATACTGCTCATCCTGCAAAAGAATGACATGTTAGATACTAACCAGTAAGGTCCTCCAAGAGATTCAATTAGGAAAGGGCAGCTATTTCACTTGTCTGAAATTGAGAGGTCCTTACTTCGAGATACTTGTGCTGGCTGTTATCATCTATGCTGCCATTGCTCAATTGATTCTTCAGGGATATGCCATTTGTCGAAATTGGAGCTCCATTTTCTTCAAGTTCTCTGACATGGTGATTGAACTTCTTTTATGATTCATACTCCCATTGGGAAGCAAAAGAGAAAATAAGATTTATTAAAAGGGAGAGATGGCATTCCACAATCAACACTGAATTCACCTTTGATCAGCGCCCTGCATCTTCTGAATCGTTACCTGCATCAGCAGTAGTAAATGATATTCATGTTGATAAACTTTGCAGAGGAAGAGGGACAGGAAGGAGGAGGGGAAGGAAACTAACATGTAAAATTGCACCGGAATTTGCAAACTTGAGAGGCATAGAGAGAGTGCATGGCTTAGTGTCCTCAGCAAAATCTGCAAAATCAACGGAGGCTTCCCCAAGAAATCCCGCTTTGGACGAACCCTGAATAATTGCTTCAATCAAGAACAAGTCAGTGAAAAATCAAAACCAGATATTTGAATTTGACTGGTGGAAATGTTATTATATACCGCTGACACGATAAAATGGTAAATTTTCTCATGGATTCTCCCTGTTTTTGACTCCATAACGAGCTTCATAGTTTCGTAAACGGGATTCTCCCAGGCACAAGTCCCGTCCTGAACCACAGCTTTCTCGAGTTTCCTTGTTGGCTTTCCCACATTGTCTGGCACCAGAGAGATTGTTAAGGCGGACTTCTTCAACTTGGGCACCTGATAGTGAAACCAAAACAGGAACTGAGACCTATGGAGTGTGAGTCTAAAACTTAACTAGCCATTTGCTGGATCATGCTGTCATCACCAAGCTTCCCTAGATCTCAGGAACAGAGACCCATTTCGGGCTCTCTCTTTCCTCGGCAATGGCATTTCAGACTTGATTGGTTGAGACAGTACCTGAGTGACCTGAAACTCCAATTTGAACACGGCTTTGATCTTGGTCTTGTCGCTTTTCCATGACCTGAACATTTTTTGTCCCTCTTTCTCTATCCCCCTGCTGTGTGCAGCGACTTGCAAAATGCTCGGACGAGATCTTCTCTAATCGGAGTGGTCTCACTCGCCACCGCGATGTGCAGAGGAAAAACGTTGCGAACAGCTTCTCCTCAGATGTTTCTTGCCAGAGCAGGAGTGAATGGCGGGCTCCTCTGCAAATGCGAGGTAAGCGAGCTAAGCTTCACCTCCTTATGATTGAATGATGGTTGACTGTGGACTTCTTAACTTAGTGATGAGATCCCCTCATATGACTCACTCTTTCCCGATCGGCATATTTGTTTCAGAGATACCAATAAGTTGATTAGTCTATAGGTTTTAACAGGCTGATTATTAAAAATAAGAAGAAGAAAAAAAGATACCTTGCCTCCATACGAATAAAGAAGCTTTGATTTCTTTCGTAGGTCTATACGGGTATGAGGAGACTGTGTATGGGGTTTGGAAAGGTAGTTTTTATCATGAGCATATGTCTGATTAGGACGTTTCTTTGCTTTTCGGTAGGCATAATGCGCTGTCCCTGAGCTTGCAATTCCGGTCCTACTCATTCTATGGCACGTCCCCTTCATCTCTTCTTTTCGTCGTCTCAAGCCAATACCCACCAATCACCCAGCGAAAAAGATTAATGAAGCCCGTGACGGTATGACTTCCCTCGCAATTGTTAAATGAATTCTCTTTCTTTCTCGCATATAATAAATTGCAGTTGAATGTTGAAAAAGATTACAGTTTATGCCTAGTACATAGTGAGGAGTAATTTTAGGAGTATACACTTAGGCTCAGGGAGGAGAGGAGGTCCATCATATCTCCAGGGCAATTCTCAACTACAGTCGACAGACATCAGCTTGAAGTTATAGCTTAGCACTTACTATGAAGGGCTTCATGTCGGAACTGTGATCCATACATAAATGAGAGTCCTTCTGCTCGATGCTGATAGCATTGAAGGAGGAAAATAATTGCTGCAGCAGTGCAAGTAGGTAATATCACCCTTAATATAGATTTCTATAATTTTTTTCCTCTCTCTCTCTCTCTTTATCCCTTTAAATTTGATAATGTCTTTTATCGTAGGGGAAAAGTTGAGGGTGGGTGAGTCAGATTTAATTGGGTTCAATATCGGTGAGGTTGGATAAGTTTATTATTGGTCTCGACAAACAAGGACGTTGTCTCACTGTTATTAAAATGCTGGATTATTCGACCGTTGCAGCACATGGACCTTGATCCCCGTCATTCTACTTCGACAATGAGTGGATCTGCAACAACTGTAGTCTATAGGATAATGCACGGGGACCGGGGCTAGTTGTTCCCGTACCGTCGATAACTGGCCGTTCCTCTGCCGAAGAGAAACTTCTAGCCCTGAACTGATTCTCCTAAATCCCCAGGAATTTGGGCAGCACTATGATTCCCATGTCTCTCTCTCCCTAGTGGAACAATGAGAGGAGCCTCTCCTTCATGTGACATGAGGCAAGACTAAGTCTGGTTGGGTCTCTCATTTATCATCAATAGGATTTTTTTTTTTTATCAAATAAATATGTGTATAGGATTGTGGGAACGGTGAATCACACTTAATTGTGGTGGTATCATCTTTTGATTGAGCTAGATAATACAATATTTATTTACCATTATGAAAAGTTTATCGATGTAGTACCTATTGCAGCAGAGACGTTTGAAGCTGAGAGACCACCGTAGGAACCATCTACAGATGTGGTAGAGTCAATTGTGCGACCTCCACCTGAACCGTTCTTGCCAAGGTATCGCCTTTTCAAACTCGAACCTTCTCTTGGATGTCGTCTTTCTGAAAAAGGAGCCTCTGAAGCCCGATAGGTGTAGGTGAGGTCGTGTGGTAGAAAAGAGGAAATGATTAGGACTCTGGTGCTTCAATTTTCGCGCTTGGAGGCAAAAGTTTTGTTGTCTAGGGTTTCTGGAGGTCTCCATGACTCCATATTTGTAGATATGAACTAGTGACTGTCTGGCTGCAGTTGTTAGTCTACCAATTATCCCTCTTGGGATAAACCTGTCACGAATCAAATTGATTCCAAATGTGCCCAACCTCTCCTACTGAATATGGATTTTCCATATTCAGACATTACAGAAATTGGCACCATATTCACATATTACAGAAATTGCCATGCTGTCATATATATATATATATATATATATATTTATTTATTTATCTCGTAGAAATGCTTTATCTTTTATTTGGATCTAAGTTTTGGATACATGCAATCATATTAGAAGTCAAATGCACTAATTTAGGCCACAATTCAATATAGAATGGAGCATTCTTTGGTAGAGTAATTCTATAATGTGTGACTAATTAGGTTCACCGTGAATTGACAAAAAAACAATTAAGATCACAACATCAATTCTGGCATTATTGAGAACTCCCTCAGGCACCTAGCTACTGTAGCTCCCCACTGCCACAGCGCTAATACATTCTCGTATATGGTCCCACTTTCCAGCAATCCATTGTAATTAAGATTCCTCTCCCTCCCTACCAATCAAATTTATAAGTGAAGTGGGAGATGCTCCCTCTTCTCCTTGTGTATGAATGAATCATTGCAGCTTGTAGTAGGGGCAGAGCCCCACTGCTGCATGCCACTGGGGCTCTCCAGGTCAAACCCAACCACTTAGCCCAACTGCCCCTCCTTTCTTTACTGCCAAGAGCACATGGCATCATGTTCTCCTTCCCCCACACTGTCTCCTTTTCTCTCTCTCTCTCTCTCTCTCTCTCTCTCTCTCTCTCTCTCTCTCTCTCTCTCTCTATACATACATGTATATGCATGCACTTATGCATGAATAAGCTATTATTATATTACGTATTTTCTGGCAGCTCGAGTGATCGATTAACTATATAACATATACAGTCTGTTTCATGCTTTGCAGTTGACTTATATAAACTGATCGTGCCGGAAACACTCATGTAGAAGATGCCCCTGGGCCCTTCCTCGGTACAACCAGTTTCTTTGCCGCATGTAGGTCTAGTCTACTCTTGGTTCTTCTAATTACATATCGAATTCATTCATTGGGCATATATGCAGCAGGGAAATGGAATTGCGTTTTCAATAACTGGATTCGATGGCTGCGGTTCACATCCTTGGGATGGAGATGGGGCACAGATGCTTTTCTATACGCCATGTAAAGTCAATGCAGCATGGCATCAACTATTCTGCCGTGGAATAATAGTACCAAGGATGACTTCACGTGACAGTACATAAATGTTTCATTGAGTGGAATTAACTGAAGACTTGTTTATTGGTTTTTTTTTTTTTTCCCTGTCGTGAAATGCCCGTTTGACTTGGACCGCGTCGGTGCTTCACAACTATCGCTGTCTTGTCCTCCCGTCTTTTGAGGTGAAAAACAAAAGGCAGTCCAATCATTTGCATGGTAAATTAGGAAGTGAACAGGAGTAATCTATCCTTGGATCCTAGTACTCGAAACCGAGAACTAGGTCAAGCTGAAGATCTAGCCTGTAAAAATGGGCCCAAGGGATAGGGCCCATAGACCTGATCCCAAACAGGATCTCCAAGCCCAAGGTACAGGATATTGGGCTAAGAATGGGCCTGGAGATCGTATATTTCGGCTTTGACGAGCACGGCTTTGGGGTGATGTCACTGGTGACCTCAGCCCAACTCTGCGGCAGGGGCTACCACTGGCTACGGGAGGCCCACGTCGAACCCCGAGGAGCGGGGCCCGTGAAATTCCGTCTCTTAAATCCTGTCCCGTGCTATCAGCAGCACGACAACGAACCCCACCCTTTCGGGAGAGACTCAAAAGTATTCAATCAACTCATGCGGCCGCCTGGGATTTCGCACTTACAGGGGACCGTACAATTTGACTTGCTACAGTCCCAATAACTCGCCGATGAAGAGTATGGACATTTTTTACCGGTCCGATTGCCATACCGCTCCGGGGCGTAAGGAGCAATTCGTAAGAGCGTCGGATTCTCCTGACCTCGGATCTACGGTTGAACGGTCAGTTAGTAGTCGCCTAGAAACTTCTGCCACTGATGTATTGCCCAGTTTGGTGATGTTGCATGGAGCAATGAATGCTGAGATAAATGCGTTGCAGGTGGAGGAAGTAATAGCAGCCATTTATTTAACTTGGAAAGGAAAAGGGAGAAAAATCCGGTCCAGGTGACGTGGCCATCGACTGGCAGATATGGTCGTCCATGGCAACAAGCTGTCCGTGACGAGGCGAGAAGGTCTACCTACCTACCAGGGTAATCCGCCGAAGTGGCACGACCCAAGAAAGTCGAAATAACGGTTCAAATAGAATGGTTGCACCTTACTAAGTTCGGTTCATTTAGTCGTAGACGGTGGGGTGGTCACGTACGCCGGTAGGCCGTGTTGCTAGTCGAGTTGATCTGCCTAATACTCTCCACCGGGGATGCATCCATAGCTAGCAAGAGGTCGCACTTGACCCGATCCATCCAGTTGCGGTGATTTTTCGAGATTCGTCCAGCAGTTATCGAGCATTTCCGTGTGCATGGTACCTAAGCTTCACCCAAAATTAAAACAAAGAAGGCGAAGGAGAAGAGTATGGGATGAAGATTTTAGTCCTTGATCATTATGCTAATTAACGATATACCAGATATTTGGAATCCAAATTTACCCAAATCATTCTATTCATATAAAAACTTCCTAGTTGTGCAAATTTTCTTTCCATGATATAGGAGGTGAAAAAGGAACTGAGAAAAAGGAAATTAGGAGAATATGAGAAATTTTATAATAAAAATTAAATTTATAATAATTAAAATAGGATAAAAGATACCAAAATTATGAAAATGAATTCTTAATAATTATTTAGCCATTATTGCATTAATCTAATCAATACAGTTTTTATTTATTTATAAAATTTTGACAGATTACTTCAAGTAATTAGTGAATTGATGTCGGTCTTTTCTAATAAAAAATATTTCAATAATTGTCGTCGAGGAATTTCCTGTGGAAACTGGGGTGGGGGATGACCAGTAAGGGAGCGCCATGTGTACCTACCACCTTGGTCTTTGTATATATGAACAAAGGAAGGAACAAGACCACCACATATAAACTCACCCATCGTGATCGTGATCGAGTGGTTCGACATTCATCATCCCAATATGAGGACTCGAGTTCGAGTCTCACTTGCAGCGGAAAGCTCTTAACCCCTTAAATGGACCGACCGGAGGCGATCCGGATTAGTCAGCTGAACAAAATTCATCTGGATATCGGCGGTATATAAAATAAAAAAAAAACCACGTATAACTGTACATGCTATATATATATATATATATGCCCGTCCATATATTCACCACAGGGGAAAATTAGGGATAGAGAAGGCCTTCATATTGAAGTTTTAGAGAGGGAGAGGAGAGCGCGTAGATAGTGAGAGAGAGAGAGGGAGAGAGGACGAAGATTTACTGCAATTAATTGAACAAAATGGCGGGGATAGCAGTGGACGCAATGCCGGTGACGTGGGTGGTCCACTTCCTGGCGGTCGCCGGAGCTGTGCTGGTGCTGGTCTGGAACATCCACTTCCGCGGCGGCATCGCCTGGCAATCCTCCGACAAGAGCCTCATCTTCAACGTACGTACCCCTCTCTCTCTCTAATTGAATCCCTCTCCCAGCAGTTCGATCCTGCCACGAGTTCGATTCCGTTCCGAACAGGGTTTTCCGAGTAACAAACAGGCAATTTCATCCTATCTATGTGTTCCAATTGATCAGAGACGATAGAGACGCCTCATTTTATTTTTACATGAAAATTGGCCCTCGAAAAAAAAAAACCTGCAGATTACATCTCCAGAGCTTAAAGGGTTTCACAACAATCCGTTCATGCATCTTGCTATCAGGATTTGACATCTCTTTCCTATTCCTATGCAATGAAAGTTTTTGTTTTCTGGGAAAAGAAATTCTGTTGCTCCACTGATCATTATAATATGGCATCGGGTGCCCCTTCCACATCTGCACAAATTCTACTCTGATGCTGCTTCCCTGTTTCAGATTTTTGTGAATTGATAGGTTCGGATTTGGGATCTAACACTACGCGTGTGATTATGATATAGTTTTACAATTTCCTTTTGCCATAATAAGCTGACTCAAATCGGAATTGCACTCGATCAATCAGATTGAATTGTTGCCCTCTACGAACCTTTAATATTCTCTAATCCTGCCCGTTACGAACATCTGGGGGGGTGGGGGTGGGGAAATATTATTGACAGTGAAAGCTCCACCAATCTTTCTCGTTAAATACATAATTTAATGGATTTAATATTAATTAATCAACATAGAAGAATGGTAGGTAGATCTTGTCCGTCAGGTAGGAATTTCAGCTGATGAGCCACTCGCCCCGGTTGCCAAATCTCAATGCGAGCAACTCCCAGTCCAAGATTAACATGATCTTCTCAGGAATAATGATAATTAATAATAATAAGTTAAAAATCTACTGGTACACGTGGCAAGATTTTGTGGCATCTGGGCTGGGGGTTAGTGGCGAGCAATTATAGCCGGATGCTTATCCAATTTGGACGGACTCGGAACCTGTTGATTGATTGATGAAGGATCGTGTGGTGTGGAATTCGATGAGCCCCTTGAGATACAGATCTGACCCCGACTCTCGATTTTCAATTTGGCTCCGCCTTCACGTACATATCCACCGTCAAGAAACCAACAAACAAACGCAGTACGATATATATATATGTATATGTATGTATTCTTGAATATGATTTTTACTGCCAAAAAAAAAAATTGAACTCATGATCGTTTGATTTTCTCTCCCCGACAGCTCCACCCAGTGTTAATGCTGATTGGGCTGATCATCATAGGTGGTGAAGGTACGTAATAACAATCACGATTAAACCCAATCAATACATATATATATATATATATATAAAGCGTAGCTATTTAATTTGTCGTGATTACATTAGTGCATCTCTTTGCATGTGCATTTTTCGTCGACTGTGCAGCTATCATAAGTTACAAGTCGTTGCCGCTGAAGAAAGAGACGAAGAAGCTCATCCATCTCATCCTCCATGCCATCGCTCTCGTCCTCGGGATCATCGGCATCAACGCCGCTTTCAGGTACCACAACGAGAGCTCGATCGCGAACCTCTACAGCCTCCACTCCTGGATGGGCATCGGCGTCATCGTCCTCTACGGCATCCAGGTACGGCCGACAGACCCCGCGCGATCGATTGATTGAACACTGCACATGAATGCATGCATGTAACATGTCTGTGGAGCTCGACTCACCAGTTTGAATCATATCCCCCGATCAGTGGCTGTATGGATTCGTGATCTTCTTCTACCCGGGAGGCTCGATGACGCTCAGGGCCGAGTCGCTCCCCTGGCACGTGGTCTTCGGGCTGTTCGTCTACGCTCTGGCGGTCGCCACCGCTATGCTAGGGTTCCTGGAGAAGCTCACCTTCCTGGAGAACTCGGGACTGGCCAAGTACGGGCCCGAGGCCTTCCTCGTCAACTTCACCGCGATCGTCACGGTCCTGTACGGAGCGTTCGTCATCATCGCGGCTCTTGCCCGAGGGCCTCCCCCGGAAGACGATTACGGCTACTCCCCGATTGAAGGATGATGAGTGCACGTACGTACTAGCTGTAAACTGATCTCTCCTATTAAGTAGCACGCTATCGTTGTTATTCATTTCGTGCAGAAGCTGTAGGAATTCGATCTTTGTTGCTTTTTTTTTTTTTTTTGGGAGGGAGAGGGTGTAGCATTGGGAGACAAAGTTAACGCGCTTGCATGGCAATCTTTGTGTCGTTAATTGAGTACCAAGTGAACACTGGGCTTTGTGTGTGTGTGTGTGTGTGTATAGACAATATTTTATATTTATGGTTATTTTTTATGTTCCAAAAGAAATTTTATTTGAAATGTAGGTGGAGGTGGGAGTGGGACAGGTTTTTTCATAAATTACTCTGTCTCAACTTCTTCTTTTTTTTTTGTGGGGGGCTGGTTTTTCTGAACAGAAAATCATATCAAAACCATTTGAACGAATGAGAAGTTACCCGTTCTTGGTTCGACCTTTTAGGTGAGTTTTGTTTTGGACCCATGTTTTATGCAAAAAAAAAAAAAACTATAACGTGATTATTCATAATTGGTTAAGGACTAAATTTGATCCCGGGCAATTATGGAATAACCGAGCAGTAGATTCTTTCAAATTTCACAATTAGAGATTCATGATACGAATTTTAAGTGCACGATTAGTGAGTTTAATAATAGGAGTGAATACCTTATACATGATTGTAGTCGGTAAAATAAGAAATTTGGGTCGGTCTCGAGTCATGCCGATTTCTCTCCCGTCCGGGCCCAACTTTTTCGGGCGGTTTTTCTCAACCCAAAAAAAAAAACGAATCTTGTATTGAGATGCGAAAGCCGGTTTTATGGGATAGGCATTGGCTCAGTTTTTTCGGTTTCCAATTTTTTTTTCTGGTGTTTTCTTCTTTCACCCCTGGCCACGGTGACATGCAAAATCCATGACATCTTAATTTTAGATGGAAAATTATATTTCCGCATCGAACCGAAATTTCCTCTGTTTCTCTGTCTCTACCCTTTAGATATATTATAGTGTTTTTTTAAATTATTATTTAATAGAAAAAGGGGGAAGCCCAACAAGAGTGAACCCAAATGGTTAATGTAAGGTGGCTCGTGGCCCATTAGTTTGGGTCTGGGCTGAAACCTCTTTCTGTACGAAACTCGATGCTGTTGAAAATGAAGACAGAGTGTAATTGGGCTGGACATTACTAATGTCCTCTTTCTTTTATCCGCCTTTTCACCTTCATTGGATACCCAGAAATCCGATCGGTAAATCATAACTGATCTAAATCCCAGTTGTACCGACCCGCTCCGAGGTGGGAAAATTTCCCGTTCACAGGACCTGAGCCCGAGAAGTTGCTCGAGGAAAGGGCCGCGGAGCACCAGGGCATCCTCGGCCATTCTTTGAGTGGTGCACCGTTTGAAAAAGGGAACAAATCGAATCAGAAGGTAAGGCGATGCATGAAGTATGACGCCTTAGCTTTATTGAAATTTGGGTGAGAGATAGAACTGTGTGTGTGTCCATATTTTCAAAGTCCAGAATCCTTTTGAATTCTGCCCTAGATCATTGACGTGGACTGCATCATCTTCACCATTATGGGTATTATATATATATATATATATATATGAGTGATTCATCTTAATTCATTCATGGAAGGGAAGAAAGAAGAGCTCCCCTCCCCTCAGTAGTACACAGACCCAAATCCGTCAAGTATTCGTCCTAGCTGACACACAAGATGGGCAAACAAGATTATCATCCCTCGCAAAACCCATTTACAGTCCCCGGTCACAGAAATTGCCAACAGCATCCCCCAAAAAAATATCATGGGAAACGACAAGAACAACCCCATGAAGGGGATGATCCCCTACCAAAATCAAAAGTTCGACGTCAGGGAGGAAAAGTGTACGGTGGCCCACTTGAGCTGCAGTCAGCAAGCGGGCAAGCGTCTCGGCTCGAAGGGAGGAATAGAGTGAAGCATCGTCTAGCCATTTGAAGCTTCCTCTTGCCACTAGAGAAGGCCACCCCCACCGCTACACTTGCCACATCGGGGTTTAGAGTCCAACATCAATATTATAAATTAATAAAGATAATTTAATTTTTTTATTTAAAATATATGCATAATTTGAGTATTATCAATAAATTAAACTTACATGCGATGATACGATGAATTCTTTGGTTGAATCTAGCCAATCGCGGCATGCATCATTAAGAAGTATTGATTTTATATGTATTAGAGAATATATATATATATATATATAATACATATGTGTGATGTACATATATATATATATATATATATAGAAGAAAATGATTGATGACGAAGGCGGGGGCCACGAGGCCGACATCTATCTGGCCCACAAATAATGGATGCCCTCTCCTACACGAAAATGGGCCAAAAAAAAGGATTATAGTTTAAAAATAAATTAAAAAAACAGCAACAACCGTGGAATCTGTGGAAGATACTATTAATTGATCGAGGCTATTGAATCGTCAGATATCTCTCTCCTCCTCACGGCACGGCGCGGCGCGCCCATCAAGAAGACGATGATCGAGTCCCTCCGCCCGCCGCTGCCAATATTCGTCGTCTCCATGGCTCGTACCGGGAATCTATGAAACTGAAGTTGTCCTTGACACCGAGAATGTCCATTATTTTTGGAGAAATGATACCCGCCGGAATCAGCTAATGCATGTCACGTGTAGCGTGAGCAACGTCGTACTTCGAGAAACGGGCTCTAGCTTGTCTTGTCTATCCTCCTACGTTCAGGAATTCATCGGGGGAAATATCACCCACCGGACGGACAGCTTTATGGGGGTAATGACGAGTCCACTCAGGGCAATCAATTGTTGAAGGAAAGAGTGAATAAAAAAAGGCTAAGCTTAGCAGATTGCAATCTGCCTTCCCCTCGTGTGTCTCGGCTAGTGGGCACCGCCTCCCTGTTGAGCGGCGAATCGAGCGCCAGCCCACCACCCAAGACCTCCTCCCTCGTTCGAAGGTTCTGGTCGTGGGAGGGCCGGTGCTCGAGTATTACCCAAGATTCCCTTGTACGTATAGGACTGAAATTTGCATGAGACAGTGGATCGAGACCCACCATAACTCGATTTTTAAAGTAGATTGGCAGTAGGTTGTGATCGAGACTTAAAAAAGGAGCTGGCCGATTAGCTGCTAATAATTTATACTTTATTTATGGTATTTGTCATATGGATTTCCCTTGGTAACCGACCCTCCTGTAGGATGCCAGCGTAATTTCCAAACTTATAATTTTTTTAATTTCTTGAATATTTTCCCATATATATAAATTCATTTTAAAATAATATTAAATCCTGCTTGGAAAATAAATAAATAAAAGCAAAAGGGCTTGCGTATTTAGCATTCATCGCTTAGAAAAGACCTAAGATGAACAATATTTATCTTATAGTAAAAGGGAAAAAAATAAATATGGATCCCTCAAAATTAAACAACGTGTCCTCAAATTTCGTGGGGATACTTCGAAGGGCAATGACTTACCTTTGGCAAATTTCCTATAAATAGTGTAAATCATAACCTATTATGTATGCTGGATAAGATACAATTTAAATTCTCAATATTTACTTATTTTATTATTTTTATCATAAATTTTTTTTATATAGATGTATTTTTTAGTCTTTTTTTCTAAATATATTTAAATAATAAAATTTTAGATAAGTGGCAATAATGATGATAATAATAATAATAAATGGATAAAAATGAAAAAGGAATGGGAGCTGGCTGGCCACCCCTTCTGGCACTCACATCTCTGCTCGAGTGAATGAATTAGAGATTGGTATGTGTTTCTTTTTAAATTAAAAAAACTAAAAATTAAAAAAGTAACCAAAAAATATATATATATATCTATGTGTAATGTATGATTATTTAATTGATTTTAATTCAATAAATTCATTGTGTATCTCTCAATAAATAGGAAAAAAATAAAGTTATATCACTCAATGAATAAAAAGAAAAATGGAACGTTGAAGATTAAAAAAGAAAAAAGAAAAGAAAACAGCTTGAATATTGCATCATTTTTTTTAAAATAATTGGTTATATATTATTTTATTAATATT
>CXYZ01003352.1:4335502-4358704 GCA_900006705.1 Sonneratia caseolaris | reverse complement strand
CGAATACTAAAACTGCATCTTATCATATTCTGTTTATTTTAAATAAATTAAGTTAAATACATTTAAATTTTTTAACGTATTATAATATTATGAATATAGAAAAAAATAAAATAAAATAAAAATTGCTGTGGTGTCTTCTTGCGTCACTCCGCCAACTCAACGGAAGCTAACCACCGCCTACCCGCCAGGCTCCAGTTAAGCTCTCTCTCTCTCTCTCTCTCTCTCCTTTTTTTGGGTAAAACCAGCTAAGCTCTCTACCTCTCTCCTCTTCTTCTGTAGTATATCTCACCATCAAGGTATCAACTTTCCTCTCGCACACTCTCTGCTCCAATTTTCAGTTGATCCTTTGATTACCCTTTTGGACAACTTCACTGTAACTGCCAAAAAAAGAATTTTGAGCTTCGACTATGGCGGAGGAGCCCAAGAAGGCGGACATGGAGTGCCCATCAGAGCCTCCGCCGCCGCCACCAGCTCCAGCGACCGAAGCCACACCGTTAGAGGCCCCGAAGGACCTTGCTGAGGAGAAAGCCGCGGTTCTTCCTCCTCCTCCTCTGGAAGAGAAGCCCGAGGAGGAGTGCAAGGCTCTTGCTATCGTTGAAAGTAATGCTTTTTTAACGCTCTACCCTTTTCTTTTTTCCTTTTTACTTTTAATTTGATTTTTGGAATTATCTGATTGGAGATGGATCAGGAAATGGATTCTGTTGTCGCTGAAGGGGTGCTTTTTGCTTTTACTTGAGCTGGAATTTGCTAGCTTCAGCAAATCAAATCAGAGAGGAGAATCTTGTTTTTTTCTTCGTTAGCAGATTATTCATTTGATCGATCATATTCCAACAATAACTGAGCTGTTTCACTATACTCTAGAATTATGTACGGATATTGTTTCAATAAAGATAGTTTGGCTCGCAATAGAAAAGGTTCATGACTTTGATACTGATCCAGTTGAATCCCGGACTTAGGTTAGCGTAAATACTGGAAAAGGAAACAGAATTACTCGAATTGCTAGCTGGTGATGTCTTAACTGTCCCACGTAATGCTCCTGCAACTCTGTTTTGTTTTCAATTTCTCATGTAAAATGATTTCTTTGCAAGGGTTGTGCATAATATCTCATCTGATTGAGAGGAAAAGATTTTATAGTTTGAAATGTTTTCAGTGTCGAAGTCCCAAAAACAAACATGAACAGATTTATTTGGAGGTTCATCTTCATTGTCAAATGCTTTCTCTGTCCATCTCCGGATTCATTTTGGCTAAATGAAATTTGTAGCAGCGCATAGACAAGGGGCAAAGTGTCTGATTTTAGCAGCTTTTGTTTCTGTTGACAGAGCCCCCCGAGCCTGCTGAGGAGAAAAGCACCCAAGGTTCTGCTAATCGAGGTATAAATAAACAGATGGAACTCGTCGATCTAAAATGTTCTCTATGATGCTAATATAATGCTTGCTGGTTTGTGATCCGTAGGTTGATTCCTAATATTTTTTCTCCTCAGATGCCATGCTGGCAAGAGTTGAGACAGAGAAGAGGATGTCTCTGATCAAAGCATGGGAAGAAAACGAAAAGTGTAAAGCAGAAAACAAGTGAGACTGATAATCCTTCGACCATTTCTCCCTTTTGAAATAACAATGGAGTCTGGCTAGTAAGTGAGGAATTCTATGCAGGGCCCAGAAGAAGCTATCTGCAATCGAGGCATGGGAGAACAGCAGGAAGGCATCTGTAGAGGCTGAGCTGAAGAAGATTGAGGTTATTTATCGTTCCTTAAATGCCAGTCATATTATGTCTGTTCTATCCAAGAATGTTATTGAGCCATTTCAGATATGGCCTGAACTCTGAGCTACTTAATGTCACGGGTGCTTGGGTAATCAGGAAAAATTGGAGAAGGAGAGGGCCGAGTATCTGGAGAAGATGAAGAACAAGGTAGCTCTCATCCACAAAGCAGCAGAAGAGAAGAGGGCGATGATAGAGGCGAGGCGAGGGGAAGATATGCTCAAGGCTGAGGAGATGGCTGCAAAGTACCGGGCCAAGGGCGGTCCTCCGAAGAAGTTCCTCGGGATCTTCTAAGGAGCTGAATGGATCCAACTCATCTCATCGTGGCTGCCATAATCCTTGTCCAGTCTCTGATCTGTACATGCCCTTGCTTGGAGTTGGAGTTGGGGTTCTGTGATTCATTAAATTATATATTGTGTGCATATGTGATCGGTGCTGACATCTGTATTGTTCCTTCCATCGTGTTTGTTCGTAGAGTGTCTTGTAGTGTGGGATTGGTTTCCTTCATTTGAATCTCGATGTCGAAGCAACAAGAATTATATGAAAGCATTTATTCGTAGAATCTTCTTTCTTGGTTTACCCCTTTTACCCTCATTCTTCTCTTCCCAGTAATTCTTCTTCCTTCCAACTTGATTACTCTCTCCAGGCCCCCACCAAGATCTTGAAGCAAATCCAGATCCCTGTAGACCCCTCGACGGGCTTCTTATTTGTAACCCGAAATGAGGAATTCATTCATAACCTTCCAAAACCAAGCCAATGTTCTAGAAAATCTGATGCTTTTTGGGCTGATACAGCTATGAAGGCATTACATTTAATTTTGCAGAACCTCTGAAGTCCCTTTTTTTGTTTGTTTTTTTTTTGCAGGTTATACTGATTGAAACTGTTGGAATGCAGAAGCTTAAGCTATTCCATGGGAGCCCAATCTTCCTCAGAGCAAGAAAAAGTAGTCCATTTTCAGCCACTTCAGGCCCGTTTGTCCATTTGATCAAGGAATGCAACTACTAATCACTATGATTCAATCAGAACAAATTTAAATGAAAAACCGATTCTAACATAAACCCCATATATCTCCAACTAAATCAATTACGAGTGGCTGTTAAACGATACTGTCGCTGCTTAGATCATACAGCATTACAGACACGTGAAACCATGATATGGTAATGGAAGAATAACCACTAATTATGCCCTAAATGATGATCATTTTTATATAAATCTACTCTCTAATCTTTATTCCCTAGAGTGTAATTAGAAGCTATTCTCCCTCCGGCGCTCTCTCGCTGATCATCACATGAATATAAGATCGTCACACAATCCGAAGTCGTCGCTGCAGATGTCAAACTGTGAAGAATAAACTGCATTACTTGCAGATCCTTCGCACAGGTCGCTGCTGTTATAATGACCACAATGTGTTGTCCCCTGCCCGAGTAGAAGATCGTCGACACGCATGCTATCTTCCATGCTCGCTTGGTAGCCAAAGTCATTCGTCGAGCCCATTGTCTCAGACCGATCTGCCGTCATCCCACCTTGAGCATTGTTATCTACGGAAAGCCACTCGGTGAATAAGATCTTCGGCAACGAGCTCCAGTTGCCCGGAATGTCTATTGGAGCCTTTTCTTGGTGCCGCTTCACGGAATTGTGACCCGGGATCTCGAAACTGACCAATATCTCACTGGTGACGGAAGAATATTCCCGGCCTTCAGGATCGACCTGAACGTGCCGGCGGACTTCCTCAGCTTTGCCGACTTTCTTCTTGAGATAAGAATGCCAATAGTTCTTTATCTCGTTGTCAGTCCTCCCGGGCAACTGCAGTGCTATCTGTGACCACCTGTTCATTTTAAACAAGATTCCTTTTGGCGTATCTCATATGAACTCTGCTGAAGTAAACGGTCTTCAAGAAAAATGATCGGATACGAGCAACTCAATTTAATAAGCTGTTAACTCGAATTCGATTTTTTCTGTCATTAGCATGGAAAAGACCATGAAATGAAGCTTACCTGTTGCCAAGAGAGCGTTGAAGGGCCAGGATCGTTTCTTCCTCCTGAGCGGTGAACATCCCACGCTTCAACCCGGGCCGGAGATAATTGATCCACCTTAATCTGCAGCTCTTGCCGTTCCTCTGCAGACCTACTCATTTTACAGACCAACAGCGGTCAAAACACCGAAAACGAGCTGGCCGACGATATTCGACTTCTCGGGTAAATGCATAGTAGAGAATGAAGTTGCGAGAACTGATGAAGCATTTAGTAGTTTAATCACCAGCATTCACGGGGACAGAGCTCCAGCACCCATGGCCATGTCTGAGGACATAGTCTCTCAGTCTCTGGTCTTCGTCGGGAGACCATAAGCCTTTCCTGAACTTTCTCTTTGGGTTTTCGATGTTCTCCGATGAATTGTATCCCATTTCTCGTGATGGTGATTATCAGGACACAATCAACCGGCACCTCTAAGAGAAGCTGCTCAACACACGCACCCACAGAGAGCTGGGGGAGAAGGGGGTAAGTCGATGTTAAGGGGGTTTGTGGGAGATTAGCTTGTGGTATTTAAAGCTGAAGATTAGTTGAATAATTGCACCCCTCCACCCCAAACTTAATTATCTCTGTTTGGTTTTTGGCAGTCTAACTCTAAAGGAATCTCTTCGTTACTATCACTATCAGCATTTTCAAAGAGAAAAAAAAATATCGATCTATCCAAATAATTAATCGAGCAATGGACTCGAGACTTTGAGTTGGTCTTGCCGGTCCGCTAGGGTTGTCAAGGGTCGTTATAAGTACCCGAGCGGGTCAGCGTGTGTAGCCAGCGACAAGGAATCGATCAACCGAGAAATCATTTGCTGGGGTTGAGCATATTGAAGTTTCTCATAATTATGTAAGCCCAAGTACAGCTTACAATAAAAGAAGAGAAAGGGACAGTCAATGAACTCAATAGAGCCTCAAGCCTATAATTCGACAAGCGATTAAGGAGAATCTGCAGTTCTGGCACGCAACCGCTGGACGAGTGGCTTCACATATGGGAAATCATATGGTGCCCCAGTCGGTGAAAGATTTAGCGGGTACTGCAAATCGTTGAATTTTCTTCTAAGCGCGTGTTACCGCTGATCATAAGTCAATTGATTAAATTACCGAACATTCCAAGATTAGGACGGTGGAAGCTTCCTCTAGATGGAGAGAGTTAGGGGGGATGGACAAGTTAATTGGGTTGTCCACATACCCTTAGGACATTGCTTGGAGATGATAATCATCTGACTGTAATTTGTATGTACTAAATCTATTTTACCTTCCCACTTGGGATTAATAAATTGCACCGAAAAATTATTTTTAAAAAAAGTTTTTAATTTAACAGTCTCAGTGAATTAAGGGTAAGTGGAAAAGTTGACCTCATAAACATAATTTTGTTATTTTTTTCTATTATAAAAAGTGCCATAATAGAATAATAGAATATGAAAAAAAAATACCTACATACATTTTTATGAGTTTTAATATTTGCTAAATTAATACAATGCAAAATTAGATTATTTAACAATAGGCACTTAATAAAGTTTTTTTAAGTACCAAATGATCCCTATGAAAAAGAACCACCAAAATTCAGAAATGATACTATTGCCAATATATGTTATTTATAATAGTTTAATATCCCACCATTTTAAATAAGATCTTGTATTTATCTTTTAAAGGTCAAAAGAATCTATATCATAATTATAGAGCGATATAATTCGAGTTGAATTAGTCAAATTTCAATATTTTTTAATACATTGTTTAATTAAAAAAAAGGAATGATACTATCTCTACAGCAGACTGAGATTTTGTGGACATCCTTTTCATACGAATTCGTACATAGTACGAATCTCATTCACATCATTATGTCAGAGAATATCAAGCACATCTAATGACCATTTGAGATTTATTAAGCCAAAAATGAGATTTCTCCTCTTTTTTTCTCTCTCTCTCTAGTATGCACCAACCACCGGCGACGATCCACACAATTATGTGAACTCAGATCAGAGACGTCAAACAATTTGACAAAAAACTGTCGGTTCACAGTGTTATATATAAAGATCTAATAGATACTTAACAGTGGTCTTATGAGATGTAAAGCTACTCCAAACATAAATTTCATCCGGTTGCAAGATTCAAATCCCATAATTTACCTGATGCACCACAATCCACCCATATGCTCGTTTTCTACTTATGCTTCCATCTATGATCCTAAGATTGTGTCCTGAAAATGACAAGCATCCATTGCTTTTCTATGAGATGTGTTGACTGGGAATAAGTCATCTTCTAATTAAAGATCACTTGCTTATTATAGTGCCAACCACTAAATGACTATCTTGGCGTGCAGATTTGTAAACACTATTCATAACAAACAATAATTTGCCCAACTATCTGTTGACAAGCCATCTTATCCTTCACATTTCCATTGGCAGGCTGACTAGTAAATCTTAGTACAGTGATTGAAAATAGCATCCCCCAAATATATATATATATATATATAGAAATAAATTCACACAACTAACCATAAGCTAGTCATTTAATATTGCAAGAGACTCTTTAAACACAAGCCAAAGTCTAGTTGACCAATAATGTAAATAAAATACATCCTTCTAAAACTCACCTACCCTTGAAAGTTTCGCTAGTTCTGGAATGCAAATATGAAAATTCAACTGATGGACAGAGTTACATTAAATAAGTAATGTGAACTCATTGAAGAGTAGAGGTAAGAGGTAGAAAAAAATGCATAAAAGGATTAGATAATCAGATTATTGGGTGATCATGTTGAAATGGAATCTTGAGAGCTGCTGCGGGATGGTGGATATGACTGGCCCATATCTCTGCAATAAAGTGTGTCTTGTTCATCGTATGGAAATTCAAGGACTAGAATCAATAAGTTGATCGAAGAACAGAATAAAAGATAGAATTTATGGGACGTGTCGAAATCTTCTTAAGAGAATGTCCAGATAAGGAGACATATTTTCAATATCAAACAAAGTCCATATTCAGGAAATTTGAACAGTACACCGTGCCTTAGGAACAAGCTTAAGCTTCTAGAGAAGTTGATTGTGACCAAACCAAAGTTTCACCTAGGATGAAAGGGGAAATAGATATTGATACCTGGACATTGTCATAGAGTTCAAACAACGGAACAGCTAGGAGTTTCAGGTTCTTTGGTACTGCAAAGTACTCCCTCTCAGACAAGTGAACAAGGAAGAGCTTTTTACATTCCTGGGTTGGCAAGAACAGAGGAAGGGAACAGGTTAGAAGGCAAGAACACCGTGATGCTTGAAGTCAGAAACCCAATTACAAGTTTAAAATTGAAAGGAAAAAACTCAAAAACAAAATGATAATACCCAAAAAAAAAACAAACAGCCACCTTGGGTTTCGTTATGTGCGGTGGGCAATATGGATACATTGTGGTTTCAAAATTTGGTCTCCACCAGACAGCAACACACTCGCCTATCTGCATACAGAATAGGGCAGTAAAGAGATCATAGCATAACATGATTGATTTAGATAATTCCAGGTAGCAATGACTTGATGCTGTTCTTCTCTTACTTTCTTTTCCTTTCTAACTCATTAGACAGAACTAGTTAACTTCCTATCGAGCAAAGCAGAGGACAGTACCTGCCAGTCGGGAACCACACCAGGATTATTAGCACCGAGTTTGCTTGTCAATTTTCGTTTCAAGCCCTCAATTTCTGTAGAAGGTTTACAGCAGTATAGAAATTGCAAATTATTACTGACAGAGATAAAGAGTAAAAGTTGCTTCACCATCAAATTAAGGAAAACACAAAGTAAGAGTTAAATAGGAGGAAGAACAATGATACCATTTTCTCCAGGTTTTAGACGGCCACCAGGAAGTTTGCAAAAGGTGTTCCCAATTTGTAAAAGAAGTATGTGGGGATGATTATGTTCCTGAACCTGCAACCAACATAAGAAGCTGCTAGTTTTCCAATGAATGAATTTATCATAACCATTTAGACAGTGAATGGTTGCTTGGATTTATAACAATAATGGTACATTGATGCCTGGATACAATGCCTAGAGCCCACTGATTCTTTCGTTTTGCAGTTTTTCCCACGCTAAATTTCTAATATTATCTATTCACAAAGCACTTCAACATCCAAATGACAGCAGCCCTATATTCGCTGTATCAGTACCTATTCCACCTTTTCCAAAAGCATAAGAAATCAGACCAGCAGCTATTTTCAATCAAGATAAACCCTACCAGGATTGGGGGCTGGCCGGTGGGGGTGGTGGGGTTGGGGAGGGAAAGAAAAGATATCAACATCCTACTAATAAGCATACACGTTTCAAGCTAGTAGAGCTATTTTCAATCGAGATATACTCTAGCATAACCCTCAGAAGTAATATGCACTGCTCCATGATCAACAGATACAACTTCCTTAGCTCAAACTATAGCACTATAAATGAGAGAATCATGAAAATGTCATTTCTCTTATCTATTCAATGCAGCAAAAATAATCTATACAATTCATTTGTAAAACTGAAACAACTTAACTAAAATATTTCCACTGGGAGTAAACAATATCGGTATACACAACAAGACAATGAAAGAACGATGACAACAAGACAAAAATTTCCTTAACAGTATCTGAGAGCCAAAAAAATTAATAAGACGTACCAACAAAATTGCCTCAACACTTGTCCTCATCCCCTCCTTCATATAGCTGCCACTCAAAACAAGAACGAATCTTAGCATTTTTCTTAACAGTAAGCAATGAATGAAATTTGAAAACCAGCAGCCTTCCAATTTACAAAAGCTCTCTTCTTTAACCCCATTGATTTAACTGCCATGAACTCTTTTCTCCTTTTCATAGGCCATGAACCTCAAGGTGGTTGGTCTCGCAAGACCATGTTTGAGAACACTCTTCTCAAGGTTGTCGCTGATCGGGCGAAATCATTTGGTTGAAGATGAAGTTGCTTCTTTGTGATAAGACAAATTGAAGAATAACCGAATACAGCTTTGAAAGGATTTCAATATCACAGCCTTGAATTCGCCCCGAATTCAGTAGGCATTTCCAGCTAAAGACATCCAACAAGACACAGCAGTTTCATTCCGAGTAACAATAAGCTAATAGAATCCTGCCAGTCCCCCTAAACAATGACTGCTACATTCACCGGGTAAAAATCAATGATTGATACCCTTCTTGGAAGCAGAGACAATCCATGTAGGAAAAGAAACTAGGGCTTCCGGAATTGACACTCTTTATACAACAAGTCTACACCTTTTAGCCGAAAACCAAAGGCTGTCGACTCACATAAGTAACCAAAGAGAAAGTGGGGAGCTTCAACTACGATTTCGTAAGAAATTACTTGACTTTCATGCGGGCTAGGCGATCGGCGACGGAGGTGTCCTTCTCCATCTTCGGCTCTTTGGAGCCGAACGAGTAGTTAGAGAGCGGATAAATGTTCGCCGACGATGACGTCGCCACCATCTCTCTTCGATTCTGTTGGCGGCAGCGGAGGCTCCTGGCTTCTGAGAGTGCAATGTTCAATCGGAGAGGAGAGATCGAAGTGAGAGATAGAAGGCCAGGTCCAAGAAATTTACAGGCCGCTCCTTACATTCGTAATCTCTCCTTGTGCACGCCATAAATTTCAGTTATTATCCGTTTTATCCCTCAAGTTAAATATAATTCCGATATTAGTCCCTGATTCTCAGTCTATTTTAGCACTACGAAGTTCATGATTTTGCCGGCGTTTAGAATTGTTCTAAAGCCTGCTGGAACTTAAAATTCTAAATGATGTGCAAATCTTAACAGATGACTTGAGATTCCTTTTTCCGGTCCCTTAGACATCAGAACAAGATTTGAATATATTCTCGCAAGATAGAGGAGCAAGCCGATCGCGGGAACGCTTCAGGGTGCTCAGATCAGAAGACCAATGTACAGAAATGCAGGGTGTAAACTAGAAGAACATAAAATTTCCAGTTAGCGAAACTGTTCACAATTGAAAACGTCGGGGCGAAAAAGAAATAAACGATGGCGTTGGCAGAGAACGGGCCTGAGCTGTTGGAGATGGGCCGACCTGGGCCTCATTGGCCCACCAATCCAAATAATTACACGAGGGACCGTGCTCCTGCTCAACTAACGGGCGAAAGGGTAGTCTTGGTAATTCATGGAGCCGTAGCGGTTCCCCCTCCTGCTCGCGGAGGCAAATAAAGAAGGAGCAAAAAAGGCGAAAATAAAAAACACGAACGGCAATTCCAAAGTATCACAGGCGCGCCGATCAGTGGATCTGGCATTCTTCCCATCCGGCTGTATTCTCAGGTTCTGATCTTCTTCTGTCAATGCTTTGTAGCGATCTGCATGAATCTTCTTCTTTTTCTCTCCTTTTTCGCCCCGAGAGACTCAGGCTGTGAAGTAGATGCCGTTTCATGAAGGTGCTATGGATTCCTTTGTTTTCTCGTATCAGATGTTGAGATTTTTTTTTTTGGAGGTTCCGGATTACGTTTCTCGCGTCTCCTCAATGTCTTGATCCTCGAATAGTTCTTGATGCTCTTGCATATACATAATAAATATATTGTCTTTTCTGTCCACATTAATATGAATTCTATTACATTGTTCAAATGTCTGCTTGTTGATCACCAATCTGGAAAATATTTTCAATGAATTATTCACCGGGAAATCTCATTTCAGATTTCCTACAAAAATTGCATGTATCTTCACTTAATTTGCCATGTAAATTTGATAGTTGCAATTAGAGTGATGTTATCCATCGAATCGAACGTTATGACACAGAGTTGGTTCATATCTCTTACGCCTCTTCCTGTCAAGATTAGAATCATTTTTTTGCAATGATTCTGCTCTGTTTCCGGGATTACAACGGTTCTTCCTGAATGACTGAAAATATGTAGCGCAGAGAATAGCTTATTAAGGTTGCCTTGCTTTTGTTCGTCAAGGTGCCATAACTGGGAACAATTGATCCGTTTTTCACACACCAATTGTTCATTTCACTATGATTCCATGTGAGGCTGATCAAAATCGGTCCTTTTTTTTCTGCATTTTGACTGATCAAACACAGTTCATCGAGCACTTAGCTCTTACATGTCATAAACGATTCTCTGATACTGTTTCTCAGTTTAACTTGTGTGTCTAGCTCTTCTTGGTTTCCTTGCCCCTTGGGTAATAAGAAATTGACAGAAGCAGCTTCCGCAATGTTTCTCAGCAGCTAAAGGTCGATCAAGGGGGGACTTCTGCACCTGTCTTTTCAGCTTGAGACAATAATTGGCTCAACCAGATGAAGTAACGTCGCATGTTGCTCCTGTTTTGCTTGCCCTTTTATCCTCAATATATCATCTTTTATCACCTACATTATTTTTCATTTGGTGCAAAAAGTGATTTGGATCGAAATGATATTGAACAATCAAAAAAGTCATTTTTCACTTGGGCATTGGCTATGTGATCAATATACTATTCATCAATATATCTTTGAGAAAAATTAATTGATAATCACAAAAAGGAAAGAAAATAATACAAACGAAAATGGGAGTTGACTCTGACTCTCCTGTGCATGGCTGCTTCAATGTTTATGATAGCAATGCAGAAATTTCTGCTTCATTCTAGAGCTCATGAATGTCTTCCTTTTCTGGTCGTGCTTATATATATCCGAATATGAATGGTGACTAATCATGGCACCTCTGCAGGGGTGGCAAGGGGCATGTAAAATGGGATGAAGAAAATCTAGAAGAAATAGAAAGAGACAAACCTGCACGGCAGAAGATAACCGAACCCAAGACACCCTACCATCCCATGCTTGATGATGACGGTAACTATATTCATGTTTATTTTCCTTGTAAAGATCTGCTGATCTGGGTCCAAGATAATATTGCCCTTTTAGTTGCTTATACGATATTAGAAGCAAGCAAATTCCATGTGAGGTAGAGCTACTTCGTTATAACCGTAGGCTCACTGTCACCCGTCAGAGGTGGCCCACAGGATGTTGTGGGCGACGCAATACATGCAGAAGCTATACGTTCGGCTTTGAGTGATGTGGCATCTTCGAGTAGGAAGCTTGATGGGCGATCAGGTGGCTGGGCATCTTCAGAAGACGAGGCAGATGCAATGGAACCAGACGATGAAGGTTTCCTCGTGCACTCTGTCACCATTTTTTTCAACAAGTATTTGAATCTTGCAGGGTCACATTCAACTCAATGGGCTTTCCTCTGCGACCACTTTCAGATACTGAAACAGATAGGACCTGCATGAGTTTCCGGGAGCATAGGCGGGTGCACTACGACGAGTTCCGGAAAGTTAAGGAGCTGAGGCGGAAGGGCTCTTTCCTCGAGGATGAAGATGACGAGAACGAGAATGGAGTAATCAACGGTTCGTCCTCGTCTCTAAATGCCAGCGCTGAGGACATTGATATCGAGGACGAAGACAAAATGCTGCCTTACCATGCTTCCGGCGGTCCCGCCAATGGAGTCTAGAAGCCATAAAGGTTCGACTAGCTGAGTCTTCTCCTGACTGTCCGCTCAATGCTCGTCTCCTTCTCATGGTAGACAATAACGTACAACTAAGTACTATATAATATCTAATCAAATTATCGACCAATTGGAATTTTGAATTACAAACCGAAAATTATTAGCAAGTTTAACTGGACCACCAACTACTCCAGCCCATTAACATGTGGACTGCTGAAGCCCAATGTTCCATTATATTGTGCAAGATATTCGGTAGGATAAGGCTTCTCGGGCGGGCGCAAGGAGAGAGAAAGAGAGAGAGAGAGAGACGCGAAGGAAACATCCATGGCTTCTCAAGACCAATCACCGGCAGCACTAGCCTCCAAAATCTGCGCCCAGATATCCTCAATCTTCACCAAGCCCACTGCTCCCCACCCGCCCCCCCTGGACGTCCTTGTTGCCGAGCTGACGGCGGCCGCCGCCCGGAAAGCCCGGGTCTTCCTCTATGGCGTGGGCCGCGAGGGCCTCATGCTGAGGGCACTCTGCATGCGCCTGGCCCACCTGGGCTTCTCCGCCCACCTCGTCTTCGACATGACCACCCCTCCCATCTCCTCCCCCGACCTCCTCGTCGCATCCGCTGGTCCCGGTGGGTTCTCCACCGTCGACGCGATCTGCCAGGTGGCGAAGTCCCATGGCGCCAGGGTCCTGCTCCTGACCGCGCAGCCGGAGGCCGGCATGTGCGCGAGGCACGCCACCGCGGTGGCGTACGTCCCGGCGCAGACCATGGCCGACGACGAGGGTGAGGCCGAGGGGGAGAAATCTCGGCCGTTGATGCCGATGGGGAGCTTGTACGAGGGGGCGTTGTTCGTGCTGTTCGAGATGGTCGTGTACAAGCTCGGTGGGGCCCTGGGTGAGAGCCCCGAGGCCGTCCGATCTCGCCACACCAACCTGGAGTGATAGGATCGAACGGCTGTGGATGAAAGTGACCTCCTCGGACGCGTAGACATTGCTGCGAGGAAGTGAAATAACACAATGTATTATCGACTATTTCCTTTTGGTCGGGGGGCAAATAGATTAGCAAATTTAAGCCCGTTGAAGCTGTGTCTGTATATCTGATAATTAATAATTAAATAAAAAAAAAAGTATATAAACGGGATATCAGAGCACTCAGAATTAATATCCAAATTTTGGACATTTATCAACTCAACGAAATAACAAGGCAGGCAGATTCCTTTTTCTATATCTGGACGGCCATTTTGTGCCACTTCTTATCCAGAATGGATCTTTGGGACAGGATGAATGCCTGGCCTTTTTATTCTCCAAAAAAAAAAAATCCCTTCACCGCAGAAAATATGTACGGTCCTTAGAGACTCTGCTCGTCAAACCCACTCGTGGATTCCGTCCATTCGTTTCTAATTATTATTAATTAGATATTAAATTAAATGAAGAAATTACTTTCAAGGATAATTTTTTTAAAAAATAATTTTCCAGTTTACGATAATTATTTAATTAATAAATTCCCAGCGTAGACTCATCTGGTGCCACGTGTCGTCGGAAATTTCTGGAGACGACGGTGAGGTAAGCTTGCCTCACCACTCCCTAGATTCTTCCATGTCTGTTTTCCAGTTTTCTACAGTTTTCCTTCTACGGCATTCTCTCTTCTCATCTGCTTCCTCCCCAGATTCAATCGATATATTTCCCTGTTCAGAAAGAAGGAAGGTCGAAGCTTCTAGAATCACCGTTGGTCCCCGCTTCTGAAGGAGGTTGGAGAAGCATCTTCGCATCTCCTGTCGGATCGTGTTGTAGAAGGTTCCGGAAACTCGAGGATACTATGGCTCAGCCTCTGGTGGAGCAGAGTGGCGATGCAGCTGGCGGTGAGTCGCAGAGGATGACGCCGACGCCGTTTCTAACCAAGACATATCAGCTCGTCGAGGATTCCGCCATAAACGACGTCATCTCCTGGAACGAGGACGGATCTAGCTTCGTGGTGTGGAATCCCACGGTGTTCGCCAGAGATTTGCTCCCTAAGTATTTCAAGCACAATAACTTTTCTAGCTTCGTCAGGCAATTGAACACCTATGTAATCAATCCTCTTCAGCCTCTTCATTTGTCGTTCCTGTGATGGTCGTACTAAGGATTCTGTTTCTCAGCTTCTGATTGGAGATCCGGACATTGTGATCTTTCAGGGATTCAGGAAGGCCGTGCCTGATCGGTGGGAATTCTCTAATGAATGCTTCCGTAAAGGCGAGAAGCGGCTCCTGTGTGAGATTCAGCGGCGGAAGGTGTCGACTCCGGTGCCGGCTGCCACGGTGGTCGCGGAGCCAGCGGTGGTCGTGCCAACGGCTATCCCAACCGCGAAGCCAGTGATATCGCCTTCAGATTCGGGAGAGGGCCAGGTGATCTCGTCGCAATCATCACCGTCCGTTTGCGGGCAGAACTGTGCGGCGGAGGTGATGGATGAGAACGAGAAGCTGAGGAAGGAGAACAGGCTGCTCAGCAAGGAGCTTACGCAGATGAAGAGTCTGTGCAATAACATCTTCTCCTTGATGTCGAACTACTCGAACGGGCAGCCCGAGAGCGGCTACCGGATACGAAGCCATGGCGACCACTCCGAGAAGCCGCTGAATCTGATGCCGGCGGACAACTGCTGCAGCGGCGCTGTGGGGGAGGAGGAGGCGGTGGAGGGCGAAGATACGAGGCTGTTCGGGGTGCATCTGAGCCTGAAACGTGCGAGAGAAGAAGGTGGCCCCGGGATGTCGGAGTACGACGCTGTCCTGCAGCTGCAGCAGCCCGGGTCCGGCTATGGCGAGGCGAAGCCCGAGCTGCTGGATCAGAACAATCCGGAAAACACGTGGCGTAATCATAATCACTGCCACGGCGATGATCAGACGGTCTCCAACGAGTGACGGGGGATCTGATCGTGCGGCGACCGACGGACAGTGCGCACGTGCGGGCGAACCAGCCCAATACCCACCCTTTTCCGGAGCGAGACCGCTAGGCCTAATGCTTTCGTTGGGACTTCCGTTTTGTAACCAGCTAACGAGGCATTTAGTTTGTGTTCTTATGTTCTGTACGTTAGTTTTTGTGAGTGACAGGAAGGGATCTGAAATGTGATTATTCTCTGATTCCCTCAGAGACGGTGGAGACAAAATGCTGAGCATAACAATATATGTTACCCGAGTTGCGATCGGGTTTAAGGTTAGGCAGAGTGGGAACTCCGAACAACAGCTCGAATCTTGCTACTTGACTGCACTTTGCACGTAGCTGTCAGGCTCAGATGGTGCAATTTAGCTGGCTGTCTCGGCCTTATATCTCCTGATACCTGCGGCGGCAGTGCGTGCCTCCAGCTCAGGTAACGGACCTGTCGGGCCCAATTCGGAGCCCAGATCCAAGGCGTTGGGCCTGGGAAGAAGGTGGGGGAACTCTGGCTACACTACTCACAACAACGTTGTTCCGTTGTTTTGCGTTTGGATGTTCGCTTGGATGGTGAGAGACAGCAAAATGGGAGAACTTTAAATTGGCCAATCGAGAGACAGGACATGTTATGTGCGATTTAGTGTAGACAAAATGATGCCCACTCGTGCCATCATCGTAATCCTTACCTATTGAGCATATTGCAGGCGGGCCCTCATTATCTTTGCCGCCTGATTTTCCTCCTAGACATCATTATACTTAATTTAGAAATTCACCTTAGATAAATTCGGATCAATTTATTAAAGCTTTAAAGCTTGAATTTTTATTTTTTTTTCATTTCTAAAATTTAGAATGAAATTTTATTTAGAAAAAAAGATGAATTAAATATATGTATTTCTTTTTAAAAAAATCTAACAAATGTCCACATCTTATACTTTTTTTTTTTAATTTTTTTACCTCCGGTCAGTTCATATTACTTTCTTCTTGCCTCACACTTTTGACCTTAAATCTATTGTCCTCTTCTATCTCGTCTCTTATGCCAGAGGCCAGAAGAGGGACAGGCAGAGCTCAACGCCAAGAACATCACATGTCCCACAAAAGTGACTTCACAGGTTACAGCAAAGCACGGTGGGATTTTTCAAATTGAAACAATCATGCACGCGTACAAGGAGTAAACTTACAGGAATGTGTCTTGTTGCTGTGGGTGTGAATACAGTGGACAGCCTCCTCTGTCGGCATTACTGAACAAAACTGCAGCGGTGTCAATGACGTGACCTCCCAGCAACCTCCCTTTCCAATTATGTTCTGCGAGAACAAACACGTAAGCGCAGAGGATAAAAGAGAGAGAGAGAGAGAGACCCCATTTCATAACAGCTGCAGTGAATAGAATCCATATTATGTTCTTCTCGAATAACTGGAAGCAATGACGAGTAGAGGACAGGTTGTTTTTTCAATCACATTTCACGGCGGGGGTGAAGGAGTTCAGGAATCTCCCAAGGGTTATTATATACAGCACACAGCAAGAGGAGAGGAGAGGAGCGAAGACAGACACATCCCATATACAATTCAATTCATTCCAAGCTAAAAGTAGCATAAGATATGATGAACAGGGCACTGCAACTTCCGTTACCGGCTGAATTAATTATAAAGGCCCACTGTTATATATAAGTTTTCAAGGCTCTGCCTACCACAATCACAAATCTGCTCCCACACCACACGGAAATTCTCCGACAAGGAAGAAAAGAAAAGAGGAACCCAAAATATCATCTCATGTTGGCACGAGTGTGTCGGTTTGAGGCCTGGAAAGCTCTCTTCCTGAAGTCAGCGCTCAAAGGATAGCCCCTTTCAGAATTAGTACCGCTTCCGCCATCCCAAGACCCCTGGAGGGCTGCCCTCCCTGAAGAACCATACCTGTCGAGCTCAAGCCTCTGCCTCGGGGCACTTTGAGACCGGACCTTAGCCTGGGAAGATTCCGTGTTTGCCATATAGTTTGGGTAGCCTGCGTAACCACTGACGTAGCCCCACGAACACTCGCTCCTTGCTGGCGTGAAGGGACCTCTCCTGCTTCCGGGCCTAGATGAACCCAAGACTACTTGGGGGCTGTTCTCAGCTGACCGGAACTTCTCATCCCTTCCGTTTGGAAAATTTAGAGACCTTAACGACACAACCTCTTCAGACAAAAGACTTGGCAATGGGTTTTGTGGACGTGAAGCGTACTTCAATTGTGGATCATACGGTGTGAAGGTTTTGTTCATATGGTCGGGATCAAAAGCATGATTTGACGATGATCTGATGCTTCCTTGGTAGTTGAAGTGAGGCTTCCAAGTATCCACCTCGAGAATCTTGGCACTCCTCTCGTCTTCGTGTCCATTATTTCTTGGAGGACCATCAGGAGTGCCATTGTCCAGTATGCTGTCCTCCATCCAATGGTCCAACCAACTGGAGCCAAACTTCGTCCTGTCTATCCCAATGCTGTCCCTGTAGTTTGCATTGGAGAGACTTCTCTGCAAGTTTAATTCAAGGACAAGAAAATTTGAAATTGAATTCTTCAGGCAGCGACATGCTCTAAAGGAAAAGAAGGAAGTTAAACAGCAAAATAGAGAGATATATTACAGGGTGTTGAGATACAGAGGAGTTGGTTGTAGAAAGTGAGGAGACTGAAGGATAGCTACGACAAGCACGGGCTCGAGCCTGTACACGGACCAAAGTTTGCATGCGCCTGAGCATGTCTGCCATTTGCTTTCTAACAATATGCCCCCTCACCAGTGCTTGAAGTTTTACCAATGCTTTCAGAGCCCTCAATGCCCTCCTCGCCTTAACAAACCAAAGTTACAAGCACGGGACAATTAACAATCACTTTCCAATGAAAAAAATCCCAATAAACCAGAATCTGTTCGCATAGAACTTGGAAGTCCATTGCTTAACAAGTTGTGGGACCACTGCTACATACACGCAATTTTCAAACCAAAACAGAAAATTATCAAAAAGAAAGAAGGGGGAGAGAGACAGTATGAAAACATATAAGTCAGCACAGAATATGCTTGTGAGTGTTCACAGGCTTGCCATATATGCTTAAAGCTAAAAGGCCATCTAAAAGGACGGCTGACAGCTAAAACAGAAACTACTTACCTGGAAAAGCTCCTAAAAGCAAATGATGCTGCCTTAAAAGGGAAAAAGGGATTCAAAAGTAGAAAGGAATAAGTTATCAAGAGAAATAATTACTCACGGGACCTCAAAAAAAGGGACTTCATTATCTTGCTGTTATTCATTACAGACAACTTCACAGTTTTAACTCTCCCATAACCCAATCCCTATAATTCTCGCTGCTGCCAACCCATGTCATTGATTTAAATGAATCGGTAAAAGGAACTAAACCTGATTTTTTTTTTCAATAACATCAGGACTATTCATCTACATAAAACATTGTACAGCTTTTATTTTTGTTTGAATACTACGCCGCATTGCATATATATATATCGGGGCTACTCTTTCTAACCAATGAACTGAATGAAACATACAACAACTTCAAAGCTCAAAGGCCAATCCAGAAGGAACTCAAGGCAAACAAATAGAATAATATTATGATAACATAATCCAAATAACATCAACATGTTTCGAAAGGAAATTAATACTATTCCCAAAATCCCTGATCTAGCTTTACTAACTTCTGGATACTTTAGTTTGAAAGATTTGTCAAAATTGGGGAAAAAAAAATAAAAGGGGTCATTCTTTTGATGAAGTTCAGCAAAGGGGGAAAAATCACTGCTTGGAGGGGCTTGCTGAATTTTATGGGTTGAATTATTGAGCATGATTGAGACCCCTTCCCAAAATGAATCATTGGGCATCGTTTTGACTTCCGATGTTAAACCCTGCTGAAACTGGCCATCACGTTCCCCATCAGACTCGAGTATGCCAAGTTTTCTCTACTAACTAAAGCCAATGCTGCCTGGTTATGTTATCCTCTACTAATTTGACCAGAACAAAAATAGAGTTCTTGTGAGAAAAAGAATAGCGAGAAAAAGGAGACCCCACAGTCCACAGCTCAGAGAACCATCACAGCATCACATGTCGAGGACAGCCTGGGATCAATTCCTTGATTTTATGTCCGACGTTGACATGACACTGGTCGACAGGCAAACATCTAACCCCATTTTATGTTAATAATAATTTCTTGCAATTTGCCCACAAATCATTGACCTGCTTGACGCTCATTAGCGTCCAGAGACATCAAACTCCTAATTGGCTCTGACCTCACCAGTACCAAACCCAACTTTTGACTTCTTTTGTACAAAAATCTCCCCAGAGATCAGCAATTCAAATAGATTTGAGGAACCCATTTTTTGAATTGTTCAGTACTACAATTTGTCGTTAACCATCATGCAACTTTTATCATATCACTTTTCCTCATTAGCCGACATGAAGCTAAAGCAGTAGAATTCTCGTCGTTTTGGTAGAATGGGCGCAATCTTATTATTATTATTTTGAAAAGCGAATGAGCTCAAATTTAAAAATTGATCAGTCTGAGCATCAAATGAACGTATATGACCAGAAATCGCAGTCAGAGCTTCATGAAGATGAAATGCACGGAATTATGGGAGAAATTCTGCAGGAAAAATCGTACGGATGAGAGGTGGACACAGAGAGGCTCTCACCAGGTAACCTCGGAACGCGGATTGAATCCTCAGAGCCGCCAACTCCTTCACTGGTAGCTGAGCACGCGTCGTCCCCGGCTGGGCTGGGACGGCAGCCCTACCACCGCCACTGGTGAGGCGTACGACCTCAGCGGCGGCCTGGGCCGCAGCGAGGGCGGCCTCTGCCACAGCAGCGGTGGCAGCAGCCACGGCTATGGCGTGCTTGTTGGTGTCTAAGTCGCCGTAGGATGCGGCGGCGGCATTATCAGTGGAAAAAGTGAGGCGGGACTTGTCGTTGAGGGATCTAACGAGGCTCCAACCAGCATCGCCAGAGGATTTCTTCCTGGGGCGGCCGAAGAGTCGCCGGAGGAAGCCCATTCTCTCATGGCATTGATGGGCCTAACGGGTGTCGCGGGTGAGCTCAGAGGAGAGCGGTGGATACTCCGTGATGGGAGCAACAGTAAGAGTGAGCAGCAGAGAGAGAGAGAGAGAGCTGTCGATACGATCCTGATATAGGAGGAGTTGGGTTCTGGACCAGAACTGAACCGAGCGTAGGCTTACGCGCGGCTTGAGCGTGTGAATTACACGCTCCATCCATGAGTATATAAATATTCATTAGGCCACGACTAATTCACCGTCAAACGCCCCCAGTCAGTAGGATATGTGAGCGCGTGTAGGAAGAGGGAATGCTGATGCCGATATTTAGTTAGGTGATGAAGCTGTGGGCCCTACCAACTTATGAACGCTGATGCTACAGTGGGGCCACCGGCCATGCCGTCGACGGGAGGCCGGGATTTGTTATAGATCCGACCGCTGGCGGCCTCATGTCGGAGCAGAGCTGACTAGTTGACTACAGCCATCTTGTTCTCTACATCCTTGACACATATAATGGTCATATAATAATTAATATAAATCATCCTAATAAAACACCATTTAAAGAGTCAGTTTTACTCACCAAACTGCCCTGGTGAATGAACTCTGAACTGCAATAGACGAGGCTGATTCGGTCATTTGCTTCGAATCAGAGTAAAATCTCCGCCGCCGCGCCAGATCAGTGGAGTGCAGAGAAACATACTCTCAGGCCTCGTAAGATGTCCAAAGGGCCTCTGGTGGGCCTCTTTCTAAATGGGCCTCGTGAGAGCCCAAACTGGTGAGTATAGCTAGGGAATGGTCCAGTAGTTTATCTATCCACCACTGGCTCAAAACTCGGACAGAGTCTAACCTCTCCATCCTGATCATTTGGAATTGGATCAAGGCTTCACAGCTTAAGTAGAGCAGAGGAGGAAGCGCAGTGACCATGTTCACAGAATAACACTCAGTAGTGTTCGACTCTATTCTCTCGTTCCGATCACTTAGTAAATACCGGTATTCAGCACCGATGAGTTTGCGATAGTTAGCCTTGCTTGACCTCCTGAACGTTCATTCTTGAAGTCCCAATACCGTGTCGGACCCTTAATAGTTGGGTCTATTATCAGTACCTTTCTTCAAATGGAGGTTCGTGGGATTAAATCTTGAAATTGATTGCCTATATATACATGCAAGTGTCTCTCAAATAATTAGTGTGGGCACTTCATTAGGCAAGCTGTTCTGCCCGCTGTCGCTCTCTCTCTCTCTCTCTCTCTCTGCCGAAGTGCTTATCAAATTTGCATGAGAATATTAAGAACAGGAGTACCCAATTCGTCATGCTATGTCTAATTTATTGTTCTTTTGTTCAACTACATCTAAGAGAGACAGAACATATATAACTTTTGTTTTATTTCATGTGGGGCGATATTTCTGCTGTCTAATCCGTGTATACGGCTCGAACACTCATCAGAAGACATCTGGAAGAAGAAGAAGAAGAAGACAGGAAAGATTCAAAACATAAGAGGGAAAAGGAAGGAGCTAGCTCCACAGTATATTATTATTCGCCGGCTTCTGATGCTTGTGTCGAGTATTTTCTAGCCATCGCCCCCCATATGCAACTGATCATCAAACCAAACAAAAGAGGAATTATTAATCAGATTTTTGAATACTGAGTTGCATGTAGCTAGCTAATAGATGAGTTGAGTTTCTATGAATTCCGAGAGGATATGTTTGGTTAAAAGGTACTTCTTCATGGTGAACACGAAAATTGGGAAAGGATTGTTTACCCCTGGCTTTAAGCCGTGCAGGAGAGCGGTGGGATCCGGCACGCGGCTGGGAGACTAGAGGCGATCCTGAGGGTGCTGCAGAGGCAGTCATGGGAGACCGACTGGAGAGCGTTGCAGCAGTCGGAGGATGGGGCGGTGGCCGGGGCGCCAGGAACCACGAAGGGCGCACAGACATTGAGGTTGCTCAGCTGGGCCGGACAACTCTGGCCCATTGCGCCCCCCATCAGTTGCGCCTGGATCACAAGCACCGTGGCGATGATCACCAGCATGGATCGGGACGCAGCCTTTGAGTTCGCCATCGGATACATTACCTTAATCCGGTAAGGAACTGGAGCTTTTAGCCTCAGCGCCTTACTGTAGGGTTTCTAGATGTTTTGGTGTACGTGGGTTTCATGTTCGAGCCTGTCTACTACTTATAAGCGAAGCTGTGCCGAGATTTAGACATAATCCTTTTTGCGTGAAACATCTAACCGCGGTAGGGCTGGCAGTTCGTTCATGAAGATCATATTGGCTCCCGAATTCACATGCCCAAGTAAAACTCAAGGCAGCAACGAGACCAAATTCCACGGATCAACACGAATAGCGGTTCGGAGACGTAAACGAGAAGATGAAACTGCTAAATCTAGCCATCCAGATACATTACGTGACGATAACTGCAGCGCTTAATTTATCACGGTCACATGGCAGAGATGGATCGTTCTAGCAAAGCCGTGCCGCATATCAGCATGGGATTTTATGAATAGTTTAATTAATTAATTAATTAATTAATTAGTTAATCACAAGCTGAGTATTTTCAATCCCCTAATTATTCTGCCTTGTGCCGTGCAAAGGGATCGTGCCTTATGCGTGCTAAATTGCCAAGGAATGATTTAATTAAGACCGCCGAAGTCACGGACTAATAGTTCCTTCATCGGCAATCTTTTTATTCTAATTTATTAATTGCCTTTTGATATATATATATATCTATAACTTAATAACCATACGATAAAACGAGATTATTTTTTTATTTGATTTTTGTCTCAGAAAATTATACACTGGTATATATATATATATATATATATATATCTGATCTCGAAATATCATTCAACCTTGGAGATGTGTCCCCATATGCCCTAGGCTCCGCGAAATGGAGAACGATTGATTAAGATCTAATTGACTGTATAGATAGATAGACGTTCGATGCCATTAATATCTAATATGGCATTAACATAATAAATCTTAAAGTAATCCTAGGGTTTTTGTCCAAAATAAACTCCATATAGGTTAGCTTAATTGATGCAAGATACGAGTCATAGGAAAGATCTCTGGAGTGATGCCAAATCGGGGTTGGTTGCCTTGACTAGTACGGGGGGGGG
>CXYZ01003352.1:4278210-4335217 GCA_900006705.1 Sonneratia caseolaris | reverse complement strand
GGAATAGAAGTCATAATGTCACTTTGGAATCTAATCGTTGCCGCCCGGATCGAGCGATGTTATCATGTCTAAGCATCTTTACACAGTTTTCTAATGGGATTACACGTAATTAGGGATGCCTACGAACACGAATTTGTGGCTAATGCTTAAGCTGACTCGACGCCACATCGACGGGGTAATGTGTGGATGCCTTTATTCGATGAACAAGGGGAGGGACCCTTTCTACCTTTTGTGCGTGAAAGAAAGTGACCTTTCAGCATTTGATTATGATGCCCCGGATTAGATTGGCTAATTAATCGTCATTATCGATGCTAATTTGTTGATTTTTCAGGGTTAGCATTATCATCCAAAGCGACAGACACAATCCAAGTGGAAGAAAATTTGTCTTCTATGTTGGAGCATTGGGGATCTATGGACTCGATCCATTTTGGTCCGACTATAATCAAACTCTTGCAATTGTCAATTTCTTTCGTTTATAAATCTCGAGTCCGGAATCCTTGTGTCATCTCAGCCGGCCCATCTTTGGTCGAAAAACCAGTTCAGGATTTGCCCCTTACCATCGATGCTGAAACGAAACCGCTGTGCACGAGAAGAGGCCAATACAAGCATCGACACGGATGAAGCGCTCACTGAGCATGGGTTTGTTGGATGACAACGACGACAACCTTAACACGGTCCAGTAATTGGTCGACGAATCACGAATCAGCAAAACTCTTTACCATTATTATAGTGGCCACCTGCCTCGTACACTGTATGTAAAATTCAGAAAAAGACGACAAATCTGCCCGACTAGTCAGTCATACGGCTACTCATAATCACTACCAATATGCTTTTGACAAAGGTTCTAATTGCAATTGTAGGAACTAGGAACGATTCGTGCTGATGGAAAGGTACTTATCCACATCGTACGTAATTAATTATAATTAATTTATCTTTTATAAGTAAGGTATCAGATTTGAGTGTTATAAATAAAAATAATTTATATCAAGAAAATTTTATACTCTAAATGAACCAACATGACTTGAGTTATGATCTACTGATTTTGGATAGTAGTCATTTTTTTTAAAAAAATTATTGCTATTTTATTTCTAATTTTTTTATCTTTTAATACTCTTTTTTTTTCTAATTATGAGTTTTAAAAAAAATAAGAAAATAATGAAATAAATGTATACGGCAAGTATTATGACGGGAATTAAACATTAGATTAACCTCTTCTAGTGCTTAATTTTACTGCAAAGTAATTGGCACTTCTGGTCGGGAAGTGGAAGATGCCTCGCTTCCACTTAGGCAATAGTTAATTAGCAATGCTCGGTACAAGTTGGAATGCCTTTCCAATTGCCCCCCTTGCTTTATATGCTCTAACGCCCACTTTATTCCGTGCAAGATTGGAAAAGGACTCCTAGTTGATATATTATATTTCATTAATACAGTTAGATGATTATAGTGGGGTTATAATATTAGAAAACGGGATCATATGCACCCGAAAAAAATTCCTGGTACATAAATCACTTAGTATTCCTCAATTTTTCTTTATATTAACTTTATCACTTATGTACACACAGCATGAATACCAAGTCAAACATGGATACCAAGTCAAACGAGGCATAAAATAACACAACCAGAAGTTTGAACCGATCGATTATGATAGGTATCATGGTGGACCAACCGGTGTCATACCATGCAATAGTAAGTGGCAAGGGACCCTTTGCTGGGGGAGTACATACAGACACACATATATGTATATGTTGGGTGCGTTAAAATCACAAATCACTGAGGCCAATTTCTAGGGGATCAAATATATTCCATGCGTGAAAATCATTTGGAATTTCATATATTATTATGCCCAAAGAAAAAAAAATGAAGAAATAGTAGGGAACATATTGTATTGCATGCACACTAATGCCACGTCCCCTTTTTCTACCCTTTAAAGCCTCCACTTTATCCCTTTCTCATTCCCCTTCTCCTCCTCCTCCTCCTCCTCCTCCTCCTTCTCCCCCTCTCTTCCCTCACCTTCATCAATGGCGGATCTCTCTCCTTCATCGACCATGAAGAAAGATAAGAGCATGAAGCTCTCCTCCCTCCTCCCCGTCTCTGCTTGGCCCTTCAATCCGCACCACATCCACTACCTCCTCCTATACCTGTAAATCGAATCAAATTCCCTTTTGTCATCTTCTGCTCTACCCTTTTGCGCGTTATTCTTCGATCAGTTGCTGTGTTAATCAGTGTTACAAGGTCCTCCGTCCGTTGGCCATGGGATCAGCTTTCTCCAGTTTGGTCGAACCGAGCGAGCTAGGGTGTCACGCACATTCGAGTCGTCCCTCTCTCAGCGACATACCCGAGGGCTGCGTCTCGTCGATCCTCATCTGCCTGGATCCGCCGGAGATTTGCAGGCTCGCGGCTGTGAACCGGGGGTTCCGGGCCGCCTCGTCGGCGGATTTCGTGTGGGAGTCGAAGCTGCCCTCGAATTATAAGTTCCTGGTGAAGAAAGTTCTTGGGGACACGCAGGAGTCCCTGTCCAAGAAGCAGATATACGCCAGGCTCTGTCGGCACAATTTCTACGACGGCGGCACTAAGGTAATTGAATTCTTTGGGCAGGGACGTATATGTAAATCCAAGATCAACTCGTGGATTGGTGTTTTCGTGTAGCAGCGATAAGTTACTATGCATAATTAGATGTCCTGCTGAACATCCGGGTCCAGGCCCACGGATTGACCCTCTTGCCCCTTGTTTGACAGGAACTTTGGTTGGATAAAGTTACTGGAAATAGCTGCCTGTCGATTTCGTCCAAGGCGTTGAAGATCACGGGGATCGACGATCGGAGATACTGGAACCACATCCCGACCGATGAATCAAGGTACTGTACAGTACGACATCCCCCTTTTGTTGGATGAAATGACCCATTATTCTAAAAACACGCTCTTCTCCATCTTTTAATCCTCCAAAATACATTCAGGCGGACCAACTCGAAATTGATCGGTACATATCAATTTTGTTGTATTCAGAAAATGATTGATATTTTATGATATATGTATATATACACACATACGCATACAATATTGAGATCATTAGTATATGCAGAGATTTAAGTTTTGAATGATATTTTATTCGAAATTTGATAGTATTCTGACCTTGTCGGAAAGGAAAGCAACGTGCCGAGTTTTCTTCCGAGTTGAGGCAACTGTATAACCAAATCATCCTATATAAAAAATAAAAAATAAATTGCTCAGAATTCGCCGGCATGATTGTGATCGGGTCTATTTTTGTGGCTTGAATTAGTAGAGCTCGACAGGCACACGACTTAATCTTTTCTTGCAGGTGGTAGTTGGATTTTAATACCCAAATCCGGGTTGTCATCATCGACCGATCGATAAATATCAGATACTTCCCGAAAACCCGCACTGTAGCTGCTGGCCTTCTTGTTGCCGACACGATTCTGTCAGTCTACTTCTATAGCTTGAAATAAGTGGAACTCGGTGGGCACACGAATTAATTTGTTTTCGCGGGCGTGGTAGTTGGATATTAATGCCTGATCCAGTGTCGCCATCCAACAGATCATCGATGAATACCAGATGCTTCCCGAAAACCCGGGTTTATTGGTTAGCCTTCGTCTAGAAATTACTAAGCGCAGATCATGAAGTGTGTCGTCTGCTGCAAATTTCCAGGTTCCAAACGGTGGCATACCTCCAGCAGATATGGTGGGTCGAGGTGGTGGGAGAAATCGAGTTCCAGTTCCTGCCCGGGACGTACAGCGTCTTCTTCAGGCTTCAGCTGGGCAAGGCCTCGAGGAGGCTCGGGAGACGGGTCTGTAACCTCGACCAGGTCCATGGCTGGAGCATAAAGCCTGCCCGGTTCCAGCTGTCGACATCGACCGGCTGTGACGTGGTCTCGGAGAGCTATTTAAACGAGCCGGGTAACTGGGTCCACTACCATGTGGGGGACTTCCATGTTGACAGTCCGGAGACCCCCTTGAGGGCCAAGTTCTCCCTGGTCCAGATCGATTGTACGCACACAAAGGGCGGCTTATGTGTAGATTCTGTACTGATATACCCGAGTGAGTTCCGAGAGAGATTCAAACTCGTATGAAAGAATATCGTGCTCGTATTGCAGAGATTTTAGGAAAGAAAAAGGCTTATAAGATTGTCTCTGGGGGGAGTTCAAATACACGATCTCGCATAGCGTGTGATTTATATATCGGTGCACTTTGTATTATGTTAATAGGAAAAATACCATTGTAGTGAGTTTGATGGGTTGCAGAAGAATGCCATTTACACTGTTTTTCAAAGCACCGTCTATTGTTTCTACACGTCTGTGCCAGCCTGATAAAAAATTCATTGAGTCCGCCTTATCTAGATACAATACATTAAGAGATAATTGAGTAATTTTCATCATTTATAGTACTTGATAGCAACATTTCATTCAAGAAAAAAGAATATAAAAAAATGTAGAACAAGTTGTCGGGCCTTTGTCAAGCTTATGGTAATTTGTTTTTGCGAAGAAATTGACAGATGGTAGAACGGTGCTCGAAATGTACATTGGATCATATGATACCTGCAAAAGTGATCCGCCGGGTGTTCATGGGCGGTGGCTCTCATGGATAACGCATCCCAGTTGTACTTCTGCCACCTGGCGTGCTTATCTCGTAATGGGTCCCACCTCTTAGGTGCCACGTCAGTGTGATGGGGCCTGTTTCCCCGCAAGCACATCGACGCATGATGACTTGCTGACTTCCCCGTCACAGTTTTGCCGTACAACTCGAGCGAATCACACTTCAGCCAACGCTCGCACTCCAATTCACCCATTTAAAATTCGTGCCCTATCCATCAAGTGTGATGTCATGATAGCACGTTCATCGGATCCGTTGACGTCGCTTTCCTCGATACTGACCTCTGTCGGAATCTCTTTTGTGGAATCTTCCATCACTCGATAAGATCAATCTAAACATGCTTACGTTGCACGAGTGAGTGTGAGATCCGGTCTCCTCCAGGCTATTATTAGACGTGCAAATGCTTAGTATTATTCATATTAAGCGAATTTGGAAGAGCACAGGCCCACTACGAAACAGACTGCCCATTCGGCATACCCGAGGAACCAGGAGCTCCTAATATTCTATTCCATCCTACCAAACATATAACGAACAGGTTCGTTGAGTTTTTGAATATTATTTGAGATTGATTTTTACATATGAATCATTTAACAGATTAGCATCACGTGTCACCTTAAAAACTTCAATTATATGAGGGAGAAAGGCTTGCATCATTTTGGGAGTCCATATGCATCGGCTAACAGGTTTCAATCTCGAGTACCCATTTGACTCTCAACTAGAGCTGGTAAATCGGACCGATCCTGTCTTATCGAACCGAGCTAGCACTGCCCTACAAGACATCAGCCCAATAATGATAGGCCCAAGCACGGCTGGAATACTTATCAGGCCGCCCACTCGGCCCACTTAAATCTTTCGTTCTAATGTTTTAAAAAATATATAATTTAAAATAATTATTAAAAACTCAACTCAAGTTATTAGCGCATCCTTTCACCTTTTGTCCTCTAAATCCCACTGATATGGGTAAAATACATTAGATATAGTTTTAAAATGTTATTTTTATTTTAATATAGATAGTTTTTTTAAAAAATAACAGATTAATATTTTTTATCCGGGCCTTTAAAATTATCAGGATCGTGCCCAGCCTAGCCCGATAGGCCTTGGCCCAGGCACGGCCTTACCGTGTCGAGCCCGGGCCAGGCTAAAAATTGCCGGCTCTCTAAGCTAGGATTTCTTTCGCCGGTGTCAGAGAGCGACCTGAAATTTCCGTCACAGCCCCGACTTTTTCCATAATAATGGATTAGCACCTCAACTCTCTGATCCAGGTTTTCTACGATGGGCACAGCCCATTTTTAGCTATTAAGCAGTGGGCCTTTGGGCCCGTCTACGTATGGGATTTAGATGAGAGGAGGGTGGAAGCACATATTTTATACCACGGTTATATCACATTATAATATTTATATCTTTTATTTATCTAAGAAATATTTTTGTTAGGGTTCATTAAAATCTTTTGAGGTCTCTGTTTATTATTGGGCCCGCCTGTATTGATAAGGCCGGGCCAATGCAGCTCAATAAGATATCGGCCGAATAAAAATAGCCCCAATTACGGCCTGAATACTTACCAGGGCACCGGCCCAGCATACTAAAAACTTACATTGTGATTTATTTTTAATAAATTATTATAAACTCGACTCAAATTGATTAGCACTTTTTTATTAATCTTTCTACAATCTAAATCATATTAATATAATTAAAATATATTAGATGTAGTTTAAGAATGTTGCTTTTGTTTTTGATATAAATGGTTTTTTTTTAATAAAAAAATAATATTCAGGCCGTCAGGCCGTGCCAGCCCTATACAATAAGTGGCTGCCCTGGTAAGCCTTGGTCTAGGTACAGTCATATCAGGCCGGGCCTAAGATTGCCAGCTCTACTCTAAACAACTCGATCCTGCCAGAAAAAAAAAAAAAGAAGGAAAACCAGTCAACCCATGAACCTCGTCCATAACCCTAACATTGGATGGAGTTTTTGCGAGAAATGGAGGTTTTGTATAATAATATTATTTTTAATTTAATAATTAAGATATTATATATTCGATTCTTATTATCAGACTTTTCATGCTCTTTTAATTATTTCTCATATCCTATTTTAAACTTATAAATTTATTATATTATTGAGAGAGAGAGAAGGGAATTCCTATTCAACAATGTTGCACTCTGATTAGATTGTCATAGTCTTAGTTGTGTCTTTCAACGCGTATATATATTGTAAACATTGGTCGATGATAAAGTGCATGCATTAACAAGTCAATTCAAAGGAGGAGTCCTTAGGCGTTCATGGGCATCGAGGTGGCACGGTCCAGTCTCCGGTGCTGTTTGAATGGTCATCACACCCACCGCCCCACTTCGACCAATAATTGTATTGGATTACATGATGAGCCCCTCGAGTTTCTCGATGTCCTTATCGATCCCGATCCCGAGCACATCGATTCCAATCTCCACCGGTACATGTACCCGTGCACCCTCTACACGAATCATACGAGACCCTAGCGGTGGGTAACACTAACTCGATGACGATCATATCCTCGTATATCAAGGTCTCAGGGTGAAGTCGATCATCATCATCATCATCATCGAGGGTAATTCTGTGTGATCACTTGGTCGTGTGTAAGCCTTGATGATGTATGGGGTCAAAGTCGAATGCGTACAACGGGTACTTTGGGATCGAGGTGGATTTGAATAATCGGAGGGAGAACTGACGTGTATGATCTCAATGCGCAACGCGATGAGCTGAGACCAGCTAGGGTGCTTTCTTCTGGTCATTCACCGGAAAACAGGCGCTCCTTGTTCATCGCGTAGCTGTTGACCGGTCAAATCCTGTTCAAAGTCAACGTCGGGGAGCGGAGCAGCCGTGCCCGTGCGGGGGTATGTTCCGCTAATTCTCCGGTGACTATTCTGCTGTCTCTGTTTTAACAATAATGACTGACATGTACATTGGGATTTGTAGCCAAAGGCAGGCAATCGAGGTTACATTGTATTGCGGTTTGCTTGACCAACAGATTTTTTTTTTCCTTGTTATATCAAACTCCTAAAAACATATATTAGAAATGAAAATAAATAAATAAATAATATAGACTTAACCTTTATGAATCAAATATAAGATATTTTATTCTTATAATAAAATTAATATTACTATATAAAATCTGTTTTCTCTTATTGAAGCCGTGGGTGAAGACTCTATTATCCGTGATCATTCCTTTATGATGCAGCATCAAGGAGACCAGAGGCGTGGATGAAACGCAAGAACCCACTAAATGGAAAGTGGGTAACTTTTTTTATTTAAAATAAAATATATAAATAGAAAAATAAAGAGTCTATTAGTGAAAATTAGATACGAAATTAATTAGTGTTGAAAGCAATAATATTGCAAACTTATATTTGACAAATTTTACCATTTAAATGAATTAATTTAATTTAAATAAAAATTAATTATAAATTAAAATTAGTCACAGACAATAACTTCTAAATATCATAGGATTATTATAATGTAAGAAAAAAGGGACAAGGCTACCGCACTGAATTTCATTCGGTTGTATTATTATATATAGAGATATAGAGAGAGAGAGAGAGAGAGAGATCGGTGCAGAAAGATTAATTGGCAAGCCCGAACCTGGTCTCCAAGCTAAGGATATCAGGTTCGGAACCCGAGGCTTGGGCTCCTCCCCGGAGGACTTTGTGTCTGCTGAACGGGGAGCCGGTCCCCCTCCGCTGTTGCCGTTTCCGTAGAAACATCCCCACCCCACACCCCCACTCCCAGCCCCGCCGCACCGCACCGCACCAATGGTATTTTAATAATCTTTATATATATATATATAATTTTTCAGTAATTATTTGTTACATCATCATGTTATGAATTATTGAAATTATGAGACACAAACCTTTTTTCAGTACTTTTTTTTCAGTGCAATAATCCCTCCTCTTCTCGGGATAAATACTAAATTATCAATTTTTTGATTATATAATTACATTTCACAACAGGACTACATAATTCATGATCAAGGCTGTATAGAGGATTTGGTACTACTATCTTATACTTGCTATTGGATTAGTTGACCTCCTTGTTCGGCTCGAAAATGTATGTCCGACGACTCATGGACAGTTATTGGAGGTGGGTATTCATGGCACGTGATATGTGTATGTCACGTTGTTATGTTAGCGTTAGTGTCGAAGAATATAATTTCACATCAAAAAAATAAATAAAAAGATTCTTATGTATAAAGAACTAGATACTATTATCTTATTAATTAAAATTTTTTTATTAGAAATAAGACTACCACTCTTATAAATCTAGTAAAAATTTTAAACTCTCTATTATGAAGACGCGTTGGGAGGGTTTGGCGGAAAAGTCTTGAAAAGACCAATATCTGCCAGTATGGCATGTGCTTCGAACGAGTCTAAGGTAGAATTTTCTTTCGTTCAATGATCCAAGACGAGCCCTTATATATATATATGTATGTATATATGTATGTTAGCGTTTGTGCACGTGGGATTGGCTATTAATAGTAATCGATAGCAGCCGCAACACGCGTCCGCAGAGGAGTTGTCAGTCAGATATGAGAACAGGGCAGAGTCCAAAATAGGAGACAAAGTCGGCGCCTGCCGGACCGGAACACGCGGTCCGAGTGGATAATCATATGCATTATTACGCCCGCTTGCGTCCAATAAACCGACGGAGAAATTCATTTTCCACCCTCCAAAATAAATAAATAAATAAACAAGACAGATTCAATGCAAACAAAGAGATGAATTTTTTCTATTTTCTTCCCTAATTTTCTCTTTCAGCAACGCAATGAGTTTCTACTTTGAATGATCGCTGCACGTTAAACTCGAGCTCTAGACCTCATGTGCCTACGAGAGGTGGTCGGTCCGGCCAGCGCACTCTGCACTCCATAGAGGCCATCACACCACCGTAACATGATAATATTTTTATTACTACTATTAGTGCAAATAAACTGATACCTAAAAATCACTCCACCTAAAACTAATTCAGTTATTTATGTCTATAATCTTTATAAATCTTCACTAATTAAAGCTCGTAGCATCAAATAAGAGTCTATGAATCTTGATTCCTTCCTATTCAAGAGCTGGATCCATATGGGCTTGACAGGTAATGCTTGTTGTCCCGATAATGGAAAAGGAAAGGGGAAGCAAAGTGTCCTGTCTGCTTCACAGGGCACCATTGTTCATACTGTATCTCTTCCTTATCCGAGTTAGGTCCGGTCTTCAAAGTCCAATCGGTCAGTGGCCAACCATTATGATTGCCCATTTACGAGGAAAACAAAATTAACCCAGAAAAAAAAAAAAACAACTCCACAGGTTCATATAAATCTAGTCAAAGTTTTGCCCATGTGAGAATTGCACGCCCTTCGACTGGGGATCGGACTATGACCGGTTCCGAACATCAAGTGAAGTTACACATTATGTCTATGTTGAATGAAGTTCGGTACACAAGAACTCCCCCGTCGGTCCCCGATTTTGGGCAAGATTGGACTCATTCATGGGAGTCAATCATTTTACACATGTATTTTAATACTATATTGTCTTGGGACCTGACATTTAATCTAATTATATATCGGTGGTCGGCGTCATTCTTTCTCATGCCTTCACTTGTAGAATTTCACCTCCACACAGTTGGACTTTGCACATGTAATGAAGTAAATCTTATGTTCCTATGACATGTGCAGGGTTTCAAATACATAGATTGGTAGCTGGTCAGAACGAATCCCTGTTTACACATCGAATCAGTCCTTATCACGAGGCGATTACGGTGAACCTGTAACTTCAACAGTTGCACATAAAGTCCCTTTGTTAAAAAATTTGGTTTCCCAAGGAGTCGCATCCGATATGTCACGTTGTTGAATAATCCATCGATTTTTTTTTCTTTCTATTGTTAGTCTATCCTCAACATGAACAGTAGGTGCCTCTACGGTTGCAAGTGTGCTAGCGTCTGCCCTTTCGTTGCGTTTAAGAGGGTTTCTGGCCCCTTCGTGTACATAATTAGGGATGCCCTTATGCCTCTTCAACATGAACGTCGAAAACTGTAATGAGTCGAGGAGGAGTTTAAGAGAAGAGGATAGAGAATACTTGGTGGCTCCAAAGCCAAACGTACGTCGTCGGTAAACAATTATCTTTATCAAGTGACTGAATGAGCTATATGCTGAAACTTTCGGCAACGTAGATGTGAACTTGTTTGCAATAAAGTGCTTAGCTTCTATATATTTGATTTTGTGTAATTTGTGGAGTTGAAATCCTTGTGGTTAAACCCATTGTAATGGAGCCCATGAGACTAGATCTAAGTAGATAAAACTGAATCCAAGTGGATAATATAAGATTCATCGAAAATTATCCCATTAAGTAAACATGGTCAACTAAGATCAAGAAACTGCTGACACGATCAAATCTTGTTGGCTTTGAGACTAACCCTAAATCTTATCACCAAAGATTGATGAAATCCAAACCGATCATCCATGCATGCAACTCTATATATATACAAAACCGGTTACTCACTTTCAAATTGTCGAAAACTAGTTCTAAAACATGCATAAAACCCTCTCCCTCCTTCTGGAGCACCTTTTCCATTAGTGTTCTGCAGTTGTTCGAATTCATCAAGAGTAACGATTTCGTGTGACTCACTAGCTCGGCAATTGTTGAGTCCTGGGAGACTGACGTCCACGTATCCTTAATACACACCGGAGAGATTGAATCAATCTTAAGATCGAGTTTCATATACATAACAACAATTAAATTTAGAAATAAATAACTCTAAAAATATATAAATCAAATATAAAATATTCTGAGAAATTAAAATGAGAAGGTAACAAATTTATCATTCAATATGTTTCAATTGTACTTTTAAGATCACATTTTATTATTTTGGCTAACATTATATTGTATATGGAAACTTACCTATTTATAGACATATAATAACAATTACATTTGTTTATTAAATATGAAGTTTCAACAAATGTTGATATTGTAAATATGAATCTTGATCTTGAACGTGATCAAATGCTAACTACAAAGGCCAGATATTAACGTTCATTTAATGTAACGCCAGTGAAGCAGTAATACCGATTTTATATATTGTTGGGCAAGCAAAAAAATAACCTTATCAAATTTCAGTCATTTTATATCCTTTTAGTATAGCGGTTATCAAATTTTCATATATTAGTAGTTTTAAGTCTCTTTGGTACAGCGGTTTATTCATTTATGTTCCCACTTCGGTAGTACTCTCCATGCAATGGACTCATCAAGATCGACCGCCTTCATGGAGCAACCTTTTTGTGGCGAAAATGCCAACATGGTATGATTACAAAGAAAACTTGATTCAAATATGTATTAATTAAAATATGGAGAATTAGAATGTTGTAGATTCAATTTTATTATTATTAGGAAATTCGATTTCCTATATCAAATAAATTATGTAGTTAAAATTATCAAAATATTTTATATTTGATTTAGATATTTTCGTGATATTTTAGTATTATTTTTCCCATATTTTATTACTATTATGAACTTATAAATATGTGAATTATCTAATATAATTTTAAGAGTAAGTCAGAATAAAGAGTTATCAGTCACTCCATTGTATTCGGCCTTTGGACTATCACATATGTCTATTATCTTTACACTTTCCTTATGTTATTTTAAATTTCTACATGGTATCAGAGTAGGTTGATCATGAGAAGTTCGCTATGCAGAAGATGCTAACAGAGTAGCATAATCAAGTAAATTGATGGTGTAGCAACAAAGGCACCGATTCACCTCCTATGGCCTCTGAAGTCAAAGAAGAGAAAACTCAAGCCGGTTGATTAGGCCTCTAAAGGCAAGAAGTCTCAAGTCAACATTGATCTTTCAACCACTCAAGCTCAAGCCGATTTCCCTCTTATTACAAGGCCAAGAAGTTTTGCTACTATTATCAATTTTAATCAGACACTTAAAAACAATGTGACATTTTATTGTGCAAGATAAGCATTTCACATTCCTACATACTTGTTTTGAGGGGGGAGTGTTAGAGATTCAATTTTATCATTATTAGGAAATTTAATTTCCGATATCAAATAAATTAGTTAGTTATGATTATTAAAATATTCTATATTTGATTTAGATATTCTCATAATATTTTAGCAATATTTGTTTCCATGTTTTATCACTATTATGAACATATAAATAGGTAAATTATCTAAGATAATTTTAAGAATCGGTCATAATAAATAGTTATCAATTACTCCCGTATGTTCAATTTTTAGGTTACTACGTATTTCTATTATCTCTACATTTTCCTTATGTTATTTTAAATTTCTACATAAAAGTCATATATGTTGTATTTTTGGCAATCGAGTTCTATATGTTTCAAAATAGCTATTTTAGTCACATGCGTTTGATTTTATAATATATTTCAATCTTAATTTTAATTTTAACGGTTCACTAACATGACATTTAACAGTGCTACGTAATATGACACATAGGCAGATTTTTTCACCAAGTCATCACAGCACATCAGCTAAATTTTTTCATGCAACAATTTATCGACGTGTCATTATATTACGCCTGCAAACAACTAGCACGTTAGTGCACCATTAAAATTAGTATTTAAGTATGTTACGAAACCAAATGTATAGAATTAAAAGGGCCGTTTTAAAACGTATATGATTTAAGTATAAAAAAAATGGGTAAAAATATAGGAATTCTATTTTAATTATCCAATTTTTTTTTAAAAAAATATATATATATACAGAGCTCTTCCGAAATATTTATTTTATTAATTCGCAAATATTGAATAAAAGATCTTACTTAAACGGCATAGGTAGCTATATATCATTAATCGATTGAGGATACTGTTGTGTGCAGCATGAAGCACGACGCCTATGGAGGCTGAAGTCATCTCTACATACGCAGTTATAAACAATAATTGTCTACACGCCATGGCGAACCACCAATTGGGTAGAGGAAAACCCCTGCGGTGACTATTGACTGTTGAACCGTGCAACATCATGCGTGACGGATCTGGCACATTGACTTTAGTGTTATGCGATATACATACCCTGTCCATCGCTTCGATACTTAAAAATCAAACGTTTCGTTATTAATCCGGTCTCAAATTACACCGACTCACCGAACGATAAAGCAAGGTGGAACCGTTTTCTATTCATATGTGATCTATATGCATATGTATATACGTGTACCTCGGTAATTGGCTCTATGGATACGAATAGTGATGGTATTAACGCTCACGTTTCGAAGAAAAGGGAACATTTCCATTGTGCTGCGAATGTCACCGCTTGATTGTCATCATCGAGATTCAGAGAATCGGTTTCTTTTATTTCCTCGAGTATCTAAGTATATCTGCAGACCCATATGTCTTATAATAATTGATACATACATATGATTGTGATAAACCTTAGAGATGTTATATATCAATAATGACAATCGAACATATATATATATATATATATATTCAATTGAGTGGTGCATTATTATTGTATATTTATTCAGTATGTCAACCTACGATTACACAATCCACGAAGACCGAGGGATGGAGCTTGAAACATGCCGCCGCTGAGGATTCGCTAGGGCGCGCGAGGTTAAACGAATCTAATCCATCCCGGGTGTCTATTCAAACAGGAAACCTGCATCGAACCTAGCTTCTGCATTCGAGCGGGAGGCATCGATTCCCCTCTATCCGGCGAAAGCAAGGCGTAATATCACTTCAACGAGCAAGAGATCAATATGGAAAACCCTAGACGGACGACCAAGGGACAACCTTGCTCTTCAAGCCGTGGAAGGGGCATGGGGAAAGCTAGCTGCAAGAATCTCGAACAATCGCCAGAACCACCTCACATCAAAGTTCGATTCTGATATTCCAACAACATCAATACCTAACATTATTCAAGCAAATAGTAGCATTTTCGGTGATATGCATATATCTATCCGTCTAGGCATGAATATGACCTCTTATGCAGGTTCACTAATAATGCCTATTAGTCAACTCAAGTCGATCGAGATAGTTTGATATCTCTTTCTCTTAAGCAAGTTCTCGGGTTCGAGTGTTATAAATGAAAAAAAAAATTATGTTGGAAGAGCTTGCTCTAACCACCCCCCTCAACGAGCTAATCCGACAAGGAAAAAAAAGAAGAAGAAGTACCGAGAATGTCCATTACACACCAAATTCCCTAGGTTCGGCACCCTCTTGTAACATGGTATGAATTGGATGGACAAAAATAATTTAACAAGATGAATATATTCATACACACACACACACACACACACACACATATATATATATATACATATACAATTTTAGTGCAATATCTCTCCCTCTCATGACCACAATAAGTTGGAGGAATCTTGGGATGTGACTTTTCGAGTGAAAAGGGTGGTGGCTGACCTTTACTTTCATATGATACATATTATATAAATGCAAATGTGTGTGTGCGTGTGTGTATTTAATTCAAAGTTGCGAGAGAATAAAATTTCACGGGACAGCAGCATCAGCTCATTATCTTCCTCACACTCCTTCTTCTTCTTCTTCTTCTTCTCCTTCTTCTTTTATTTTATTTTATTTTTCAATTTTCCTCCCCTTAATTAGTAATATATTATAGGTATCGAGTTCTCGGGGTGTCATCTCGACGGCACTTCCGATCGTCGTTATCTTCCCTTCTTATTTAGGTGAAACCTTCTGGGAAGGTATCTGAAATATTAATGTCCTATATGTGTCACGAACACAGCCTACATAAGAAGAAGAAGAGGAGGAGGAGGAGGAGGAGGAGGAGGATGCAGGGGGGTTAGAGGGAGGGACAGGAAAACGGAGTCAAAGAGGGAATATGAATCTTACTATAATGGGAAGACGCACGTGGAGAATGAGGCATTTACGTGTGAAGGTGAAAGAGGGGAAGGTTGAAGGGGGGGGAGGATGTCAGTTCNGAAGGTGAAAGAGGGGAAGGTTGAAGGGGGGGGGGGAGGATGTCAGTTTCTTTACGCAGCCGGCCGTTACAGATATGGATTGCGTCTGCTCCTACGCGTACACATCATCGTTGGAGCCCTACTGCCCGACACAGTTTACCCATGTTGCCTCGTTCCTTTGGGCAAAGCTGTCCCTTATTTCGAATCAAGCCACTCCTACCCAAGTTCTTATTCTTATAGTGAAGAACAATGAGCCCGGTATCATCTCAATTAACTCAATGTTTTTTTCTTTTTTCTTTTTTCGTTTGGCTCATATTTATGCTATGGATGTACATGCACACAGAGAGAGAGAGAGAGAGAGAGAAGTGCTCTGTTTTCATTTCTAGCAAAACAGTGCAGAGGCGGCCACAATATTTGATCTTTGACCTGGAAATGAAATGAAGATCTGCAACTTACTTCCATTGATGACACGAGTTGAATAAAGGTTGCTCCAATTAGGCGGGTCGAAGTATTCTTCCCCAAGGAGTGGCCAAAATTCTCCTGTTTCCTCTCTCTCTCTCTTTTATTTTTTTTTGGGTTTCTTACTGTACATCTTGGAATAACAAACAAAATTCAATTAAAAAACCACCGAAATTATACGAAGGGTCAGGGAGTTATCTAATCCGTCAGCTCAGACTGGCGGTGGACGATTGCCATCGTCCTCTTTGTCTGGATCCAAGCAGTCTTCCTTGATTTCAGCCACAAGTGGCTTCTCCTCGACCTCTGTTCTGACCCTGTCCTGCACAGCAGCAGCAGCCGCCTCCGCCTCGGCTCTGGTCAGCTTCTCTGCCTTCCGAGCCTCAAGCTCCCAATCAGTGCACCACAGCACCATCATCATCGTCACCATGCATGACCCTTGCGCGGCCAGGAGACCCAGCCAGAGCCCTCTGAAATCGAACCCCAAGAAGAATGCCAGCCCGATCGCCACCGGCATCCCCACCAGGTAGAAGCACCCCAGATTAATATTCGCCCCGACCTTTGGCCTCGCCGTGCCACGGAGGACCCCGCAGCCGGTCGTTTGCGGGCAGTTCCCCAGTTCGCACAGTCCGATTATTGGCAGCACAAGTGCGGTGAGTGCCGCAATCTCCTTGTCCCGCGTGAAGATCCTTGCCCACGTATTCCGGACCGTAACCGCAAAGAACAGAGCTGTCAGGCCCAGCACGAAGCTGCAGCCCATGCCCACTACCGCCGCAAGCTTGGCCTTCGCTGGGCGTTTCGCCCCGAGCTCGTTCCCGACTCGGGTCGACACCGAGAAGCTCAGAGACGACGGAAAAATGTAGATGAGGGAGGTGGTCTGGATGAGGATCCCCATAGAGGCCACGGTGGCTCTGGGGTTCAGCAGCAGTCCGCAGAGCAAGATCATGATCTCGTACCACCACCACTCGAGGCAGACGGAGATGCAACTTGGGATGGCGAGCCCGAGGAGTGTCCGCCACTCCCTGAAGCAGTTCACGACGGAGACACCGCCTCCCCATGTCTTCTTGTGAATACCGGAGCAGAGGATGTAGACCACCAGGGAGGCGACGAGATTGAAGTTCGTGAAGACGACTCCAAGAGCCACCCCTCTGGTGCCGAGGCCGAGGTGGGAGACGAGGAGTAGGTTGACGGGGATGTGGATGAAGATAGCCAGCGCGGCGCAGAAGGTAAGAGGGAGGGTGATCGACTGAGTTCGGAGATAGATTCGAAGTGGGTGGAGCAAGGACTGGGCGAGTAGGTCGGGGACGGAGTAAAGGAGGTAGGACTGGGCCTCGGTGGCGATTGCCTGGTTCTGTCCGCAGAAGATGAGAATCCTCTTCATGTTAAGCCACAGAAAGGAAATGGGAAGTGAGGTGAGGATGAGCAGTAGGATTGTCCTCTTGAGGGTGAGGCCGAGGATGGAGTGCCGCTTTGCGCCGAAGGCCTGGCCGCAGATGGGCTCCATCCCCATGGCAAGGCCCGAGAGGATGGAGTAGCCAGTGATGTTAGCGAAGCCAATGGCGAGGGAGCCGCCTGCAAGGGCCAGCTCGCCGAGGCGGCCCAGGAACAGCATCGAGATCATTGAGCGGCAGTAGAGGAGAAGGCCGGTGAGGACCATGGGGAGGGCTATCTGGGCTATGGACCTCACCTCCTTGACGGCCGAGGAGAGGTGGCCAGCCTGGGCCTCCGGCTTGTCGACCTGCTTCTCTCCACAATCCTCATAATCGAATCGGGTCTGCGCTAGAGCTTTGTTGTCCTTTGGGAGGGTCACTAGGGTGTGAATTTCCTTCTCTTCAATGTCCAGTTTGATGGAGAGGAGACATGGCGGGTAGTCGTTCTTTGGTTTGCATTGGCAGAGAAGAGAAGTTTTCTGACACATTCTTAACCTCTTCTTCCTCCTCCTCCTCTTGTCACAAGAGAGAGAGATCGGGAGAGAGGTATGGAGGTTTATGTCGCAGGACGAGGTGGGGTGGGGGGGTATTTATAGGTTCATCGAGAGACGTCAAAAGTCCAAGTAACTGTCTCCATCAGACTCCGCTAAGCTCCTACCCATAGGCTTTCATGTCATTGCTCGTAGTAAATCCCGTGTGAAGACTCTGCAACCAGGTTTTTCCAAATGAATAGATATTATTTATAAAAATATATATAATTTTTATTTCAGTCAAGGCGGAAAAATATGCAAGATGGAGAGAGAAGGTTGGGGAGGAGAAGTTTCGGGACAGCTCTACATGGGACAAAGGCTGTGGGCCCATCACCGGTTTTTTGTTTGTTTGTATTCGTGTTTGTGTGTGTGTGTACATACATACATACATATATATATAATTTTTTTTTTTCAGTGGGCGGCTCCGCCGTTGACCGCTAGAAGGCGATCCGAAAAACTGCAATCTGATTTTGTCTACTGCTTTTGGTAGCTTTCCTCGTGGCGGTGGCCGAATCGGTAGTATATTGACACGAGTGTATCATAAGACTGGAGAAGTTATGGCACATGAGATGATCCGGTTTTGGAGCCCACCCGAAAACTGACCACTCGATGATCATTAACCCAGGACCAATGAATGCGGTCGTGCGGGTTGAGACCATAAATGAGGTGCATGCAATCAGTGCTGCGAGAAAACGTGAAATCTAATGAACGCATGCCGACGAGTCCATTGTGAATGTGGGATTAGGACTCGAGAGTGGCTCTGCAGCGTGCAAAGCACTCCTCCTCCTCCTGTGTGAGTTGAATCGAGTCGAGTCAAGTCGGATCGATTCGAGGATTCTGAATCGACCAATCACAACCTTCAACACTTGCCACTGTTGGATCACAAGTTCTTCTGATCTCTTTTGTTTTTATTCTTTAAACTTTTGCTTACTTTAATTGGATGATTGACAATTGTGATATCGTGGGCAATCTGATCTGTTGAATTCCAACTCTAAAAATTAAAAAAAAAAGTCGGCAGCAGAATTATTATCAGATTTTCGATTCAATTAACTGGTTACCTACCCTCCATCCAAACTTGAGTGTGATTGAGTGGCTCTTGAGCTGATATTAACATGTGCACGTGATCCCTATTGAGCCCGCGTTTTAGAAATTGAAGCGGCCGCAATTGTGTGCTTGTTGTTGTGTGTACTTATGTGGAACATCATATCAAGGCCCAATACTGCACGTGGGCGTAGAGGTGCAAAGTCACGCGTCATTCCTCGAGCCCCTGCTTTCCCCCCATGCCGCATTCTTGTCCAATCGCCGACACCAATTAAGCGCATTCAAAGAAGAAAGAATGGGTTCCTTCTCTGATGGTATTTGAGGAAATTCTCCCGACACCCTTGTGATTTTCGGTGACCCGACCAGCATTAACCCACATCTGCACAGTCAAGTGCAAGTCTTAATCTTGTGCATAATATTGGGTATCGTACCCGACGAACATTTTAGCTTCTTATTGAGGTCAATGGGACACATCGAGATCACTTAAAAAACCGAGGAGCTCAACTACATTATCCCGTGCATCGGTTGCCCGGTGCCCTCCTGCTGGTCCGGTAAGTTCTCATCGTTCTGGAGGTGCTGGACGTTCAGTTCCGAGATATCGACGTTAGGGTTTACGGATACCGTCATTGCCGCCCGTGTCCTCGCGATTTCACTTTCAATGTTGCGAATCTGACGCTGCAGCCCGGATATGATCCCCACGCATCCATATACAGGGTCCTGAATCCGGCACTGCGCCTCGTAGTGCAACGAATTCACCGCTTGAGACCGAACGCTTTCTGGCAGTTGCTGAGAAAGTTAAAAAAACCAACCAGAATTAATCAAAGACGGATGCGCCCTCATATCATTTTAATTACAAGAACTTCTACTGTTCATTCTGAGAACCAGCAATTAAGCATGTATGCAGGGGAACCGAGCTCTGTCCGATTAAATGAATACGGCACCGAAACCCCAGTTACGCTCCTAAGAGCGTGTCATGTTCCGAGCTTATGAGGGGCTCGATGGACAGAACAAGAGCACATAATTACCTGGAGCATCTTGCCAACGTTGCTGGCCCCATAAATTCTATGAACAGAGGCGAATCTTTGGGGATCACTGGAAGGGAAGTGAGGCGAGAATATGCAATCTTGAGGGCATCTTCTCCGCAGGTACTTGCAGGCCGCACACCTCGACGCCGTGCCAGACATTTCCGGATCAGTAATATCCACCGAATCTTTCTTCGGGCAGAGATCTCAGGAGCAAAATCTATTGCAATGTCACGAGAGATCCGTGCGAGATTTTGTTAACTAAGACAAATGAAGGGGGATGTGTTTTATACTGGGCAGTCAAAATCTATTTCTGGGTAGGGTTTTTACAACGGCTAGTTGATTTTGAAATTGTGGGTTTAGCAGGAAACTTTTTAATTTCCCATTTTCAGGGAAGAAAAATCAGCAAATCCGAAGTTAATTTTGCCATTCATTAAATTACATGCCTTTATTAATTATAGGGGATTGAAATGTGACAGTAATGCTTTGACCGTGCAATTCCGCACACTCTCGATTAATTTGTCCTCGTAACTTAGCTCCATAGCTCTTGCTAAAGGACATGCTGATTGATGATAGATAGATAGATTCATCCCACAGTTGCGGATTCGCGGCAAAAGCCTCACTTCACCGACTTCCTTCCTCGCAGCAGTAGTTTTGTCCCTCCCCTTCATTCTGCAAAGCATTAAGGTCAACATCCACCTGCAGTGATGGAGCTGCTGCTCGCTCTATCTAACTAACCGATCAGGATGCGCCAAAGCAAACGTCTGCTCTGCATATGGTCCCCGCAGCAGTCGACTTCTCCTTGCTAGAGGAGGAACCATCAAGTCATGATTTTCGATTATGGTCGGTAGAATATAGCTTGGAAAGAAGGAAGCGTTCTTTCAGATGGAAGTGGGGCAGCAGCATACCAGCAAGGCAGCAACTTACTCGTATATGTGAGAAAATGTATTAAAATTTTAAAATTTACCAGTGGAATGTGACATTTATAACACTTGTGCGTATAGTATCAGAAAGAATAATTTTCTTCGCAAGAGAGGAAGTGCACGTCATGCTCTGCTGCCACAAGCAAGACTGAGAGGATAATTCATCTCTTCTAATAAAAAGAAAGAAAGGCCATACGGGTCCATCCCTTCTGTCCCCATCGATGATCGACTGCCGCCCAAATTTGCAGTGGTCGAAGCAACCGAGAATCCCGCCTCACCCACCTTTAAAAGAGGGGACAAATATATGGACTCTTGATGCGGTTCTGCCGATCCAAGAAAATAATCCATCGAGAACGCGTCCACGTTGTCACATCCTATTCCTAGTCCATATTTCTGACCCTTTCTTTATTTAATCTCATCGGTCACAGGCCTCTCACGTGGTGACCATCCCCGGCCCTAGCCCCCACCTCTACTAAACGATAATTGACGGGAAATGAAGCGGCCTTACTTCCGATTAATATCTCAGCTGCCACGTCATACAATAAAGATAGCACAAATTTTACGCCACTCTCATAATGGTTATAGTTAATTTTTTTTATTATATAATATATTTATAAATTTAAAATAAAGATAGAAAAATAAAAAGGTTATTATTGTCTGAAGTGCTGAGTTAATTGTACGAGTCATAGTGGAAGGCCTGTAGTGACCTACATTAGTTTTTGTATTTTTTTAAAATTCGATTTGTAAAATCCAACGAGTTAGAATTAATCATGCACTTGTATCAATTAGTCAATTTGGTGAAGGAGTAGTAACAGTCCTTCAATTATGCTTTTTCTTGGCATAATTATTTATTCATCAATTATGGATTTTTTTAATTTTTTTAAAAAAAGATATTCTTTCTAGTTTGGATTTTGCGTCAGCATGTACGTAAGGAATACGTGCACGTGCTGAACGCGTTTACGCGGGGACCTACGCGGACCACCGCCCACACGTGTCCTGGCGGTGGGGCACAGTTGATGACGGTTAATCGTTAACTGTCAAAAAAAATTGAAAAAGAACGACCGTGTGTTGGGAGTCGTGTGACGTCACTTGGGGGAAGGCCGAACTTGTCTGCATCAGATTCTCGACGCCACGTCAGATGTGCCCCCCGCCCACCACCGTCCGTCACAGAGATCCGTAGCTTCCCAGAACGTTCGCAGTTTCACGCCCCCTTTCCGCCATCTCAGCTCTTACGTACTTACCGATTTTTGTTTTTGCCCTCCACGCGGCTACTACTCGTCCGATTAGCTGTCTCATAGTATTGGGAATGCCTGCAGATATTCTTTCGCTGACCTCGTCAAGTTTTGGTGCCTCTTCGTTGAAGAATCGATTGTCGGTTCATACCTGCAGGACCCTTCGCTTGCCGCCATGAGACCGTTACACATCTACTTTCTCCCTTCTGGATGAATAAATATCAGCGTGTCATCTACTTACGTAAATATTGAAGCAATATACCATATCAAACCCCGATTTCTATATGTATATTGCGAAGGTAATATATATGCATACCTATTAATTATCGAGTATAGGATGAGTGTATTATCTTCTTTAAAGGAAAAATTGAGGACCTTTCTTTTCGGGTTATTTAGAATGTACACCCGCTTAGGGAATACAGATAAGAGATACGTAAGTTATAAAAAAAATGTGTGGAGAACTATTATAAAAAAAATCTTATAATAAAAGTTAAATATATAATATTTTAATTATTAAATAATAATAAATTTTAATACAAAAGATTTGGTCCCGCGGCAGGAAGAGTTGCCGGAAAGGATAAGTATCTGATTGCCATTCTATCTAAAGTTTGACCCTTTGACTATGACGGCAGTCTTAAAGGCCAAAGTTCATCCCCTCCGGTTGTAACCAACAAAACCACCTCCCTATCCGTCAAATCCCGCAATCCACTTGCCACGTCACTACCTCCCACGCCCACTTGTCCACCTGTCAACTTGAGTTTTGCCTCCAGCAAAATGACGGGACAGCTGGCACCAAGCCCCTGGAGTTACGTTAGTACGTTGAATGAGTAAACGATGCTTCCGGTTGGAGCCCACAGGAAAGTGTTACAACTGTCTCCTCACGAGATTTCCCGCGTCTTGGAATTCGCCAGTTCCGTACAAAAATTTGGATATCCTATCCGTTACATATAAAAACTTAAAGGCTAAGCTCAGCTCATCATCACTTCAGAGTTTCACAGCACTCACTCGCACTCCCTCTCTACAGCACAAGATCAGTCGAGCTTGAGCTTAATTAAGTGAGAGAAGTAATGGATGCCTTGTCATCTCTTTCGGATCCAATCTCTTATGGGTCGCCGTTGTCCGATGGGGGAAGCACTTGCCGACCCCAGAATTTCTCTGACGACGAGGCGGAGGTTCTCTTGGCGTCGGAGAACCCGAAGAAGCGTGCTGGGAGGAAGAAGTTCCGGGAGACCCGGCACCCGGTCTACAGGGGCGTGAGGCGGAGGGACTCCGGGAAGTGGGTCTGCGAGGTCCGCGAGCCGAACAAGAAGTCGAGGATATGGCTCGGGACGTTCCAGACCGCGGAGATGGCCGCCCGCGCCCATGATGTGGCGGCCCTCGCACTGAGGGGCCGCCGGTCCGCCTGCCTCAACTTCGCCGACTCCTCGTGGAGGCTCCCGGTTCCTGTCTCGTCCGACCCGAAGGACATAAGGAAGGCGGCTGCAGAGGCAGCGGCGGCGTTCAGGCCTGTTGATGCGTCTGATGGAGCCTTCTCTGGGGATGAGACGACGGGTAACAGTAAGGAGATGGCGTCATCACCTGTGGAGGAGAAGTCGATGTTTGAGATGAACAAGGAGGCATCGGCCTTCAACATGCCGGAGCTGCTGGCTGATATGGCAGCAGAGGGGTTGTTGCCGCCAATGCAGTGCAACGGAGGTGGGCATATGGAGGATGAAGAAGGGGACGGAGATGCTTACGTGTCACTTTGGAACTTCTAGATCTGAAATTTAGCAGAGATCAGAATCATTTGCTCTCTCTGTTTTTTTTTTTAATTTTAATTTGGTTCTTTTCTGTAGTTTCTTTTTTATCGAGGTGCTTTTGAATATAGGGTTAGTGATAGGTTTTTTTTTGGGAGGGGGGGTTGTGGGGGTGGTGGTTCTGTACTTCATAGTTTTAGAGCAGTGCAGACCTAAGCCAGAGACAGGACAAGCATAGGGAGGCATGTAATACGGATCCTGCATTGTATGGTCGGTCATTCTGGCAATGCTGTGAATATACTGCGTTTGCTTACTGTAAATTGCAAATGTCAATCCTGGATGCAAATATGGCCATATGAACCCACAAGATGCCTAATCAATCTGACAATAGGAGCGAAGATTTTTCCTTCTCTCGATACCCTTTGTTTTCGGGTTGTGGAGAGAACAGTTAGATGGCCCACACACAATATGGCTAGACGGGCCTATCCATGTAGGGGCATGTTTTACTGAATGTAGACGTAGGAGGCTGCATCCCAATTAACCCATGTTTCTGTATGTAGCTAGCTAACTTACGACGCCTTTTTGCTGAATGTAGTAGCTAACTTTCGCTGCTGCTAAACTAAGAAAGGTTGATAAACCGGAAAGGTACCCGCCGTACTAATAGAAGGGTACAGCTTTGTCAGTTAGAAGAAGCAAGTACTAAATCGACATGCACGTGATCATCCTGTAGGTTATGTTATGCTGTGACAAGGGTCAGGTTATCGCGAAGCCGAATGTACTGTGAACGCGAGAATATGAACTGCTCAAGTTCAAGAGCCCGATGATTTTCATAACCTTGCAAGGAAAACTAGGACAGAATCTGAAGAGAGTCGTGTATAGAATAGAATGCACGATTTAGCTGTCAAGTTCTGTGGGTTCCTTACAAGCTCACATCACCTACAAAAACTGCTGCAGTAACAAGGAAAAAACAACAGCAAAAAGTCTCGAGGCATGTCCCATCGACTCCCGAAGAGTCATCTTTGCTAAACATCAGATGGGGCCGGGAAGAAATGAATGGGTATCGGCTCAGTGACCAGCAGAGGAACTGACGGATGAGATAATTTGCTGTAAATGATACAGACAGTCATCCAACATACTCTTCCGGTGCAGGAACCTTTCTTGACTTCTTGCGTAGGACAGATGTCCTTACTTCGGCATCATCCCTGACAAGCCTCCACACATCAAGAATTCTGAAGGGGCAGGGCCCCAGTAGGCTTTACGCGTTTCCTGCTATTTGATGGAAGGAGCATTGCTCTTCAATGCAAGCAGTAAATTAGCCCCTTCCAAGAAATACCATATTAGCACAGGTGCAAGTAGATTATACGAGCAAGGACAACTGGACGCACCCTAATCGAGTGTGTAACAATTGAGGCACAGGATATGCGTCATCACAATTGCAATCCATGATCCTAGCAGCTTCATCTCTCACGATGAAAGCTTGTAATATGGCCAAAATGAGGGAGAGCTGAAGTCATTGCCACAGCAGAGGAACAATCCAGCTGCTCGACCAAATCAACATCTATAAGCAGATTATCCACACATTCGTTTATTTCAAAATAATAACAGCGAGCAAGCAAAGTGTAATGGATGCTAAGATGTGAAGTAGAAATAAAAGGAACTCCACCTCGCAATCAAGTGGAAGCAGAGAGCTAAGAAATTTTCTAGATTGCTTGGTCGGACGTTCCCTTGGAACTGACCTAAAATGGTATTGAACATTGCAGTGGGGCAGAGAGCTTACCAACTGGGGAACACAGCATTCCAGAACCAAGAATTTATTGCAAGGATGCCATAGATGTGCCAAGGTCCACTGTATTCATTGCAAGTCCTCTTATTTGGACAGCTTGAGGGCAGACAGAGAGCAACAGAACCAGGTTCCCGAGGAAACGAAGCTTTCTCAATACAAATTTCCTTTTTATGGGAAATAAGTCAATTGTATAACCCTCCGCAATTGAGGAGGAAAACCAGGATTCGATGAACCCGGGTAATGGGCTTGCCACTGAGTTTCTCCCTTTCCTCTTCCATCATGAGCATACAGTGATATCTACAGTCACTTTGACATGTGGAATCCAGTGTCTCCACCTCAAATAAAGGGTGTCTTGAAACATATCATGGGCCATCAACAGGTTTCCCATCAGCTGAGAACTGGCAGTACTGAAGGAATATGTCTCCTATGCATCTTCCTGACTTCTCGCACTGATCTACACACGACCCATTGAAATAAAAGCAATTCATTAATTGATCACAGAAATCACTAGACTCATACTGGGAACAAACGGCTCTTGGGAAATGATGCAGTAATCATATGAAAAGGAACAAGAAGCTAAAATCCTTCCAAACCCAGATTCTGGATTTTGTCCACCACTATTCCTCTAATGTCCCTTTTATGGAGTTTCTCTCGTTCAGCAACTTCGCTGCGTGAAAGCCCTCTCAACGACCAATCTCTAATCGGATCCAAAGTTCCAAAAAATCCTTTCAATAATCCATCGCTTTGATAATCTTCTACTTTTAACCAGCCGATAAACAACAAAAGCGTGGCAAAGAACGAATTTTACAGGGAGAACGTTCCACAAAAATTCATTCCACACAAAATCCCATAAGAAATTCACAAAATTGATGAGAGCTTCAAATTAAATGTCCATAGCAAAGAATTACAAGCATACTTATACACTGGATCCGCATCACCAGCACTAGCATCGATTGCATCAAGAAGGTAAGAGCGAGCCGCAAACAGCAGAATCCAGCGAAAGCTAGCCATCTGGTATTTGACCATTTTCAGGGTTCGAAACTTTCTAGCAGGAGATGGCAGCAGGAAACTGCAGGAGAATGGTCAGATAAAATTATATCGGGGTTTCTGTAATTGCAACTCGGAGTTTCCTCAGAGAGGAAGGGGAGAGAGAGAGAGAGAGAGAGAGAGAGAGAGAGAGAGAGAGAGAGAGAGTAGATCTTTCTTGGTTCAGTCTCTTCGAGGTCACTACCAGTAATTGACATACCATTACTGTAATGGATTTCGAGACTCATAAATATGTGGTAGGTCGGACAAATACTTAAGTGCTTCGAGTTGACATAGAAAGGCTGGCATTTGAAATGAAAAAAGATGAGGTTTTTTCCTCCCTCGCTATCTTCGTATGTTTTGGAAGCATCCCTGATCTGCAATATAGTTCTCTGATCGGCAGATTACTGATTAGTCGGCGATGGCACTTAGAACACAGCCATGTGAACAAAGAGAGTGTGATATAGTGTAGCTTCTGTTTTTTCCTCAACCATCGTTGAGAACCATGAAGACGATCCCCGGTGGACCGAGAACCGTCTCCCGTCTCTTCTCCTCCACTTCATCTTCGACTCAGCAAAGCGAGCGAGTCGCCGCCATTAAAGAGCTGCACGCCCGCCTGATTCGCACCCATCTCCACAGAGACCCTTCTGCAATATCAGATGTCGTCAAGGCCTATGCTCTGTCCCCATCCTATCTCCACAAAGCTCGTCTCACCTTCAACGAAATTGACCGCCCCACTCCCGCGGTATTCAACCACATGATCCGGGGACTCTCACAGAGTGATGAACCCGCCGGCACAATTGACCTCTACCGCTCCATGTGCCGTCGTGGCGTTGATCCCAGTAACTCCACCCTCGTCTTCCTGCTCAAGGCATGCACTCGGGCTGGGCACATGGCCTGCGGAGAAATGGTCCATGCCCATGCGCTCAAACTAGGGTTTGGCCCACATGTTTTCGTGTCCAATTCTCTCATTTTCATGTATTCTGGCTTTGGAGACATGAGGCTCGGCCGGCAGGTGTTCGATGAAATGCCTGCAAAGGATTTGGTCTCTTGGAACTCTCTGATCTGTGGGTACAGCCAGTGCGGTAAGTTCAGGGAGGTTGTGAGCCTCTTTGATGCGATGCGGGCCCATGACATGAGGGCTGATGCAGTGACCATGGTGAAAGTTATCTTAGCTTGTGGCTATCTGGGCGAGACAGACCTTGCAGGTCGTGCAGTGGAGTACGTCCAGGAAGAGAAAGTCAAGGTTGATGTCTTCTTGGGGAACACACTGATAGATTTCTATGGGCAAAATGGGTTGGTCGAATTAGCGCATGGAGTTTTTGAGCACATGCATGAAAAGAATTCCGTTTCTTGGAATGCAATGATCAAAGGATACACCAGAGCTGGAGACATGGCCTCAGCACGTGTTCTCTTTGATGAGATGCCAAGAAGGGATGTCATCTCTTGGACTTCAATGATCACAGGATATGCTCGGGCTAATAGTTTCTCTGACTCAGTGAAGCTTTTCCAAGATATGATGGCGGCCAAAGTAAAACCTGATAAAGTTACCGTGGCCAGTGTCCTCTCTGCTTGTGCCCATTTGGGCTCACTCGATGTGGGAAGAGCCATTCACAGCTACATACGAAGTTACAATGTGGAGACTGATATCTATGTTGGAAATGCCTTGATAGACATGTACTGTAAATGTGCATCTGTTGAGAAGGCACTCGAAGTCTTTCAAGAAATGGAAGACTGCAAGGACGAGGTCTCATGGACCTCCATGGTAACAGGCCTTGCAGTGAATGGCTTTGCAGAGCACGCATTCAAACTTTTCTCGGAGATGTTGAGTGAGGGCATGAAGCCAACTCACGGGACCTTTGTTGGTATTCTACTTGCTTGTTCTCATGCGGGCTTGGTAGATAAAGGACTTGAGTTCTTTAGGAGTATGGAAAAAGTTTACGGTCTCTCCCCAGAAATGAAGCATTATGGGTGTGTTGTGGATCTCTTGAGTCGATCGGGAAACCTAGCAAGGGCTTACAAGTTTATCAGTGAAATGCCGGTTTCTCCTGATGTAGTTATATGGAGAATATTGCTGAGCGCATGCAAGCTTCATGGCAATGTGGCCTTGGCTGAAATCGTCACGAGGAAGCTGCTTGAGTTGGATCCAAGCAATAGCGGGAACTATGTCCTCCTATCGAATGCATATGCTAGTTTGGATAGATGGCATGATGCTATGAACGTTAGAGGTTTGATGGAGGAGAGCAATGTGCATAAGCCATCTGCTTGGAGTTCTATCGAATATAATTGGCAACCACCACATGGCTCCGGGGATCATTCTGCTTCCAAGGCGCTTATTACAAGGGAAACAACCGCTGCAAGAGGGCTCTCTTGACAAGTAATTCTAGGACAAGTTGGTTATCTTTCTAGGTCGATAGGAGGACATGCTTTTGGGCCAATTTGTGAATAGCTTGCTGATGCTTGCAAACGCTATCCACTGGATCAAGCGTAACATATGCATCCCTAGCACACACCTCTACGATGAGAACTTTTCGTTCCCTGGCCTTCTGGATCCAAAAACAACCTAATCATCCACGCGAATGACGTCTGAGCTGGTCTGGTTCGGCAATATTACAAGGCTGTGAATTTCGTCTCAAATGGAGGAATGAGCTCGAAGCGTTACATTTAAATGCCTGCATGATTATCAAACATTGGAGCGGGCACAGTATATAAATTATACGGTGAAACATTTATGCGTGAGATCTTGCGGCTACATTCCTTCAAATGTCATGCATAGTTCAAATTGACATACAATCTTACTAAATTGGAGCAATTTACTCAGATAATCCCTTTTCTTTCTGTTGGACAGGTCTGAGATGGCGAATTGGATTTCTCGTAGAGCTTGAGAATGTCTAGATTGGCAAGAACGTCGTATTGATCAGTTGGTGTTCGACAACAGGGGTGCAAGGGAACGGAGCCGGTAGGTCCCTACCGCTTCCTTATTCTGTGGTCAACCTGGTCGATTTGTTTGTTTACCCCAGAGTGCCCTTACAGGGAAGAAACAGAATTTGCAGTACAACACACGAATGGATGTACTTCCTAAGACTTTGTCTCACCAACTGTACAATCCAGAAATGCTTACTCGATAGATATAAGCCAACAACTGGGGAAGCCTCTAAACTTTGACATAAAAGATTAAATCATAGTTGTGTATCTTTTTGTGTGTGTGTGTGTAAACGATGCTTATTAGCACAACAATGATGCACCTCCGTGCTCGTTCTATTGGGGTGCTCCACCTTGGTCATATGGACCATTTCCTCAGCCAATGATTCGGAACACTGACGATTACTCGTCCATGGAAGCGTTTGGAAGATAGATGGGCTATGACAGAATTTTGTTTGAGCTCTACGAATGGAGCTTAGGTGGGGAATCTTGGTACCAAAGCACCCCAATAACCGTGTGATTTTTCCTCTCCTTCCATGGAGTAACTTCAAAGCATGTAATGAGAACCAGTATCAAGTAAACAGATGATTCTCATATGGATGGCTATAAATACCAGAGCCTTCCCATCAATTAGTTCATCCCTCTCTTAGAGATTCATCTCCAGCTTTCTCGTCTTGTACTACTCGAGATTAATGAACATTATTATGGCTCTTTTGGTGCCCAAGGATCTCCCTGGAGTGATCTTAGCTCTGCAGTTGCTCCTGGCGATGGTTGCCCAGTCAAAAGCTTCACTCGATGTCCACTACTACGACCAAGCATGTCCTAGAGCCGAAGGAATCATCTTGGAGACGGTTGAAAATGCGACAAGACATGACCCAAAAGTCCCTGCTCGCCTCCTCAGAATGTTCTTCCACGACTGTTTCATAAGGGTAATGGAGATGCTCCAACTGACCTCGATCAATCGGCTCACTCCACCTCTTTGACGGGTCTCTCACACTGATAATATGATCATATTGGCAGGGATGTGACGCATCATTGTTGCTGGATTCAACGCCGGGAAACAAAGCCGAGAAGGATGGCCCTCCCAACATCTCCGTCCGAGCATTCTACGTTATTGATGAAGCCAAGGCCAAACTCGAAATGGCGTGTCCTGGGACGATCTCCTGTGCTGATATTGTTGCCATTGCAGCCAGAGATGTTGTCACGACGGTAAATTTCCAGGACAAATAGATCACTGTCTGACGTGAAGGGATCGGTTGATATTTTCATCATGAGAAATCCTACGTTGTGTGGCAGCTCCATTCCAACACATTTCTGTTCCCTAATACTAGCCACGGCATTGTTTTCTCGTGTCGTTCTTATTCTCAGGCAGGAGGCCCCTACTGGGAGGTCCTCAAAGGACGAAAAGATGGAAGAGTATCGAGAGCTTCCGAGACAAAAAGCTTGCCGGCTCCGACCTTCAATGTGACTCAACTCATTCAGAGCTTTGCCAAGAGAGGTCTAGGGCTCAAGGATTTGGTTGCACTCTCTGGCGGCCACACGCTGGGCTTCTCACACTGCTCCTCCTTCGAAGCTCGGCTTCGTAACTTCAGTTCTACGCACGATACTGATCCCAGCATGAACCTCTGGTTTGTACGGGAGCTGAGGAAGAAATGTCTGAAGCCTAATAGGGACAGGAATGCTGGGCAGCTCTTGGACGGGACATCATCGACCTTTGATAATGACTATTATAGGAGGCTCATAGCAGGACAGGGAGTGTTTGGATCGGATCAGGCACTGTTTGGCGATTACAGGACAAGGTGGCTGGTTGAGTCATTCGCTGAAGACCAAGGGCTCTTCTTCAGGGAATTTGCGGCTTCCATGGTGAAGCTGGGAAATGTCGGTGTGAAGGAGGAGGGAGAAGTCAGGAAGAAATGCGGGAAGGTGAACTGAGAGCGAGAGAGCGAGATAATTTTCTTCAATGATATGTACTGAATAACAATAGCCACAGATTTCATTTTTCCAACAATTCCGGAGATGTCATGTACTGTTTCTCTATATGAATAAAATGAAATACCAGTCTCGTGCTCGAATTACTTGTTGACATTCCGAGAGCCACTGAACATAAACAAAGATATTGAATCCGAGTTGAACAGTAAAATGTTACGCGGGAGATGACGGCAGTTAACAGGTTCTTCAAAGATGATTAGATTCATACATCAGGATACAAAATGATTCCTGGATCAAGCAAAAACTACATCGGATCGGAACACGTACTTGACACCCTTGGTCACATTTCGTGCTTCATGCAGCATACACTTATCTCCATGAATGTGGAGGAGAGCCATTCCTTCAGTTGGAGCCACCTGGAGACGCAAAAAATGGATTTAAGTATGCAAGCAAAGAACTAAGCCAAGAAAACATTCTTCGAAGAACATGACCAAATCAGGACGAGTTTACCTCCGCCACAACACTGTTCCTTGGACCATAAAAGACAGTCTCCCCTCCAACTAGGATATCAGAAGTCAAGTCCTTCGCACCATTTTTCAATTTCGGACCCCCGCTTAGGTACACAAGCAGTGTATAGTGGGTACGCCTTCCTTCGCCAAGATCAGCACTTTCATCAATATGCCGCCCGAATCTCTGACCGACCTTGTACCTAAGGAAGAATGAGAAGAAAATGTGACCATTGCTGCATAATAATCAGACATAACATACTCCAGAAATTCAGCAAAATGTAAACAGCATGAACATGGACCAGAGCTGCATAATAATCAGACAGACCTATAGAATCGAATATTTGGATTCAACCCAACTGCCACTTTCCCTCTGATCTTTATATTAGAGAAGAGTGTTTTGAGTCCAGATTCCCATAGTGTACTTGCAAGGGAAGCATCGGTCACAGAAATCCTATCATTGTCCCTATAAGCTTCTCCTTTAAGAGGGCCCAGGCTCCCCTGGTGAGCAAAACCGATGGACTCAGCAACCCTTACGAATGCCTGAGACTCCGCTGAGGTAAAGAAATTCGGGACCTGTATTTTAAAGGAGGGGAATCAGATCAAAATTGCTTGCACCAACAGAAATCATGCAACAAAAAAAGAAAATTTTCATTAAAAAGAGCAGTCCTGACGCCTGTTTTTATTATAAAGCTCCTTGAAGAACTTTATTTCGAAGATCCACCTAGGAAGGCAGAGAAAAACAATCGCAACGAGGCCTCATGCCCAATACTCATCCCTGATGCCAAGGGAATAATCAATCTTCCCACCTTGCAGCTCGGCAGATGAGATGGACATCAGTCAAGTTATGAACTTCGGGTATCCTTCTACAGACGTGGGTGCCTTAACGGGTCAAAGGAAAGCATTTATCGACCAAGAAACTGTAACAAAATCAAGAAACACCCGCCGATTTCCAGAGGATCGAAACTGAAAACATACAGTGAAGAGATCGGTCTCCTTGATGCGATTGATTTGGAGGTTTGGCTTGGCTTTGACGGAAGGCCACTTCCCAGGGGCAGCCGCTGCTTTCCGTCCGCTTCTTTCTCCCATTTTTCGCTTCCTTGTTCCAATGTCCGCTGCCATAGTTTCAATTTTTCACAGGCCCCTTCGCAATCGCAAAGTTTGGAAGGAAGCAGGACGAAGAAAACTACCAACCAAATTGCGCCCCGAATTTTCTATGCAGTGTAAATTGATCCTTGAACTTTTGATCAGCCAATATAATCCTTAGACTTATAAAAACTTGCGAATCCGTCCCTTCCCCCGAGTGGGCCTCCCGAGATCTTCATGGGCGTTGGGCTTGAGATCTTTAAGTCCTAAAGCCCCAAACCGTACCGGCCCACTTGACTCAATCTTCACCGCCAACTTTTTTTTCTGCCTCATTTAACACAAACTACGTGTCATTCTTTTTCCGGCTCCACCGCCTAATAACCAAAAAAAAAAAAAATCCAACACATTGTAACAAATTTAGATTCGAGCTAAAGCAAATTAAAGATGTATCGAATCACCTGAGACGGTCCATATTGGAAACTAAGATTTGAATTTTAGCTACTGATGCCATCACCGTCAGCATTGCACATTCGTTGTACTCTCTTATAAAACTCCCATTTAATTTATACGCCAGGGCACCGATGGGGTTAATCAATTCACGGCAGAAACTGAGCGACAGTTAATGGCATTTTCATGATTTAATTTACCAAGCCCTCTTTTTATCTCTGTAGTTTGCATGATTTCTGCATAACATAGTGTGTGTAGAGTATGGGAACTGTCTAAATTCAAACTTCCTTCATATATATACATATATATATATATTATATGCACATGTGTGTGTGTATAAGGAAAATAATCCGTCTGATTTTAGAAGGTGTGATGTAATTTATTTGTCTTTTCCAACAACAAATTGGAACCGTCGATGCCCTACCTATATTGTACTTGTGATTGTCAAATTAGAGAGAGACAGCCAGCGCCCGCGCCTGATAAAGCTATAGCTTTTTGGGTCCATTGCTTTTCTGGGAGCCCTTTGACAGTCGTATCGAATAACCCCGAACTCCCAAGTTGGCCCAGATCCTCAGAATTGCACGGAAGAAACTCGTGATTTTGAGTGGAATCAGTAGCGAGAAATGTAAATTACGTGGCCGGTGAAGAGCGAGACAGATCGGTGAGCGGTCGTGAGAGGAATATTAATCAATTTTTGTATCGTTTACTGCACGGAAAAACTTGGGTTTGCAGGTGGGAAGTAAGTAAGACTCATCTGAGTACTCTCATGTATGTGTGTGTATATATATATATATACAGGCCCTAACTTTCATGGTAGTACTGTATGTGTTTATACACGCAACATTATGGCTTGTGGACATGGATCAGATCATACCGTTGATCGAACATGAGTACGTTGATGGGGGCCCTTTAACCCTTGCGATGAACACTTTGAATTTGAAAACGGTTCTCTCTCTCTCTCTCTCTGATTCAATCTTGATATTCGAGAGAGAGAAATTAAAAAATAAAAAAAGACAACTGCGCAATCGTCAGGAATATTATGGAGAGGAATCTGCCACGTAAAAAAAAAAGATAAATGCCCATATTAGTATAATCTATTCATAGAGGTGAAACATATAATAACTATGGTCATGATAATTTTACCCTTAATAAAATTAATCCAATTTCAGGCGTTATTATTCATTAATAATAGATCACGAGAAGATGACTTCAGCACTGCGCCACATATAATTATTTGAAAGGTGTATGCTGTGTACATACCGGGACCATCCAAGTATCGGTATTTGAAAGAGCAACACGGATTCGATCGATATTATATGAACTGCTACTCGCTTTGGTGCACTTCTCCATAATTGAGCAAGAGAAAGACAAACATTGCCCTGGTTAATTTTATGTGTTTCTAGCAGTAATAATTAATAATCGGCCAAGAGGAGAGGGCAAGTGCTGTGTAGCAAGCACGGAATCTATCGATCTGTCCTTTTGCTATGGTCTTCTTGGACGAATATCTGGAAAAAGCTAAGCTACATGGGTAGCTGGTGGCCTACAAGCATACGACCACCGACGGATGACATGATTGATAAGTATTGATGATGACACGATGTCTGAGGAATCCAATCGACTGCTGTTTCGAACTTCTCTTGTAATTTCTCCGTTAGGGAGGCTGAGGTAACGTAACATTAAGGTGCCCTCTCTCATATATGGACAAAGGTATATTGAAATCTAAATTTATATTGTGATTGTTATTAGATCAAGATTAAGATGGGGATGTATCATCTTTTATTGCAAGATATTTTGTTAAAAATTGAAAATTTTAGATGTTATTTACAAAATGATTGGCTATTGGAAGTATTTAAAATTGAAGTCTATTTTATACGAATTGTTTTCAAAATAAAACCTATAGTGTCCGGTTGATTTTTTTAAATTTTTTTATGCTTGAACGGTCGAAAATTCAAAGGAGAGAATTTTGAATCCCCTATACCCATATTCATCTACAAACATATTAGGATGCAATACGTACATATATAATGCAAATTTATGTAGTTATTGTCGAACCCTAGCTAAGTAGATCCTCTAAGTAGTCGGGCAAGCTCTAGACGCCCTTCTTATATTTCACGTCATATAGCATCAATTGAGATGTGTGTGTGTGTGTCTATATATATTTGATATGTATGTATGTATCGCTATTAATTACTTGTCTATAAATGGGCCTATAGGCATAGACATACACATCTTGATCTATATATATAGATATATGTATATATATATATACGTCTCTAAGTATAGTTGTGTGGTCCCTAGATATGGTAGCTGCAAGAAGAAGAGAGGAAAGGTCATGGGGGTTGATATATGTATATGTGTATGTATCCGTAAAAAGGCTCCAAACAATTATTGGTTATAGAGGAAAGAAAATGTACCGTCAAGTGGGATATGATTAGGGTTTGCTAATGGAGGAGGAGGAGGAGGAGGAGGAGGAGGAGCAGCAGCAGCAGCAGCAGGGGAGGATGAGAAGAAGACGGAGAAGGGAAGAAAGAGGCAGAAAGTGGAGTCGCTCTCAGTTGTCCTCTGGAGAGGGTTTCCACTGTCGGCAAAACTCCAACAGAACTGCAAGAGCGCCCACTCTCAGTCTCTCATACTCACATGATGTGGATCCGTCCACAGCCCGACTGTCAGCTTCGGGTGATAGGACCGATTTTTAAGGCCCCCAGAATAATTATATCAATTTTATGAGGCTTCTTTTTTTACTTCTTGGACCAAATTAATAAGCTGTCGAAAGAAAGTGTATCATCATCAAATTCGAATGTAGCTAGTACCAAGTTTGCCATCATTGGTGGGACTTGTTGTATCCTTTAATTCATGGAACTCATGTTCTCCTTGGTCTGAATATTACTTTATAATTGCTGGTTTTGGTTGTGATTTAGAATATAGACTAGATGTTAGGTGCTACGTTACGCTTGGAAACTAGTCGGGCTATTGAGTAAACTTTGAGTTTTCAGTTTTAGTTGTTGGTGCATTATAATACAAACACAAGAGTGAGTCACACGAAAAGTTTATGTATCAATTATATTAGTTGTTTGATTTAATGATATTAAAAACATGGTATATATGCTGAGTAGGGGTGGCTGGAGCCGACGCCCTAAATCCCGACCGACCTCTTTAGATGGACAGAGAGTCACGGAAGTCGAGCTCGACCTCCTGTCTCCAGAGGTGTCAAGGGCTCCCGGGTGGGTGGGCTGTGGGGGCGCTGGTGTGGCTCCATCCATCTGGAGCCTCTGATTATTGCCCACTCATCCCTTCGATCTCGCTGGTAACTGGAGGCTCGGAGGTGTCGCCACTCCCATATGATCTGACGATTGTTAGCGACCACCAAGGACGCCGACCAACTCGGGTGGGGTTATCTGAGCACGATTTCCCCTTGGCCATTGCTGTGTACGGTGGTAAACTACTAATGTGGTGGTAAACGTGAGAATCATTGGTCGGGGTTTGCTTGGGTGGGGACGCTGGGTGGTGGGGGGGCGCGGGGTTGCGGTAGGGGCCCGAATGGGCTCCGACCCCATTATTTAACTACAATAAAGGTCATCTTTGTATTAAAAATAATAATTTTTGGGGGAAAAACCCCTGAAATTAGATGTTTTTGACATGTGTCAGAGCCAAGTAATCAAATTAATTATTGGAAAAATCGGCAAAAATGCATGGTAAATACGAAATATAAACGAAAATCCGTGCTTTTAAAGTAAAAAGGAGGATTTTTCCACTAAAAAAATTTATGATAAATATAAAATTGGTAATTTTTTTTATCTCATTTACTTAAAAAGATATGTGGTAACAACGTGTCCTTTTCTTTTTTTCCCGTATACAAAGCACACATTGATATGCGTACGGGCGCACATGTGTACCTCCATCTGCAGACGTCACATTCATTCAAATTATGGATCTGTCAAAATTTTGCAGATCCCCAACAACCACAAACCCCACTCCTCTCAGTCTCTCCACTTATAAATTATCTTATAATTTACAAATAATATTATAATATATATGTATATTATTAATCATCTTGTTTATTCAAAAAGCATAACGACAGAGTGTGTATGTGTGTGTGTGTGTTGGGAGCTGTCCAACGGATATCCAATCCAACCCGTGATGTGAATAACGAAGATGTAACGGTAAGTCAGGACAAACAGATCATCAGATCACATGCGCGGTGTAAGTGACTCGGGATGTGAAGCTCGGTAGAGACTGCAGCGAAGATGGTTCGGCCGAGCTGACTGTGTAATGAATGCTCACCTTCTCGACAGACGGGGTTTCCGCGGTCTGAACTACGTACACCAGTCTCCGATCGGCCCTGGAACATGTGTCCCTGTCATCTATATAACGTACGACAAGATCGAATGAGCTCGGGAGTTGATCGATCCAAGGGATTCCCTAAAAGGAGAGCCTGAAACTCAGAAACCGCTGTGATAACTCGATGAATACCAGTCGGGTCCGATGGGAATGATGAACGACGAGGTGATATCTGACTACATGAGGGTTAAGGGTGCTGTCGAATCTCTTGGGTGAGTGGCATCGTGGTGGTCATCATCTTTTTATTTCTTTTTTTTTTTTCAAATTGCATTTCCCAAGGTGTGCGTGTGCGTGTGCGTGTGTGTGTGTGTGTGTGTGTGGGTTCTGGTCTTTGGTCTCTGGTCTGGTCTGCCATGCAACACTTGGCAGTGCTTCGTTATAATATATTACACCCAAAAAAAATCATTTACAGAAAAAAAAACTGACGACGGCAGTTAATAATAATATTAATACACTCTGCAAAAGGAGCGGGCTGAGATTCCTCCTAATGTATGGAATCAGTTTAGACTTTTAACCGACGCAAATAATTTGGATAAATTTTTTTTTATATAGTAGTAGGTTTAAGTTCAATCGATTGATCAATCAATCAAGGAGAAGTAATCTTCTGATCATGGACATTCCTCATTCAAATGACTCGAATTTAAGATTATGTATGTACTTTAATAAAAAGAGGTACAGATCCGTGTACACGATCGATCTGTATGACATTTCTTAGCATCTTGATTGTAAAATTTAATAATACAACTTCATAAATTTTCAAATAATACAATTTCACATTTGAAATGTAACACGAAACCATAATTCGAAAATTTTTTAAAAAATTTAACATTCTCGTCATCTAAAATTCTCGGTACTGGATCTCACCTGTGGCATCCAAACCCAGGGCCATTATGACTACATTCTAATTAATAGATTCTGAAACTCTACACATGCACACCACAGACAAGTGGCACATAGACACCCTGTTGTCGTCGGGTCGTGCTTATTATTTTATAACTAGAGCTTCAAATATTCGTCAGTTAATTTTAGAAAAAAAAAATAAAGGTATTATTGTACTTCAAATACACAAACTTATATATATTTATATACATTTATATGCATATATATTCCGAGGAATAAAATCAAAATACGTGTTGGAATGATGCATACGTCTCAGGGGATCCGCTTTTCCCGCCTCCTGGGTTTCCCCCCTCCATATATACACAACGTTATGCGGGGGGATGTGGATGGACGAAATGAACTGAGACCCAGCCCCATCTCAATTATTATTGTTGTTGTTGTTTCGGTAAAAATCCTCCAATTCTCCCCGATCATCCATCCTTCAATCTCCCCTTGGTCTCTCTAGTCGGCCATTGCTCTTCTTCTGAATCCTTTGTCATCTCTATCCGGCCTTCCCCACCCCTCCCTTCTCATGTGATCTCCTTTTGATTAGCTCTCTGCACATTACTAGCTAGGAGCTTGTGCTTTTCTCGTTGTTGTGATCTTCCTATATCGTCATGGGTAAGGAATGGTACCATTTTGGTGGGGGGAGGTCTTCTTCTCCTTCTTCTACTACTTGCTCTTCTTCTTCTTCTTCTTCTTCGTATCCCTCTTATTCAAAGGGACGTAGGGGAGGAGGGGGACGAGAGACGGAGGCCCGTTTGTCATCATCGACAACATCAGCAGGAGGAGGAGGATGCATGGGCGCGGTGTTTCAGCTCTTTGATTTCCATCAATTCCATTTCCCTTTACACCACCAACCCTGTTTCAAGTTCCCTTCTTCTTCTCATTCCTTCCCTGAGCTGGAGGAGCCATCTACTGTTCTCAAAGGTAACTCTCTCTCTCTCTCTCTCTCTCTCTCTCTTACACATCTTTTCGTTTCTTGCATTTGGACTGAGTTGTGTTGGTTGGTGTGAACTAAATTCAGGTACCGAGGCACCAAGAAACAGCTTGGATTTGGGCCATGATGAGCCTCCATTGCCGTCCTCCTCCGACATGATTAGGAAGGACCAACACTTACTTATGCCGGCGGTGAGCTTGCGCAAGCTTCTGCTTTTGAATTTTTGAAAATTTTTTTCTCTCAGTAACATTTGTGCATGCATATGATATGAAGCATTTTGAATGAAATCGTAAATTTCCTTAATCTTTTGAGTTATTTTTTCAGATGGGTATGCAGGTCAAAACGGGTCGAGAGAAAATGCCCTCTTTGCCGGAGATCAGCTCCTCCCCGGGGACCAAGACTCCGACTCTTGTGGCCAGGCTGATGGGCCTTGATCTTCTTCCTGACAGCGCGTCTTCCTCCCCGAGACCCTCCTCAACTCTCGACGTTCCCTCGCTGAAATCAGTCCATCACTCCCGAACCCCGCAACACCGATCCAGTGCTGGGCGGAAGAGCTGCTCTGACATTGTTGAGTCCAGCCGTGGGACCCGATCCCTGCCCGAGACGCCAAGGATGTCCCTAGGAAGGCGGTCCGACGTGGACCACCACCATCGGTCGTCCGTCCACATCAACAGGGAGAACAACACGAGCGGGACCGTGTTAGAAGACTTCGACTTCTCCCGGTTCAGGAAGGGGCTCAAGTGCAGCCTGGCCGAGGATGGGACTAGCAGGAGCCCGAGCCACTATGCAAGGCAGATAGTGAAGCAGGTGAAGGAGGGCATCAGCAGGAGGGTCGGGATGAAGGATATCACGAACACAATAAGGAGCCGACCGGAGCACGGAAGCACTTCTAAGGATCAGATACCCAAGCCAAAGAAGCCATCAAGAAAATCGAGAATGATGGAGGATTCAAGCCTGCCATGCCCCCTGAGGCTCAGTTTCCCAGCCGATACCTTTACAATACAGAGGCCTCACAGCCCCAAGGTTCAAGCGGAATGGAGTAATCACTCTGGGGATGCCAACTTAAAACTGAGGACGAAGCCTCAGTGCAGTTCAAACGCAGGTCAAGATTCATCTTGCCCAAAACCGGGGCCGGGAGACGAGCGAGTCCGGAGGCCTGCTAGGTTAGCAGCAACGGAATTTATGAGGAATAAGCAATTAGAGGAGCCGTTTGAACAACCGGCTTCGAAGACTACGAGGACTACTCATATGAATAATATTGATACTGATGGCGACAAGAAACGTGAGACGACGGCGTGCGGAATTAGGAAACGTGTGGTTGCCCCAGCTGCCGCCATCGCAGCTGCTGCTGTTCTCCCTGTCAAGAGAGATCCTTCTCCTCCAGCAACGAAGATCCCCCACAAACAGGTACAGGTGTATATGTGTCTGTGTGTGTCGTATTCGATGTCCAAAAGGTTTAGTATTTCACGAATGTTCACGTTGATGTTGCCTATGGCAGGTGCACGACATTCATACATCGAGACACAGCTCCCAGCTATCCATCTGCACGAGCCATAGGTACTGTAAGGAAGCATCGCCACATACGGCCCGAGATAAGATCATCGAGAAGCCTAGTTACACTGCCGCTACCATCACTGCCGACACGGCTTCTTCTGACAGGCGAGCAGAAGTGCAGTATGTATACGAAATACTACAATCTGCAGGCATCGGAGGGGATACCCAATTGTCCTCGTTTGCTCGGTGGTACTGTCCATCTCACCCTCTGGACCCCTCCATCTTCGGCGACCTCGAGCGTAACTCTTCCACGCAATCAGAATCTTTAGACCATAGTTGCGACCGGAAGCTACTCTTTGAGCTCGTAGACGAGCTCTTGGCCGAGTTCTTGAAGTCTTACCACAGCAACGATACGCCGTGGATCAACAGCATCACATTCTACGGTCGTTCTGCGCCTCTCACGGGATCGCAGTTGATCGATAAACTTCGGGCCAAATTCGAGGGCTTCCCCCGGGCCGACTGTCAGGTGCTGGAGGACTTAGACGCGATAATCGGTGGGGATATGCTGCAGTCCGAGGTCCGGAACCAGAGGCCTGCGGTGGTCGAGGCAGAGGGAGGCGGCTTGGTCTCGGAACTTGAGCTGGGCATATGGGAGGACCTAGTACGGGAAGTTGTTACGGAAGAGTCAGAGCCGGCTGGTTCGTAACGTACGGGGGGTGTAGTAACCAACAGAGCGTCGTAGGTGGGACCTCGGATGGATTTAGGGTCCGGTCTTCGGAGGAGACAGGAGGCTCAGAGGCTGAGCAGAGTGNGGGGGGGGGGGGGGGGGGGCCAGTCACGTGATCACATGCCGGGACGTGGAGGCCACATGTGACACGTGGCCACTGGGTCAATTGGGTTGCGGGAGGACTCAGAGTTGCTCCGACAAGACCCGCTTTCTCATTGGTTAAAAAAAGGCCAACCGATCAGAGGAATCAATCCCATGCAAATCAGATTAACTATTTTATTCAGGGGGTGGATCAAGTGATCCTTATTGATATGTGCACACTCCCGATTCGACGCTTTTTTGTGTATCTAATTTATTCTTCTTCTTTTTTTTCCTTCCTTGTAAAAAAAAGGGGTGGGTAAATAGGGGATGCAGTTACCCATATGATGGTGTTGTGCCCATATGACATTGCCATGTATTTGATAGAAAATGTGATCTTTAGGAACTATCGCACGTGTCTCACTACCCTTCTCCCGTTCTACATACCAAACGAGCCAAAAACTCGGCATGAGCCTACGGTCGAAAGCTCAGGACGACAATTCGACGGAGCATTTGGCTTATGCTGGAGTCTAAATCACGACGATGTAGAGGTGGCACCGAATGTAGCAAAAACCGACTACTTCAGAGGCCTCCGCTCTTCCGGTCGTCGTTTCCTTCCCGGTGCTAACAAGGGAAGGGACAGGAAGATGTCGAGGCACGCCCGCAAACCGACTGTATGAAACGTGACTCTAAAATTCGAGTGGAGACGAAGCTGATGGCCAGGCCGTACACCTGACAGACAGACAGTGAATGCGCTCTGATGGTATACTGTGGATCCTTTTGGGCAGGTCACAACTTCTCTTCAGCCTTCGCCACCAGCCATAGCTTTCTTCTCTCAACACAATTATCGAGTTCGATCGGTCTTGATTGAGTCTAGCGTGGGATCAGATGATCGANTTCGATCGGTCTTGATTGAGTCTAGCGTGGGATTATAATTAATTAATTAATTAATATAAAATTTCTACAATTATCTTCTCCTCTAATAAGGTAGTTGTATATATAATATTATTTAAAATTTTAATTTTTTTTGTTGATGAATTAAGAGATTGTAAATTNATTAATTAATTAATTAATTAATATAAAATTTCTACAATTATCTTCTCCTCTAATAAGGTAGTTGTATATATAATATTATTTAAAATTTTAATTTTTTTTGTTGATGAATCAATAGATTGTATGTTCGATTACTACCGTGAGACTCCCCATATTCCTTTATTCACTTCTCACTTCTACTATTTCATTATAAATTCATGAGTGTCTTATATAATAAATTTTTNAATTGATTACTACCGTGAGACTCCCCATATTCCTTTATTCACTTCTCACTTCTACTATTTCATTATAAATTCATGAGTGTCTTATATAATAAATTTTTTTTAATTTTTTTAGTTAATAGTACCTGAGATGTGGCTCTCGTTTTTGCCTTTGAAACTCGACTTGAGATTTCGGTGTCGGCAACCAAATTCCACTGCCCTATAGAGGAGACACGAACAAAAATCACGGACGTAGATCATGAGAGACTGTTTGCACGGATAAGGTTCAAATTTGGCTGGCAAATTGCCATAAACTAGTCATTGGTTTGGACACTAATAACTAATTACTTCTTCAGACAGAGCACGCTTCTATATATATATATATATATATATACACATAATTTTTTACCACAAAAGGTCATATATAAACATCAAATTAAAGGGATTTAGAGCAGGAATTGAATGGGTCGCTTACCCAAAAAACGAGAGGTGCGGATGAATGTACGTGCAAGTAAGGCCAAATATTAAAGGCAATAAATGCATTGAAATTACTCAAATATTCAGTAGATGTACGTACGTAACGTCACTTTTATAATTATAAAGATGTGATTGACTTGCCAAAATTTTGTGCACTGTGTAATTTACTTACTCCATCAGAGTCGGTTCACCGTACTTCAGTCGTCGTCTAACGGCAGCAGAAGCTGCACCATATACATGTTTACGGCACAGACCAGTATGCACGGCTGTGTAGTCGGATCATCCATCGAGTGATTTAAACTCTCTTCGATGACTCGAAATCCTTACAGTGTACTAAGATATTCTAATAGGGTCGAGAGATCAATATGGGTCCGCATTATATCTGCTTCATATTGTCATGAGTTGTCATTTACGATCTATGGCTACCTGATGATTGGAGCGTCGTGATGATCGGTCTAATCAAATGAATTTGCGCAAGGACTTCGAACCAACATGATGTTGCCCATCTATCTTCTTTCATTATCACGGGCATTAATAATATGGAAGAGAGGAGCACTACTCCTCCTCCGTAGTTAAGGGCTTTGCTGTTGCAAGAGGGGGGGGGTTGGAGTTGGCGGAGTGACCGCAAACTTCATTGAAATGGTCAATTCAGAGCAGGGAAATTCAAATCAGCACATTTATAGCATACAGAAATGCATGCAATTTGCCTTAGAAAGAGATTCGATTTTTAACAAACATATTGATTAATGTTAATTGCTCGATTTGATATTCATATATAGATTTCGAGAAAACTATAGTTGACATGGATTAATGGTAATGGAGAAATTTATGGAGATGGAATCGAGTTGAAATTAAGCTTTCCTCATATGGGATCGAGTTGACTATGCAATTCCGACGTTTAATGATCTTGTCGGAGGGCTAAGCTTATAGATCTGTCGTTTTCTGTGTTCTATGTGTGTATATATATATATATATATATGCGTGTCTATACATGCAGATTATTAATTGTGAGTTTAGATTTGCAATCTGTTGGTTGCCTTTCTAGGGTTTTGGCTCGAAAGTTTCCGTCTTCTCCCAGTTGGCACGATTGAAAAATTGGTGGTTGTGACGTATTTCTCGATGGAGCTGAGCTGGGCTGAAGGATGAACTGACCTAGTAATAATTGATGTGTTGCACAGAAAGTGATGCCATGTTACAAGGGTTCTTAAATCAAAGCCGTAAAAAAATTTTAGGGTTTGCAGTAAAGTTTTTCTTGAGACCTGTTTCGTGTTTTTTTTTTCCTTTTTTGATCTTTTGAATTCGTGTTCGCGGTCAAAAATGAATCCTGCAGCTCAATAAATTGTCGGTACAATATACAGTGTAATAATCATTATTGATATTGAAAGATATACAAATAAGAAAAAATATATGATATATAAGATATTAGTATTATTATTTTAATGGTTGAATTTGATATAAATTTATTAGTTTTATAAGTTTTTGATCACTTATATGTAGGCAAACGTGAACTAACCTGTGCGTTATTTGGTCCGGAGCACATCACATTCAAGGAGAGTCGATCAACGTATGGACGAAGATATTGTATGACTCTACTTTTCCATCGAGGATCCATACATGGACTAACCGATCGACTGGCTAAACTTGAGAGTAGGCCCTGTTCTTCATTCGTGAATTACATGGCTTTATAATGATGTTACTGGTGGCTTCGGCCCTGTGCAGAAAGCAAAAGGGCGCTCAGGGCTCATTCCGATCGGTTGATATATATTTTTTTCCCCGATGGCAAACGGCAAGTACATCAAGCTTCGCCATTGGATCTGAACTCTGAGATTCTTTGTTTTCATATATACATTGAGAACGCCATGCCCGTGAAGAGAAGCTCTCAAAGGAATTGCATGAAAGTTCACGAACTCCTCAGAGATAAAGTTTAAGGTGGATAAAAAATGGCAGGAAGAATCAGTTGACCGTTGAAAACATAGAGAGAGAGAGAGAGAGAGAGAGAGAGAGAGAGAGAGAGAGAGAGAGAGAGAGAGATGACTGGGAATTGCGAGTCTTGAGATCACCGCAGGTATCGGGGAGGGGTGGCGGAGTTCTTGAGGAAGGGGGAAAACATGGACCCATCGGCCGTCGGATTAGCTTTAGCCCCTAAACCCTCCCACCAATGAAAGCTTTTTTGACTGATTCCACGTCCATTAATGAGACAATCATTACTCGACAGTGGAAGACTTCTCGACACAGCAGAACCTATACTCTATTAAACGAACAAGAAGTTATTTTTTAAACTAAAAATCTTAGATTGGATTTAATTGTTGATGTTCTTTTCTCAAAACAGGACCCCATATCTGAGATCGTTACATGGAGGAAATATGATCTTGGAAGTTTCATCTTCAAGCAGTTGAACTTTAATTTTCGTGGTGTACTGAGATTCTACAAAATTTTGCTATGGCTTTTAGGGGTAATGATGGGTTTTAGTTGCAGTTTGCTGCAGAGCAAACCCACACGATGAGGAAGAGGACGGGAGAACGGTGATTTGGCAAGCCAATATTACTCACTCTCTAATGTGAGACTTTCGGACCTCTTTAGTTCTCATTCATTCTACTCGATTCAAAATTCACCGGCCTAGCCAGTCTATAGACAAAAGTAGCCGAAGAAGGAGAATGGAAACCGCAGAAAGGAACCTTCTTGCAGGTCCCAACTTGTAATCATCCCTCGTCAGTGTTCAAAACGCCAAGAACACTGATATGTTGCAGTAGTCTAAACGGACCAGGACCAGGGCAGATCTGCCATTTCCATTTCCAAATTATGAAGAGCAAGATCGAAGTACTGCCCCCATTAAGTTTGATGGAGATCTAATGGCAAACATCAAAGTGGGCAAGGTATTAAATACCGTCTGCCTCTCATCATTTTACCATCTCTGGATCCTGCAATTCCAAGAGAAAATTGAGCACATGGACACCAGACCATCTTCAGAAGCATTAGATGGTGAGCCAGTATCAGATCAATAAATGGAGCGTCTCGTTCAGCACAATGATGTCTGGTTTCCCCTGAGTCCTCATTCAGTCTTCGAATCCCCACACCTCCAGCGGTCGATCAGAAAAGACAGCTGTTTTCGGGGAAAAAATGCATTTCAAGCTACTCTCTCATACACGAATTCGAGCAACTCGATTCATCGTTCTTGTGCAGCAGTGTTGTTGAAACGAGGACACGATCATCACTCGGATAACATCGAAACAGCATCGTACCGAGGTACATATTGACATAAGTCCTCTGCAATGTTCGAGCATGATGAAATTCCTGGACTGGCCCAGCATACGAAGAGGAAAACAAAACGGAAGCCAGAATGGCATAACTTCAATGCTCAAGAGAATTTTTTTTCCCCCTTCTCTTTCTTGCAACAACCAACCCTTATGCCGTCGGCCCATCTTATGGCTGGGCTGGTGGCCCATAGTCCAACAGGGACTCAGTTCTCGAGAATTAAAACCATGCAAGTCTGGCGACATTCTCGGTGTGCATGGATATCAAGAAGTGCTATGTGCACCGACTCACTTACTAGTTCGAGTTTGAGCCCAACGGGCTAATTTTATCAATTTAGCTGTCGGTATCACCTTGCTGTTTATATATATACATATACATATATATATATGTATGATAATTACAGTAAAATTTTTATATATTTATATTTTTTATATTTCAGTTTCATACGTTTTAAAATAATTCTTTCAGTTATATACTTTTAATTTTATAATATATTTGAGTTATAATTTTAACGATTCACTGATATAGTATTTAACAATACCATGTGACATGATATGTTGACAGGTTTTTCGCCATGTTAACAATTTATAATATGTCACAATGACATATCGGCAATTTATCAACATGTGATTATATCACGGCAGCAAATAATTATCATATCAGTACACTATTAAAATTATGATTCAAATATATTAAGAAATTAAACGTACGAAAATAAAAAAATTATCTTAAAACACATAAAAACTCAAATACAAAATATAATAAATATATAATATTTCTACTGTAATTCTATCATTTCTTATATTATATTGGTTCTAGACTCAAGTATGCATGCAAGGTGAATTCTTGTTGCCACGCTTAATTTGAGCTGGTTCTTGCCAAACTTCCCCTTTCAACTTCGCTGCTTAACTCGTCCATGCAGCTTCTTCCTGTCGCAGATCGAGAAGCGTAGCTTTCAGACACCTCGCTGCATATGGCATGCTCGAGAGCTAACTATAAATGGATAATTCGATTTCGGAAACGCCATCCCCACAAGATAGCTTGGAGGCCGAATGAGAAGCCAGCTTGGCTTAATCAGCAAAACAAGAGGGGAAAAAAAAATACTAGAGCATGACGACTAGTTCGAATTCACGCTACGTAGCAAAAGCGAGTATGAAATAGTGGGAGAAAATGCTCGCCCACAGTATATGTTTCCGGTCTTGGCTGGAAGAGACATCGATCGCGCAACAATGAAACACAGAATCAACTGCATCAGAGCTCATTGATGATCAATAGAGAGGAAAACCTCAAACGAGCAGCAGATTGATGCTGAAAGTGTCTTTCAAAGTACATGAATTGCCAGACCGTCTGGCATACGGAAACCTCTGCCAATGTCTTCCACATTCTATCCTGACATAAACAATTAGGTAAAGAGGACAACAGAAACACAGATGAAAACTACCTGTTTATGTTTGAGAGATGCGTGCTTGTAGTACTAAGCAACAAGGCGGGATATTGTTTCCCGCAGTTAAGTATATAGACGTGGCAAACATTCATCACACACCAAAAGACGACGGTTGGATTATATCGCAGTCATGGATGTAAAAATCTGCAACATCAGCTTCCACATCTCCGAGTTTGATGACCAAACAAGTCAGTAACTGGAATTGTTCTATTCAGGATCCGTATTTGCCAGCAGAGTTTATAACAACACGATGATTCATTTCCGCCATCAACCACATCACACCACCACAAACGCCATCCAATATCCAAAGCCATCCAAAAACAGTCGGAATTGGCCATTATTGAATCATCAAAACTTGAAAGCTGCAATCAGCTGTTAAATGGACAGTCAATTCATCGCCATGTGAAGTTTCTGCTGAAGCTCGCCCAGATATGCGAATTTAGCCTTGCTGCCCTGCCAAATTATAGAGATCAACTTTGTCAACTGTAAATTTATTTTCCACAGCATGTCATATGCAGATATGCTTATATGTGAGTGTGTTCATGTTTATATAGACATATATCGAGTAACACCAATGTGATGAGACAGACCTCGCAGTGGATTCTGTGAAGTGTTCGATCATTCACTTTGGTGGTAAAACAGTCGATGACATCGAGGCCTTGCTCAAGCAGAAATTCCAGCACAGTTGATAGTGGAAGACTATCTCCATCCTCCTCCGGATCTGATCTCCTGCTCATGATTATCTCCACTTGATTTCCATCGTAGATATGGTTAATCTAAACTAAACAGTCCCCGAAACCAGCTGCTGATTCTCTGCTGGTAGAACGAGAAGCTGAGGAGCGCGATAATTTCTTCAACTTATCCCTCCGGAAGCCGAGCTCATTTATCTTCCTGTGTAGGTGTTTTATGTAGTTCACTGCCTCGTTCATGTGATCTGATATCGATCGCTTTCCCTGATCAAAATTAAAAAGGGTCTTAATTAAACCCCAGTTGGGAATTAATGTAAACCCTAGTTGGAAAATGCAAGTATACAACTAGATAATGTATGTGCTTCTATGTCGATCCAACAATCTGTACGATCGTCCAAATACAGTTGCCCAATTATAGTGGCCCTAAAAGAAATATGTGCCACGTATTTTTGCTGCTGTGAAAGCTGGGATTAACAACGACGTCAAATATTTTCGCACAGAAATCACGAAGTTAGGTTTTTTTTTTTAATGGACTTACAGAAGACTAATGTTGTGTTCGATCACCTTGATGTATTCGAAGGGGAGAAGGGATCTGAGTGCTGCGTAAAGGCTGGCCATCTCTCGTCTCCTTTGCTTCTCGATCTCCCGGTGCTTCTTCTTCCTTTCACCCTCTTCATCAACCGCGTTCTCATTCTTGTTATGAACCGCATGAGTCTTCCGGCACCTGATCTCCTCGGTGCCATATGCAGCAACTGCGTCCTTGCTCTCGGCTGATGGTTCACGACGATCACCATGGTCCAAGAACACGAAATCTTGCGGGACTCCGTGTTGTTGGAGTGGGTGGTGGGAACTGGAATTGGAAGCAACTTTGAAGCTAAAGCACAGCTCACCGCTCTGTTGTAAAGGGAACATGATTGTTGCCTGTTTGCCCACCAAGGAATAAACAATGAAATCGAAGATTACGATAATCCTGCTGATTCCCTCTTCGAGGGAAGTTTGGCCAAGATGGAGATACATTTGTTAGGGTTACGCGATATGATGATTGTGATCTTCAAATGGGCATTTCGAAAACCTAAAGCTGCAAAGATTCCTCCTAACCCCTTCGACACTCAATGGACTACTTATTAAAAGGAGATGAGTCCACATCATTAACCATTAAACACATTTATGGGTTGTTTATTGCAAAATTAGTATTTTTTTTCTCCCTTTCTCAATAATAAAGGAAGGGGATGAACCGTGAAATGACCTCAGAAGCCATTTACGAAAAAAACAAAAATTTCCATGTGTGGTCTGTTCATTTATTTCTATAAAGTCTGATTTTTCGGGNTATGTTTGAGAGATGCGTGCTTGTAGTACTAAGCAACAAGGCGGGATATTGTTTCCCGCAGTTAAGTATATAGACGTGGCAAACATTCATCACACACCAAAAGACGACGGTTGGATTATATCGCAGTCATGGATGTAAAAATCTGCAACATCAGCTTCCACATCTCCGAGTTTGATGACCAAACAAGTCAGTAACTGGAATTGTTCTATTCAGGATCCGTATTTGCCAGCAGAGTTTATAACAACACGATGATTCATTTCCGCCATCAACCACATCACACCACCACAAACGCCATCCAATATCCAAAGCCATCCAAAAACAGTCGGAATTGGCCATTATTGAATCATCAAAACTTGAAAGCTGCAATCAGCTGTTAAATGGACAGTCAATTCATCGCCATGTGAAGTTTCTGCTGAAGCTCGCCCAGATATGCGAATTTAGCCTTGCTGCCCTGCCAAATTATAGAGATCAACTTTGTCAACTGTAAATTTATTTTCCACAGCATGTCATATGCAGATATGCTTATATGTGAGTGTGTTCATGTTTATATAGACATATATCGAGTAACACCAATGTGATGAGACAGACCTCGCAGTGGATTCTGTGAAGTGTTCGATCATTCACTTTGGTGGTAAAACAGTCGATGACATCGAGGCCTTGCTCAAGCAGAAATTCCAGCACAGTTGATAGTGGAAGACTATCTCCATCCTCCTCCGGATCTGATCTCCTGCTCATGATTATCTCCACTTGATTTCCATCGTAGATATGGTTAATCTAAACTAAACAGTCCCCGAAACCAGCTGCTGATTCTCTGCTGGTAGAACGAGAAGCTGAGGAGCGCGATAATTTCTTCAACTTATCCCTCCGGAAGCCGAGCTCATTTATCTTCCTGTGTAGGTGTTTTATGTAGTTCACTGCCTCGTTCATGTGATCTGATATCGATCGCTTTCCCTGATCAAAATTAAAAAGGGTCTTAATTAAACCCCAGTTGGGAATTAATGTAAACCCTAGTTGGAAAATGCAAGTATACAACTAGATAATGTATGTGCTTCTATGTCGATCCAACAATCTGTACGATCGTCCAAATACAGTTGCCCAATTATAGTGGCCCTAAAAGAAATATGTGCCACGTATTTTTGCTGCTGTGAAAGCTGGGATTAACAACGACGTCAAATATTTTCGCACAGAAATCACGAAGTTAGGTTTTTTTTTTTAATGGACTTACAGAAGACTAATGTTGTGTTCGATCACCTTGATGTATTCGAAGGGGAGAAGGGATCTGAGTGCTGCGTAAAGGCTGGCCATCTCTCGTCTCCTTTGCTTCTCGATCTCCCGGTGCTTCTTCTTCCTTTCACCCTCTTCATCAACCGCGTTCTCATTCTTGTTATGAACCGCATGAGTCTTCCGGCACCTGATCTCCTCGGTGCCATATGCAGCAACTGCGTCCTTGCTCTCGGCTGATGGTTCACGACGATCACCATGGTCCAAGAACACGAAATCTTGCGGGACTCCGTGTTGTTGGAGTGGGTGGTGGGAACTGGAATTGGAAGCAACTTTGAAGCTAAAGCACAGCTCACCGCTCTGTTGTAAAGGGAACATGATTGTTGCCTGTTTGCCCACCAAGGAATAAACAATGAAATCGAAGATTACGATAATCCTGCTGATTCCCTCTTCGAGGGAAGTTTGGCCAAGATGGAGATACATTTGTTAGGGTTACGCGATATGATGATTGTGATCTTCAAATGGGCATTTCGAAAACCTAAAGCTGCAAAGATTCCTCCTAACCCCTTCGACACTCAATGGACTACTTATTAAAAGGAGATGAGTCCACATCATTAACCATTAAACACATTTATGGGTTGTTTATTGCAAAATTAGTATTTTTTTTCTCCCTTTCTCAATAATAAAGGAAGGAGATGAACCGTGAAATGACCTCAGAAGCCATTTACGAAAAAAACAAAAATTTCCATGTGTGGTCTGTTCATTTATTTCTATAAAGTCTGATTTTTCGGGTAAATTGACCGTGAAGTCCGACCAGCAAATGTGCAGTGGACCATCCACAGCCATTCCGTCTTGGCGCTCGATATGGCCCTCTCACTAACTAATGCTCCCTTTTTGTTTCACTTAGTCATCCCCTTCGAAAATCGATTGACCCAGCTTGGACCCCGAGTTTGTCCATATGAAATGATAATAACCGCTTGTAAGTTCCTTGTAATAGTCGAAATGACTTCGGTCCATGAATCGATCANGAAAATTGAATGTGAAGTCCGACCAGCTAATGTGCAGTGGACCATCCACAGCCGTTCCGTCTTGGCGCTCGATATGGCCCGGCCCTCTCACTAACTAATGCTCCCATTTTGTTGCACTTAGTCATCCCCTTCGAATATCGATTGACCCAGCTTGGACCCCGAGTTCGTCCATATGAAATGATAAAAGCCGCTTGTAAGTTCCCTATAACAGTCGAAATGACTTCGGTCCATGAATCGATCAAGGAAAGGTAATGGTTAAAACAACCTTATTGCATATGAGAAAAGGGATTATACCTTAATTTGTTGTCCACGTGACTCAAAATATTCCTTTCTCGGAGGTGTCTGATGACTAGGATTTTGAGGCAACAATCGATGCACGCCAGCTCGATCGATCGGGCATAGTCTCNCCTATTGCATGTGAGAAAAGGGATTATAGCTTAATTTGTTGTCCACGTGACTCATAATATTCCTTTCTCGGGGGGTGTCTGACGACTAGGATTTTTAGGCAACAATCGACGCACGCCAGCTCGATCGATCGGGCATAGTCTCGCCTGGGATGAAGTCTCAGATTGCAGCTGACCCCCTTCCGGGTCCGCCATCACGTGAGCTGTTCGACTCGACCGGAACATTAGTTATTAATTACTGATTGGGGCACAGCCAGTGACGTTCAAAAACTCATCGAGAACATCATCCATCCGGATCCATACATTCGACCGTGATGAGCTAATCGCCTGATTTCCAGAGCAACTAGAGCTGTTCTCCTCCTGGGTAGGCCATACGGGTCGCCTTATCCGCAGCTTCTGAGACGAGTTATAAAATGCCAATAATTGAGGCCATGTGACTCTTATCTTGCTTAAAAAATTGAAATTGCTCACTGCGCTCGAGGGTTGTAATATTATATGTACATGTGTGTATATATATATATGTGTGTGTGTGTGTATCTATTCGTATATAACATTAAGATGGCCCCCGCTCGATTAGAATACGAGATAATGCGATATTCTCACCAACAAAAGTTGCGACATGATCATATATCCATTATGAATTGAACCAAATTCCCACGCCTTGTGATATTATACTAAGGCAATGACATATTTTAGTTTTACTCATCTGCAAATATAAACTAATCGAACTGGACCGGAAATCAGGTCAGGATCGGGTTATGACCCCCTGCAAACCCGACATCAAAGATCACACATCCCCTTTGCTGAACTTTAACTAACGTCACTCTTGCATGCTGTACTCTTGCTGGAAATAAACAGGAAGAGAATCGCGGGAATTATGAAATTACCGAGCTTCTGCATCGGCCGTTTGTGATTCAACCGGGTCTTGGTGTGCAAAGAAAGAGCTTCGACTTCCATTTTTTAGCAGAAACAGCTCTGAAACATTCTAATCACAGATTTCATCATCATTGGTAAAGTTTGTGCTCATCATCAAGGAGAACTAACCGACTACACAGAAGGCAGAAAAGGTAACCAATTTTTTTACCTCCTCTTTTGATATCTTCAATCCTGGGGCTCGTTCCTTCTGTTCAGGTCAGCTCCTCTTCAAATCAACCACGACCACGCTGATGTTGTCTAAACTCTTCCGTGCCAGGGCAAGCCGTGTCAGCAGAGCCGCAGCCAGTGCGCTTCTTGATGGGTACAAAGTGTGGCCAGCGTCATCCTCTGAGTGGGACCCTGAGTTGAGATCCACAGTTGGAGGAGGGCTTCCTTCCTGCAGGCACCGAGAGACTATCTCACAAGCCAGCTCATTTGACAGCACATCCCAAAGGCCATCAGTTGCAATGATTAAGAACTCGTCCATCGGGTCTCTCCTCAGGATACTAGTCTCTGGGTCCGCTGTCACATAAGGTTTCAAGTACTTGTCCCCTGTTGCAATATAAATTTTCCAATGACAGAGGGGAAAATTCATTGCAAGATTCCGTCTATAGCATGCAATGAATAAGATATTTCACTAAGCACAATCTGACAAATAACTAAGATTGATGCATCGATGTAAATTCTTGGCAAACCAAGTGAACCTGCTGAGGCTGCTTGATTAAGGTTATCAGAGGGTACTTACTCATTTTCTTACTAGAGCGGCATAAAGATGACAGTTTGCAATATGACTAACAAATGAAGCAATAAGGGTGCCAGGAACTGGTTTATGCAGATTAGACCCTGCCTCGTCAAAGGGTCAGGAGTTGTGTAAGCATTTCAACATGTCTCAGGTTATTCTTAGCTGTTTTGCTTAGGAATCTTACTGTTTCCGCATCTAACTGTGTCTCAGGCAAATGAAGCAAGAACTACTAACATCAGCTCTTGGATGAACCCACGATCCCATGAAAGATTGACAAGTAATTACATCTATCAATGTCACTGAGCCAGAATAGGAGAGTTTCTTTTGGCTGGTCTAGAAGGGAAACAGTGCACAAGCTGCGACTGTAAAATTTGATAATTACACACCAAATGCTTCTTTCTTTTCCACTCATCTGCGGACTTTGAAGACAGAGAATTATTTCAATTACTCACCAATTGCACGGGACATTGCAAGGATACCCTCAACTCGTGCTCCATTCAGATAGATGACTCGGCCTCCCAAGGCTTGAATCCTAACAAGTTCATCTGACCGGTCGGGCTGCAAAGGAAATTACAACAAATAATCAGTTCATTCCAGCTGTCCAGGCTGAAAAAGAAATTAAATTAAAACATATCAAAAGTCGGTTTGGTAAGGACAAGCATTTACAAATAATTGCAATGAAAGAAACCAACTCATGTGCAAGAATCCTATGTTAGCCATATTCAATGATGTCACTACTGGATAGATGACTCGGCCTCCCAAATCATGTGCAAGAAACTATATTAGCCGCATTCAATGATGTCACTACCAGAAACTTGCATTCCATCAGGCGAGTTGAACACGACAAAAAGAGAGAAGTGTACACCTTGGAGCTCAAGACTCCCTCTGTTCAAGTATCACGAGAACATTATTATCAGAAGGTAAACTCTTGGCACAATCGTGCAGCAAAACCTGCAAACTTTGTTGTGCTCTACTTAAATAGCAAAACTATGGTCGTATATATGAGGCTCATGCTTCATTAGATCATCCAAATTATCCATGGTAAGAGTAGGTACCTAAGAGAGAACAGAGGATTTAATCATCAATCGCAAGGCACAACAGTCAGCAGTCTTGTCTTAAACATATCTATTGTTGATTATAGAGATTTTAAGCAAATGATGAGAAAATCCACACTAACTACAATCCATTGACATTCAAAACAGGCTAATGTTATTCGACACAAATGCTACACAAGGCATACGTTTCATTTTTTTTGTCTTGTTTCTTCATTCCCTTCAGTTCGCACTTCATAGAATTCCTTATCATGTGAACCCTCATGTTATTAGTATGCATTTTTTTCCCTCCGTGTGGTGGTCTTTCCCGCAAATCTGTTAAGTAACAGAGGTTCCCAGAACAGTGTAATATATTACATCAGATATCTCCTTCAACGCTGTTATATTCACTGCCCCAGTAACTTTACAGTAGATTGAGTTTGGCTTCCATGTAGCGAATGTGGAAAATTTTGAGAGATGAATCGCCTTGATTCACCTCATATGGCTCCTCAGCCAGATTATGCAAAAACTCAAAGCAGATAGCTTGTTGAAATAAGAAAAAAAAAATCTTGTAATCCTCATAAAAAACAAATGTAAATATTTAATTCATTCCCGATCTCATAGAGGGTTGTCAACTCTTCAAGTCCGGGATGTGACTAGTCTAAGAACTAACTGGTTAGGCCTTTCTGCAAACCAAAGCGTCAGCCCTTTAGGATTAATCGTTTAAGTCACCCTATTATTCAAATCTTGCCAACCTCATCTTCCGGGAGAATATCTGGTTAGCCAAGAACTGAAGACAAGCATGACTGACAGCCGAGCTTTTCTAAGAGGAAGAACAGTCAGGCCGAAAGAATTGCACACTAAGCCAAAGTAGATAAAAGGACAATGGAAGCCCTTCTTGTCCTTCTCGCTCGTGGTTCAACCAAGTCATTTGGTGTTTGGATACCACTGCCAGCATATGTTTTCCACTTCGATTCAGCTGTTCACTTCATGTTGTTGCAGGCAGTCAAAGCACCGCACCATAAGACCAAACAGGCTCCTCAATGAAGGGCATTGCTTAGAAGATAAAGGCGGCCTGCTTACCATAGTTAGCCTATCTTGGAGGGCGAAACAAATATCTGAACCAAAGTTGATTAGCCACATCAACTTGCAGGATTTTTTTTTTTTGGGGGGGGGGGGGGGGGGGGGGGTGTTTTTT
>CXYZ01003352.1:4236570-4268806 GCA_900006705.1 Sonneratia caseolaris | reverse complement strand
GGGTGGGGGTGGCGTTGGGGCGGCGGGGTGGTGTTGGGGGTGATGAGATGGACCCTGTGGATGGTCCTGGGCCTGGGCCCAAACTCCAGAGAAGTGGGGCTCTCATATGTGGATAAGACCCAAGGTACCATTGGGCCTGTAAATTAGGCCCGACTTGCCATTGGCCTGTAACTGAGACCCAAATATCTATTCACAAAAGTACTTACTACGCTGGATCTCAAAATTTGTGGAAGGATGGATATGACTGATCTTTTGGGTAAAGAGAACTTGACATGATGACACCAATTTCAACTCGGGATCGAATAAAGTCAAGGGTCTCGTTTGTAACCCGAGAAAATCGGATTTTTTTAGTGATTTATTTGACCTCCCAAAAGTAAATAATGCCATTAACGGACATCCCTCATGACTAAATTCTCCTTTCGTATGAATAATCCCTTGCCGTTTGAGCTTCAATCGAAAACTATTTTGGTGGCAAATGCCATGTCCATATTGGTGGGAAAGAAAGGCGCCGAAGAGAGAGAGAGAGAGAGAGAGAGAGAGAGAGAGGGCTATATATATATATATATATGAAGAAAATTCCTCAAATAAGTATTTACCTTTTTTTCATCTTTGGTTTGACGTTGACTGCCTACCGCAAATCAAGATCCCCCCAAACCAAAAAAAAGAATCAACGTCAACAGCTCGGGATGCTACACTATAGACGCGCCCGCATTGGATCCTCCCCTCCACCCCACGTCCACCCCACTTCTCCTGCCGCAAACAAAATTCCTCGGGAGCGCTCTCTGAGGAATGAAAACTATACCTGCAGATCTCTCTCTCTCTCTCTCTGTGGTATGCTAAGATATCTTTCCTCGTACGAAAAAGTTCACTCCTTTCGATCCCTGTCTCTCTCTCTCTCTCTCCCTCTCCCTCCGCCATTTTCCCATTAGCTAACGAATTCGACAGGGAGGGCGCAAGTAGAGGCACGCGTTGGGATGGGGCTCCACAGTTCGAGGCGAATGCTACATGGGTTCTGTCGCTGTGCCGCGCTCATGTTGCTTCTGATGGCGGGTTCCGTCTGGGCGAGATCCGATAAGGAAATCAGGGAGAGGTTCTACGGTAATTTCATAAACTCGAGCGCACCGGAATCAGGGGAAGGGAGTATCGCTCAGATGTTCGATCAGGTGCTGGAGAAGGAGTTCTCTGATAATGAACAGCCTGAAGGTAATCGATTCTGTGAATCGAATCATCGGGGATAGGAAATATGAAGAGTTTCACGTTGAATTCTTGGTGTATGTGCGTGGTGCCTGATCTCCGCAGTCTGCATTCCGGTTAAAGGATCCATGGATGAAGGCTCTGACCTTGATAAAAAAATTTACCTTTCGAAGAAATTTTTGCATATAGTTGAACTCTCCAGGTCTTTTTTTGGTAGCTATCTGATGGTAAATTGGCAGCATGTGTAGGTAACATCGGTGGATTGAGCAATGAATATTGACAATTTGTTAAAAGTTTCTTTCAATTGATTCCGCCTTTGTCTTCATCAGTATTGTTTCTCTGCAATGGATCATCCCGTCCGTTAATTTGTTAAGGTGAAGCTAATTCCCGATGAGAGGTCAACTTAGTTACTGAATTCTCTTTTCCCAAGTAAAAAAGAGAAAGAAATTGTTTACACGCTACTGCTCGTATATATTAAATTCGGAGATATCTTCGCAACCAGCATTTCGAAATGGAGCTGGTATGAGAGATACTCTATGGAGTTGATGAGGTGAACCTAAAAGAATCTGTGAAAAAGTAGATGCTTAGGCATTTATTTATATGAAGGAATTTTAAAACTGCGAAATGGTACTTTATTAGAGGTGAATGCCAATGCCATGCTTTGTTTCTCATCATATCTGCCTCCTGGAATTTGATTTTAGGTGGCCGCGTTCATCAAGTATTATGACCTACATGTTAGGTGGCAAATACTTCAATATTAACTCTATTTTAATAATGCGTTTCCTTTCTTTGGTGCTTCAAGATACTGTTGCTACCACTGTTGATAGAGTCTGCATATTTATGTTCCTTTTTATAGAGAAGTTCTGGTTTTGTGCAAGCTTGAAAGCTCAAAATGTGACAACTCTTGTAATTGTGATATTGTTTGTTGTGTTTTCTTTATGCTTTGTTGTTTCCATTTTATTTATTTATATAATTCCAATGATCAGAAAATTCATTATAGAGTAGTTTTTCCTTTGGGGAAACAGACATTTTTCTTTGCATCATTCCCAGATTGTTGACAAACTGGACAGTACTGAGGTTAACTGAATCCTATGCGTTTATAGGTTCGGAAGGAAGCAGCTTTAACAACAGCGTAGCTGATCAGCAAGTCAGTTTTGTTTTCGATTTTAAACTCTCATTGCTCAGTTAATTCTTGAGGATTTCTGTTTTTAGCAAAGCATTTCTCTTACAAATCTTTTCTTCAAATAAAATATGTAAGTAGCTTAGCTCTTTGTCAACAGGAAATTGACTGCCAGGGTATTTAATGCACCAAGACTGCACAATACGCCTTGGAATTGAACTAAATTGTGGCATGCTAAACTCCAATAAGGATGATCTTTATGGAGTCTCCACACAACTTATGAAAGCTAGCCAGCATTTAGATTACTAATGTATTTGCAACTTTCTGTATTGTTTCTTATTGAATATAATTCTGAGTAATGTTCAACAGGCAGTACTGGAGACTGTAGCTAAAATCACTCATGACAAGACCAAAAGAAATGACACTGGAGGGACAAAGTAAGTCCGTTGATTAATACGCTTATTGATAATTGCATCTTAGAATGCCGTGCTTATGTTATAGAGTTGAATATGATCTTCTCTTCAATGGAAAATGACTGTTGTGGGTTAAATGTTTTTGCCTTCAGTGGCACAAAATCGTTCCAGTTACAAGATGTATTTTCCCTTGAAAATGAAGACTCTGATGACACTACGACCTTGATTGACAATAAGGTTAGCAGATAGTGTATACATTTTATTTTTTGTTTTTTTTAAAATATGACTGGATGTTGATGTTCGTGAAAATTTTGTGGCACTTGGTTTGGTGCTCGTATTTATTGACAGGATAACGAGTTTGTAATGTCAAACAAAAAATCAAAATATCCAATACTTCAAGTTGATCTGAGGTTAGTGCCTTCTCTTTACTCTTCTTTGGTGTTATCCTACAACTGCTAATTGATTGAACTTGCATTTTAAGTTTCCTGTGGTATTGACATTTCAAATTCCTGCAGATTTATCTCAGATTTGGTGGTTGTCATAGTTTCTGCAGCTATTGGTGGAATCATCAGCTCGTGCCTGGGTCAACCGGTTAGTAATTGAAATAGCCATTTACTTGGAAAAAAAAAGAAAGAAAATTACTGCCACTCTTTGTTGATAAAGCCTCGGCTCACCGTGTCTGCATCAGTTCATCATACTGAGATTCATATATTTTGACCATATTTAGGTGATTGTTGGATATCTTCTTGCCGGCTCGATAATTGGACCAGGGGGTCTCAAGTTTATACATGAAATGGTTCAGGTACAGTGTTGTGATTGTTAGGTGCTGATTCCTCAAAGTTCTATTGTTACTTATCAAAGATACGTTTCCTTTGAGCAGGTTGAGACTGTGGCACAGTTTGGTGTCATTTTCCTCCTTTTTGCTTTAGGACTGGAATTTTCTTTAACAAAGGTACTGAAACTCTGAGTGTGGCTGCACCTTTTGTATTTATATGGTTCTATTCAGCAGCATGCATGAAAATTCCTTTTGTGATGCTATAGTTGCCTGATAAAACATAACAACTTACTCTTGGATGAAGTTATTCTGATTTGGTTTTACTCAGCTAAAAGCTGTGGGACCAGTTGCTGTGTTTGGAGGACTTCTACAGATTGCGATATATATGTTTTTCTGTGGAACAAGTGCTATGGTATGTTAGCATCGTCATATTCTTCGTCAATTTTAAATTACTGACCTTCTCTTAATAGATCCTGAGCCTCTATGTGATCTTGCAGCTCTTTGGAGCAAAAGTATCTGAGGGAGTATTTATTGGTGCCTTTCTCTCCATGTCATCAACTGCAGTGGTATGCAGTCCAGACCTTCACCCCATCTTAAAGTTGCAGATGCATGTGTTATATGCATTATATGTGTAAGTGCATCAGTTGGATCTCACCATTTCTGCAGGTGGTAAAGTTTCTGGTGGAGCGCAACACTAGTAATGCCCTTCATGGTCAAGTTACAATAGGGACACTGATTTTTCAGGTAAGGCAAGTTTTCATTGTGATGGATATTTTAAATTGGACTATGCATGTTGGTGATGTTCTGAACTGCTTCTTGGTCAGGATTGTACCGTCGGTTTACTATTTGCTTTGTTGCCAGTTTTGGGTGGTAATAGTGGCATGCTTCATGGAATGATCTCCATGGGGAAGTTGTAAGCAGTGCTATTTCACTCTAATACTTACCCAACATTTTTCTGTGCTTGTAACCATATTGTTGTCTTATGCAACCTCAGGCTTCTACTCTTGTCCATGTATCTCTCAGTGGCATCTGTTCTCTGCTGGTCCTTTGTTCCCCGCTTTCTGAAACTGATGATCCAATTATCATCCCAAGTGAGTTTCAAACGTGCATAGTTGTATTATTCTTGCATTCTGAAAGAAGTTTCTATGTTTTCTTTTGCTATACGATGTATGTTTTATCATAAATGCTTTTGTTTTCTCACTCTTGTGGTGTAGACAAATGAACTGTATCAGCTCGCTGCGGTGGCTTTCTGCTTGTTATCTGCATGGGTTAGTCCAATTCACATTTCTACATCTACATGAGATATATCAAGGACCCAAGGCTGAAAATTTAGCAGTTACTCATGAATATCCTCTAATGTTCTCAGTGCAGTGATAAGATGGGACTCAGCCTTGAACTAGGCTCATTTGTGGCTGGAGTTATGATCTCTACTACAGAATTTGCACAACATACCCTTGACCAGGTCCCTTCCTTCTCTTTCTTACCCTAGTAAGATCTAAAGCTTCTTCACTGTTTCTCCATTCATCTTCATTTTTTGGATCTGCTATTTGTTTCTACATTCTAGGTGGAACCTATTCGGAATCTATTTGCTGCCCTCTTTCTATCTAGCATTGGGATGCTCATACATGTCCATTTCCTGTGGAATCATGTCGATATATTGTTGGCTGCGGTTATGCTGGTTGTGGTTGTTAAGACAGCAGTTGCAACACTGGTTATTAAGGCCTTTGGTTATAACATCAAAACATCATTTCTTGTGAGCCCATTGATCTATGGTCCTTTAATTTAATATCACTCGATATTATATTGAATGATGAGTTCAATATGGCAGGCTGGGGTGTTGCTTGCACAAATTGGAGAGTTCGCCTTTGTTCTCTTGAGCCGTGCCTCAAATCTTCACCTGGTTGAGGTGACTTTATCGATCTGTAGAGTTTCTCATGGATTCTTTCCTTCATCTACTCAGTTACTCTCGACGTTGAGCCAACATTGACCTGAGCTTTAGCATTATATATATTCTCTGCTATTGAATGACATTTTTTGGTTGGATGCAGGGGAAGATGTATCTTCTCCTTCTCGGAACGACAGCCCTTAGTCTGGTAAACTTCATCTTTAATAAAAATGGAGCGGGCCATTTGACAACAGAGTATCTCATTCTTGTTTAATTCGAGTTGTGTGGTGATGCAGGTGACAACTCCTCTCCTATTCAAGCTGATCCCTGCTGTCATGAACTTGGGGGTGCTCATGCACTGGTTCCCTACTGAAAGCTCTGCACCGAACGAGGTCTCTTCCCTTTTTTCACTCTTAACCTGTGCACGATGAAGACATCTCATGGCTTGCTAAGAATTTTGTTCATTCACTTCCCTCTTTATTTATCTGTTTTACAGGAGAAGGTTTCAATGATCGAGGTGCACAACAGATTACTCTGAAGAGGTGGGATAGATCTCAGTGAATTGTGAATACATAGTGAATTCCTGCCCTTTACCGCGCAGACCAACTGCCGATTCCATTCCTTGAGATTCCACATATTACTACATCAACTGCTAAGCTAAGCCTGAGAAATGAAATGATTACCGGTCCTACCCGGCAAACCCAAGCTCGACATCTCTTTATGTACATACCCGGACGGGCTGTTCTCTCCATGTCCAGGGCTGTGTGTAAATCCTCACAGGCATTTAGTGTAGAGTCTCAGCAGATATCTTTCCGACACGACCGTACTATCATTTTCTTTGTGACAAGATCAGATTGCATCAACGTTTGGATTTCTTAATGCATTTTTGAATCGACGTGTCTCTTGCTAATTAATTCATCTATTATAATTTATTAAAGCCACATATTTAAGCGGAAGAAAAAGTCACAAAAACCAATCGAATATATACATGTTATGCGGGATGTTCTCGGTCAATGACATCTCCATACGAAGACCGGCCAACGCGAGAAATCACGTTGGAAAGCCCATCCGAAAGGGGAGGCCCATTTGGCATTCCCTATGGGCTTTTGGAAAATTCAGAAGGTTCGGCCCAATGAAATATTGGTCCAGCCCATTAAGATGGGCAGACTGAGGCCCATTAAGTCCATTGACGCGCGAGGAATCAGTCCCTACTTGAAGGTGACGACTGATTGGGATCTAGATTTTTCGTAGTTGTTCTTCAGCTTCCGCTTCGGGCTCGAGCTTTGTCGGTGGAGGAAAGGAAGATGGCGAAGGTTCGATGCCAGAGAATCGGCTGCGAGGCCTTCTTCTCCGAGGACGATAACCCGGAAGATGCCTGCCGATATCACGACGCCGTATGGCTTCCTCCCTCCCCCTTCACTCTACTTCTGTTGATCTGAGCTGTTTGTGTAACGATTCACGAGCCGTATGAGACGATCGGTGGAGTAAAATTCTTATTAGTCTGTAATTCAGCCATAGACTGGTGATGGAGAGGCAGAAGAATGATTGATATTGCAATAGTTGACCGGAGAACCTCTCTCGGCTTCTTTGTTTTGGAGCTTTAAATGTATGGTACTGGAGTCCAATTTCGGGAATAACTTAATGGGTCTTCCCTGTTCATCCTGAATAAGTTACAAGCTCTATGCAATGAAATTAAAAGGGAAGTGTAAATGAAGTAGGATAAATAGTGAAAATTGTTGATATTATAGGGCACTTGCTTTGTGGGTGAAAAGCAATCGCTTTGACTTCAGAACTCTGCGGATCCAATTTATTGATAGCTGATACACCGTGTTGTCTGAATTTTTCTGATATCCTTTAATTTAGATACTTGAGTACCTATCAGAGCAGGTTCTTGTTGGCATCAAAACGAAAATTTGCACAAATGTTTCGGTAAATGTAGAAGTTTGTTGAGACTTTGGTGGTAATAGTTCTTCCATTATCTTATCTTCTCAGCTATACTAGTTATCCTTTGGTTCAATATCAAGCAAGTCTTTTCCACTGGGAGATATACAATTTTGTATTCAATGTGCCAACTCATCATTTGTACTGGTGTAATTTTTGTGTTTTGTACTGAATTGCTCTTTCTGCCTGCCTGAATTGATACTGATTCACTCTCACGGGCACATTCATTGTATCAGGGGGTAAGCAATCTAGAGATTCTTTATGTTTGGAAGTTTGTATCATATATTCAATGAACCTTGTCCATGTAGTAAGCTTGAGGTTCATCATGCAGCCCATATTTCACGATGGGATGAAAGAGTGGAGTTGCTGCAAAAAAAGAAGTCATGATTTTAGCCTATTCTTGGCAATTCCAGGGTATGTTTGCCTTTTTTTAAACCCTTTTCCATCTTAAGAAGTTCAAATTTAAATGATATTATTTTATGGTTACTAAATTCTATGGCAAGCAGAAGCTATTTGTAAATGCATTTTGCTATTCAAAAAGTATAGACACTGGCATTTTGCATTTTGTATGAAATTCTGTGTCACACTTCTGTTAATATCAAGCAAAATTTGACTATTTTTCACCATAGGCAATCAAATTATGATTGAAAATAATTACGTAAGAAAAAAAAAGGCTAAAACATGTAAATGAAGATCTTATTTTCATGTTTAATTCTCTCTCAGTATTTTCTCATAATCATAGTGGTCTTGGCATGTCAATTCCATCCTTTATTTGTAATGCATTTTTACAAAATCCTAATCAAGACATCTCATATTAAAAAGAAACTATTTAGAATTGAAACTTTAAAAAAAAGTTTGTATATTGAATATATGTAATCAAAAGTTCTAGATTTGGGTCTTATATTTGAAATACTTATTTGAAACTCAGAACTGGATTGGTTGGTCTATATCATGTCTTGTATAGAGTGTGGAATCACAACGCTTGTAGTAAGGCTAAGCTTGTAGACTGTCCTCATGGGCGAGACTTCTAGGATATCAGTGGGTTTATATACCTGGCAAGATCATATAGTTAACTTTTTTTTATTGATACAGATGCAAAACAGGCAAACATACAACTGAGAAACCAGTTCTAAAAACAGTGAAAGCTGCAACTCCTAGGGCTTCAATTCCGGTTACCAGTCCAGTTAATGCAACTGGTAAATCAACAAGAGAGTCTTGTTTGCGGTGTCGGCAGGGTTTCTTCTGCTCTGACCATGGTATTTGATATGCTCTTTGGCTCTTAGAAGTTGTTGAGTAACACCTTCAGGTTTTGGGTACATTTGCCAGTAGGGTATGAATGTTCTTAGTATTGGTCACCACTGTATAACAATTTGCTATTCCTAAAAGAGTGAGCTGTCAGATGGTCGTTAACTTCTGATTTGTTCAGTTGTTATATTGTAAGTTAGCCAAGACATTGAAAGAGAGGCATACAGTCATATTGGTGTATCAAACAGTTGTACAAATCTAAACTACCACTATTTTATGAATTTGACTGACCTGAATTTCAAGAAATCATCTCCTCTATATTGAAGATCTAAATGGTAGCTTCCTTTATCTACCTTCTTGCATCTGTTGCTTGGAAGCTATTGGTGCTTGCATAAGCCTTTTTTTTTTTTAATCTTTGGAATGGTATGCCTGCATAAACTTCAGAGTCAAGTATGCTTCTGGATAAGCTGTTAAAGGAAATACTCACTTGCTTATTCTCTTCTTTAAGAGCATTTTTTACACTGGGCTGAGTCAGATATTGCCTTGTCTCAGGTTCACAGACAAAAGAGACTGTAAATGCCAACACACCTGCACCTATTGAAAACGAAAAAAGGGTACAGGTACCTTCTGCTACAGCAAAGAAAATAATCGATATAAATCAGCCTCAGATTTGCAAAAACAAGGGATGTGGTCAGACCTTTAAAGAAAAGGATAATCACGAGATAGCATGCAGTTATCATCCTGGGCCCGCTATTTTCCATGACCGCATTAGAGGGGTACAGCAACTGAAATTGCTTAGTTATGGCTTGAAATCATTGTTCTTGCTCCAGTTGTGTATATTGCAATGCATCTGTATGATGTTCATGCTATGCTTGCAGTGGAAATGCTGTGACATTCACGTGAAGGAGTTTGATGAGTTCATGAGCATTCCACCATGCACCAAGGGATGGCACAATGCTGACCCAACATCATAAGTAGCAAGACAAGGTTCCATTTCTTAATTTACACCTTGAGCTTCAAGATGCCATGGATGCTGCAACTGTATTTGACAGGGGACTTATTGTCTTGCCCTTAAGATCCCTTGCATTCACCTTTAGTTGTGTGATAAAACCTACTGATGTTCTGAGATCAACATGCATCTTTGGAGTCGTACATTGAATATGAGCCTTCTCGAGGCTTTATTTATATTAAAAAAAACCTGACCTTCTCCTTAAAAATATCTGAAATTTGTTCTTCTCTATTCACTTTTTTCTGATCTTTCTCATGGCTAACAAGTTGCGATGATGATATTGTGAGAATGGGCTGATAATAAAAAGAGTCTATGGGGCTTGCATTAAGCCCCACTGTGTCTTGAAAGCTCGTAAAAGAGAAAGCTAAAGCGAGGAGAAGCCATTGGATTGCCAGCAAGTATGTCCCCAGCAGTCCTAAAGCCAATAGAACATAGAAGCTGTGCTAATAATGAAAAAGTGACAGAATTTAGGGGATACTTTTGGCTTCTAGTAAATGGTTTCATGTGGTAGGCTGTGTTATGAATTGTGATTACAGCAGGATATGAAAAAAAAAAAGAACAATAAAGAATTTCACCCAAGATAAAAAGGGGAGAAGATGGATGGGGGACAGACTGATTATCACAGTCACAAAATGTCCACTTTTTCGTTCGTTCTTTATGTCCACTACTGGTACCTTAGCCTTGCAGATTTTGATTGTTTCTTTTGGTATTTATCGAAATTTGGCAATTAATCTGTATTATGTCTCCATTGAAATTGCCCCTAATACCACCTCTTTTGTAATTGAAAAATAATACTCATTGAAATGGGAAGCGATCAATTTCGCTTCTGGGAATCGTAACTTCTGCAACTTGGTTAGTATGCCCAATAGTTGGTGTAGGATGATTTACAAGAATAATTTGCCTACTCATGCCCAATTGATAGAACCAAATCTCGAGGTACATAATTGCTCTGAAAGGGTGATCCGCCATTCGTGCAACTGCTTGTATTGGGGCTTAGGAAATCATATCGAATTCTCTCTTCCTTTACGTGGATTCATTAGTACATATTGTTTGCCATATACAAAATCGCCGCGTGGAACAATCTCCAGCCCTCAAATTTCTAACCCGGGAGGGCATGAGAAAATTAGGCCCGAGGAAAGGGAAAAAAGATCGAAGAAGAAGCCAAATTCATCCCAAAAATTCAAACACCAGTGTCTTCTTGATCCCTCTGGAACGTGAATCATGCGCACAACTGTTCAAGGTGATGCAGCTTGTTGGCAGAGTCAAACAAAGCCTTCGCGGTCATCTCCCTCTCGAACCTCCAAATGTAATTCAACCCAACCAGCAGCTCCGTAATGGCGGCCTCCGCCTTGTCCTTGTTGGCGAAGTACAGAGTCTGCAACAGAAACACGCCGTTGCTTCCTTTGCTGTTCTTATTCATCTTCTGCACCGAGTTCTGCTGCTCGAAGCTCCTTTCGCTCTGCCACTTGATCGTGTTATGCGCCAGCGGCGACAGCCACCCGAGGATCCTCCCCATGGCATCCTTCCACTCCGCTGCTAGCCCTGCGTCCGCCACCCACATCCTCACCCCCCTCAGCCTGCTCCAAAGAGCCGATCGGATGCTCCCCGGCAGCATCGAGTAGAGGTCCTCCCTTGTGTCGAGCCCGATCAGCGGCAGTGACCGGATCATCTTCTCGATCACGATGATCAGCCCCGCGTAGTGGTGTGCCAGTGCTGCATCCCCGAGCGTGGTCGCCGGCGGCCTCAGTGCCCTCGTGTTGCTCTCGAAGAACCCCTCGGCCAGCATCGGAGAGTCCTCCGCCGCCCCACCCTCCCCAGGCTTCACTGGGCCCGAGATGGAGCTGTCACCAGCTAGGTGGGGGGGCCCAGGGTGGACGGCAGCAGAGGCCGATAGGCTGCGATAGATCGGGGAGGCGTAGTTGCTTCCTCCAAGGCAGAACACGAGCTTGATCCTTGCGAGGACCGTGAAGACCAGACGGGCGAGCATCGAGGTGATGGAGTCGAAGCTGCGGCTCCAAAGGGACCTCTTCTGGAGGCTGTTGACCTCTTCCCTCTTGCAGAGAATCTTCTGCCGGAGATCCATGGCTGTAGAGTTCGTTTCGGCCGAAACAGTTATCTGCAGGGTCTTCCTCAGGCTGCTCTCCAGCGCCGCAAGCTCGTGAATCTCTCTTTGCAAGGAAGCCGTGGTTTTCACATACCGATCCACCTTCTTAGCCAGAGGCTCCATCTCTTTCAGGCTCAGGGCCCAGCCGTGCGGGTCCCTGCCCATGTCCGCGAACTCCTCCAGGGTCTCCCCGAACTCCGAGAGGCTCGGATCGACGCACCGCAGGCCAAGGCGGGCCACCGAGGCTGCAGCCGTCCTAAGGCTCTCGACTATCTCAGCGCAGACGAGACCGAGGAGAAAGGACTCATCCGTCGACACGATCTTCCGGACTCCGTCCAGGGAGAGGATGGAGTCGTGGTGGAGGCGGACGAGGCTCTTGTCGGAGAGGGAGCGCCACAGGTGGAGGAGCTTCGACATCAGGCCGGCGGTCTCGAAGGAGAGAATGCCGAGGACATTGTTCTTACTGTTATTCACGAGTCTCCTCTTCAGGGTTGGTGCGGTGGAGGGGGCCGGGGCCAGAAGGAACGGTTTCGCAGCCGGTTCCTGGCGCTTGGACAGTTTCGACCTGACCAGCTTCTTGACGAGCCATGTCTCCAAAGCCATGGATGGATTTCAATGTGATTGATGTGAGAGAAGAGAAGGGAGAAGAGCACAGAAGAAGAAGGATCCAGATGGGCAGGGAGAGAGAGAGAGAGAGAGAGAGAGAGAGGGAATGAGAGGGAATAATGGAAGGATAAGGGGAAGGATATATATATATGATAGTGAAGGAAAAGGAATGTCTTCAAATTCTGCAGTGCCCTCTGTGTTCCGCTCGTGGGATGCTTCCACTTTCAGGACTCGAAGTCCGAATAATCGATCCGCTCTGCCGCTACCATGAAGAGTAAAATTCTGTCGGCAGGTCCGGTCGCCAACGTTGCATGGACTACGAACTCGCCGACAGCCGGTAGCATGACTCGGTAGAAGTACGTTCGTTGAAGGCTAATGCTCCATGCAAGCAAAGCGGGGGTGGGGCTTCGGTTCAGCTCACACCACCTTAGCTCAAGATCAAAATGTATCATGTTCAGTTCAATTCTCGTCAGTGAAATAATTTTACAGCCAACGCTATGCACCGATCCATCTTTGTAACCGTAATACATGTTTATATTATATGATGTGGTTTAATAATTTAGCAATAAATGTGTCCTCGAGTGTGTCTGGCTGCAGAGGAGAAGAGACCCATACTCCTCCCGCCCCCTAGGCTTCTTCCTCTCCCCATTGGGTGGGTAGATAGGTGGGATGCAGGGCTTTTTCCATGACGAGGGCAGTGGCCATGCCAATATTATCGGCCACTGCATATCGGCCACTGCAGGTTTGATATCTTTATATATATATATATATATATATATAAATGGGAATAATAGTCTGAGGATCCATTCCACTTCATGCATGTTGCTCTTGGTCTAAAACCGGACCTCTGTGATCTACTCAAACAGTATTGATCATAGCTTTTAAAATTAGACCAGGGTTGGCCGGTCAGATTGGTTTGATTGAAAAACAAGTAACAAATAGGTATGCTTTATATAATTAATCCAAATATGTTCTAAATTTAATTATATTAATCTAGATTAAAATTTTTTAATTTAATTACTTAATTTAATTGAACTGATATTGGATTATAATGAATTAAAAACCATTTAAAAATAAAAAAATAATTATAAACCTATACTCCCTTGAAAAAAGAATATTATATGACATTTTATTTTTATTATACTTGAATTTATAATTTTGAATAAAATTATCCATATTTTAAATTTTGAAATGGTAAATTAATGTTTATACATCTTTTTTTACTTATAATCATTAACTACATATTATTATCACTATTTATTAAATACATAATTTAACTAATAAGTGCGTGAATTTATATCTTAACAAATTCGGTTCCAATCTAATTTTAAAAACTATATTATTAATAGATTAGTCAAAGTTGATATATATATATATATACATATTATTACAGCAAACCATTTTTACATACCCACATACATATATCTATATGTGATTTTCATACTATATGATTAAGTCGATCAATCTCATCGATTTTTCTTCACTTATTTGTAATTACGCAGGTTGACTTCCCCCGGTCTCCGTCCACCGTCTTCCCAGGAAACCCCACTAGTGCGTTACATGCAAGTTGCAGTACGCGTGCAACATTATACGAGACCAGATCCAATTTTACAGGTTACATATGTGCTTTTATAAAAATAAAAAGAAGAAGAAGAAGAAGAAGAAGAAGAAGAAGAGATTTTCTATAGTTGTTCTCCTTCTCCACATGAATCAACTAGAACGCTTATACTGCAAAATTAATCAACTAAATTAAATTAAATCCCTTTTTTTTGGTGGGGGTTGACTAATAACCTTATTGGATCAAACCAAATTACCCACATATTGCTAATTAAATAGAAATCGTGGAGTGTCTAACCTATACCTGGAAAAAAAAAATGTGGGATCAGTCAATGCATTGTTAGGTGGATATAAATTATCTAAAATGGGTTGGGGAGGGGGGAATCCCCCACCCCACTTTTACACTGACGATTTACCTCACGTGGTCAATTTGGGACTGTTGGGGTTCGTGGGCGCTTCCTTTTTACCACTGTCCCTTTTCCTCAATTTTGTATTCTTCCCCAACCCAAATAGCTCAGTGATTGACAACCGACACAATTTCTATAATCATGGTGGGAAAAAAAAGGAGGAGGAGACGAGGGTTTCACTGTATTATTCAAAAGCTCTCTAAAGGTTTCACAACAAGACCAGTGGAACTGGAAGGGCAGTGATACTCTCAATCCATGGAGAGATGGGAGCAGTGAGCTGAAGCTTCGAAGAAGCCGGCTGGGTACCCTCTCACCCCAGATACCCACACTGTGTGTGTGTGTGTGTGTGCGTGCACGTTATAGAAAAGCGGCCCAAATGTCGGCGCTGGAAGGGAAATTGCGGTCCCTTACCAGCAACAGGAATTCGACAAAATGGATTTTTTTTATACAAAAAGCTGGATTTATGTATATGCATTAATCGTCTTGGAAACAGAAGCCCGCCAATGGCTTGTTCCCATCTAACCAGACACGCACGACATTTGTCCACTTGTCTCGACTTGGCTGCATATATACATACACACACGCACGAAAAAAGTGCATATAATCCACAGCTAATCAGCCTCCAATTTCGTCCCCCATCATATTCACCCTCCCAACAAATTTCAGGTTGACAGAAGACTCAAACGGGAGCCTTTGCTTCCCTAAGTTGTTTGGCTTTCTGCAGATTGTTCACAGTCAATTAAACTCATTCTGGGTTAGGTACTTCAACTCTTTACCTGTTGATTTATAGACTAAATTATGTTATTGTGGAAGTTCTTATGTTTTGTTGCTGTAGAATTAATCGTTTTTTGTTTTTTTAAATATTCATTTTACAGCGTGTTTTAGGGTAAAAATACAGTTCTGTAGATAATGGAATGATTACATTTTATATGTAATACACACACATACATATATATATATAGAGAGAGAGAGAGAGAGAGAGAGAGAGGGGTTTATGCTTGTTTTGTTGTGCCTAGTGAAGACCAATGAGCACATTGACTGATCATATATCATGCATGTACATGTACACACAAGTATACTTTTTGCATTAATCAAAGAGATTCTACAGTATCATAACATGTATATATATATATGTATGTGTGATTATTTGTGTTGGAAAAACCACCACGTTTTTCAATTCTGAACCGGACAGATATACACGGACCACACACAGATACATAAATATGTTTTGATTAGATGCTATTAGTGCTTCTGTGGGCGGGAGCGGGGAGTGGGACTAATGTGTTCCATGTTCACCTGTTATTGGGCACTTCAATGGCATGATATGACAAAACACATTATTATAATGGCATGATGTAGCATCCACCTTGTATGGACCTCGTCCAGTATGCAGCTAGGCTACCAAATGTTGTGATCACCCGAAATTGTTATATAACACACACGTGACACTCTATGACTGAGTCAGCCGACTAACACAAAATTAGTTGTTCACATGGATATATATATATATATAATCATCAGGGAATTTTCGTAGTATGATATTATCATCCATGCCAGACAAGCAAAAAATCAAGAGAGAAACTCACCTCCTCGTGAGAACTTTCAGTCACTCCTTCGGCTGGTTGGGTGATAGATTATCTTATCAGAATGGAAGTTTGGCGATTGGAAATACATACTTGGATATTGCTTCAGTTCCCGTTGGATTAGAACACAAGGGAAGGGGCACAGCTGTTCAACCCTGCAAATTGCTGCATCCTTTGCACTGACCCTTGTCCGCTCTTCATCCAGCTCATAGTGGACCTACAGAGCAAGCACAGATGATTTTTAGACTATGACAAAACAGGAAGTGTCTTAAAAGAGGAAATATAGCACCTTGGAAAAGGTGCAAACCGTAAAAACAAAAAAAAAATTAACTGAGGCAGTGTGAACCTTTCCAGAGCAATGAACAAGGCGTCTAATGCCCTCCTCGAGATCAGGGTGGTCGTTCTGGTCGTTGATAAGCCGCTTAAACCTAGTGCCTTACTTGTCAAACCATGGGTGACCTTGCACATTGTCAAACTCGGACCAGTTTGACTTGCAATCCTTGTGTTGGAGCAATCTCTTAGGAGCCATCACAATAAGAGGCTTGTGGAACTCCCTGTGAATCTGTAAATATCATAAAGGATGGATAAAAGGTCCGTGCTATATGCAGACTCATTATAAAGTTAATCCAACTGTTGCAACCCGAAATTTTCAGACTCACCTGCTGTCACAGAACATGAAAGTGATTAGCAAGAGTTGTGACATTCACCACCTGCCAATTGCATTCTTGAATTCGTTTCCTAAGATTAGGCTCCATCTCAGAAGAGGGATGATTTCTGATGACCTGTTTCGCACCAAAGGCCAAAAAAATGGAAAAAAAATCCAATAGTAAGCTCAAACAAGCCACCAAGTGATCGGCGGACACCTTTATTTAACTGGTAACAGGACATCGTCCTACAGGCTACTTGCTAGTGTAATGAGGAAGGCAGAAGAAATTTATTGAAGTATTAAGCAGAATATAAAGCTTGGAAAGGGGTTATAACAGCACACCTGATACAACTTGGGCTGAGTGAACGAGGCGTCATCAATCTCATTGTGTCCATACTGGCTATAACAAACCAAATCAACCACAACATCGGAATGGAAAGTCCGACGCCACTCAGTTCCAAGCTCACAGGCATGAACAACTGCCTCCACGTCATCGCCGTTCATGTGAAAGAGTGGAGCATTCAATGACTTAGCAACATCTGTGCAGTACTGAGATGATCTGCCAGCTGTTGGATCGGTGGTGAATGCAACTTGATTGTTAACAACAATATGAATAGTACCACCAGTTTTATAATTCAGAAGGGCACTAAGATGGAGAGTTTCATATACAACTCACTGCCCAGCGATACTACCTTCCCCATGAATCTGAACACCCAGAGTCTTTGCCTTGTCAACATCATTGGAGTAATACTGTTTTGCCCTTGTATTCCCAATAACTACTGGATCAACAGCTTCCAAATGACTTGGATTTGCCAAGAAGGAAAGATGTAATCTCTTACCGCCCTGAGTTGGTCAATCATAGGATGTACCTAAATGGTACTTGACATCACCGGTACCAGTGTAAAGCCCAATCTCATTGACTGGCCTTGTACCACCACTGAACTCACTGTAGAACTGTCTAATTGGCTTTTGGACAACATTTCCTAAAACATTTAATCTACCTCTATGAGGCATACCAATGACAGTGCCCTCAACCCCAAGGATCTGCAGCTCTATCAAACATTTCCTTCATGCCAGGAATCGGGGTGTCTCCACCTTCAAGACCAAACCTTTTGGCAGTAGTCCACTTGGTGGACAAGCAATTCTAAAACTGCGTGCTCCAAATACTACTGTTCAACAGCGTTGGCAATTGTACTGCAGGGAGGTCAGGGTTTCAATATTGTCTCAGAGCCAGTTGCATCTTCATGGTCAGCGATGTGCATATATTCATTCCCGATGCTTCCACAGTAATCCTGCTCAAGACTTGATATTATGGACCACAGTATCTGTACCGCCAGTCCTTAGAAAAGAAACCAACCATCCTCCACACCCCAGAGAAAAACTCCCTATCCAGATCAGCTTCTGTAAAACCATACAGAGCAGGATCCAGATCATCAGGAATTTTACCTTACTCTAGAGCCAGAGGATCCAACTTGGTCTTCGTCTGGCCATTGACTTGGTTAGCCTTCACAAGCAACAGCAGATGCTTGCTCTCCTGAATCGTCTGTCCAGAAATTCCAGGAGAAGTAGCTGCCTGACCCATAAAGTTCCTAAAGAAATTATCCCAGGACTCATCCACACTGTTGGGATCAGCCTCCCAAGCCCTCTGAAGCTCTTGCTAGGTATACACTACTGGTCTCATCGAAGAAGCCATCAGTCAACCTGGACAGGGGCACAGGTCGAGGGATGGGCACAGACTGTGCCTTTTGTCTAAAAACTGTGGCGTGGAAGTGCTGTCTCTCAGATGGAGGAGCCCGTGTCCTGGATGCATATGATCCACCCTGAGCAAGAGACCTCCTGACGGCAAGCTTTGCCGTACTAGTGCCAGCCCTACACCATGCCACACTTCATACGTGCAAACAACTCACCAGGCTTAAACCTTGAACATCAATGGATAGATCTCCTCAATCTGAAACAAGGTAATAAAATAACTCAGCTTAAGCTCGGAAGATTTCATTAACTAGACAACAAAAGCGCTGCGAACCTTTTAACGATAACGACAGCTTCCCTATCAATCACTTTCGAGCCCATCAAAGCAAAATGAATAATCAATCAAAATATATAACCATCCAAAAACAGAACCTGAAATCTCACAGTAATATTCCATAAATTAAGTAAATCAATAAGGATCCGCAACCGGATTAGCCACTGAACTCGTACAGCTGAATTTTCCATGCCCAAACAGAAGAAACACACATTGAAACGACATAAACAAACACATGGATAAATCCAAATCATGAGTTATCTACCGAATTCCTACAAATAATGACACGGATTCCGAGCTGAAGAAAATGAACATTGCACGAGTCGAGATTAACGGCAAGCGAGGGTTGAGCTCGGCCGTAAATCTGGAGAGAAAGGAGAAGAAATGATTCGTTGGATTAGAATCGCCACAGAGCTGAGCCGAGGAGTTCCTGCGCTCTCCAACGTCCCCTCCATTTTCTTCCTGCAGACGCGCATGTTCTTCGGGGAAATTTCTTGTCGACCATACAGCTTTAGTTCTCAATCAGTTTGGCCATTTAACTTTTACTTCTTAGCAAAAGGAGCCACAAGAAATGTAAGGTCTTGTCGATCTGGCCCCTTGACTAATAGAACAGACTACAGAGTCGTCTACTTAGATGGGGAAGTGGAATATAACATTTCTTTGTGCATCTGTAGATTTTAAAGAGGCAAGAGGCCCTCGATTTCTGAAAGGCCTAGATTGAGTCCCGACTTCATTACTCTGAGGCTAGAGAAACAACGATATAAAACAGACATTGACAAATTTCTTGGGGGTAGCTTGATTTGATAACAAGGATCTAGAACTCATGAACTGAGAAAAACCAGCAGAATCGATACGCTGGTGCTTGTTCGAGATATAATATTGCTCTGAAAAGTTAATAAAAAAGGAGCCAGGTATCATTCAGATTGCAATAGCATGGAATGGTAGTCTCCACTGTATTCAGCATATCAAAATGCCTTTCAAGGAAGCAGAGCTATGCAAACATGTCACAGAAATTGCAGTATTTAGAAGGAAAAATCACTAGATGAATATCCCCTAACCTAGAACCCGAGCTTCAATTCCACAAATCAAGGACTTCTCACAGTCCTGCCGCATTTGAGAGAGAATTCAAGAGTAGGGGACAGCTTGCAATATCACACGTAAAGCCTTGGTTGATTTAACTCAGTATACCATTGATACATCTTCCAGGCATATTCCTGGAAGTATTCCAAGGAAAAGCTCAGCCCAATTCAGTATCTTCCCGGACTCACTTGTAACTCAAAATGATATCGTCATCCATCTGCATGAAATGCAAAATACCTTTTCAGTGATTTAATTAATGATTCTGATAGTCGCCATAGTGCAACAATGTTCACGAATAAAGATACTAACCGATTTCGAAAGTTCTTTGGCTTTTTCATCATTAAAACCTAGGGATGCCAGGATTCTGTGACCAGCTGATTCTTTTTCCGACCAAACTCCAAGAAGCAAGTGGGTTGTTGTAATTTCTCCATCTTTTCCTGCATCACATGCAAAAATCTAAGAACCTGATAGGCTAGAGAACAAGATAAAGAGAGATAATACTATCAAAGAAATCAGTATCCAAATCTTTGTTAATAACAAAAAAAGGGATGGAGTGCATCTATTAGAGGGAATAAATTGGAACAAACTATTAGCTCTACGCAATTGTTGAAGCCTCTCTATTTTGCTGGACTGCCAGGTCTCATACCCGGGCAGTATACACTCACTTTACAGAATATATAAATTTTATTACTGTAGTTAATGCGTCTCTCTTTCTATACATCAGTACAAAAATTCCAAGCAATGTGATTATGACAAAAGTAAGCTTATACTTTCACACATTTTCTGTTAATTACTATGAATTAATGTGAGAATTGGACTAACGGGATACCTGACTTTAACTTTTCATCTACTGCCCAATCAAGGGCCCTCTGAGCCGGCTCAGTCAATGGAGGATGCTCTGGGCTGAAAAAGTACATGTCAGATTTCCCAAGCAAATTAACTGTCTCCTCCCGCAATTTGAACAGTGTAACCCCGTTGACCCTCAAAAACTTTGCAGCTAAGCTAGTGCCTGACATGGAAGATGATATAATATTAATCAAAATGTTGGTAAATGACAGTAGAGCAAGTGTCAACAAAGCAAGAATCAAATTGATAGCGCAAAACAGGTGCATCATATGCCAATAAGAAAATGGAAGGTAAGACAGATGTTCTCAATGGAGAAACCATGCCCTTCTAGGAACAATAATTTTGATTATGAATCCATGAAAATGTGATAGGCGATAAAGTGCAACCCAAACTCTTTCAATGTGATAATGTTTCATATTTTAAAATAAAGACATGATAAAAACCACAAAACAAGGAGAAGAAAAGGATAGCACTCTTTGCAGAAGCAATGTGTCCGTCTTAGAATCAAAGAATCGGCAGAACATGTGTAAATCATGCAACAGACAAAACTTCAGAACAGTTAGTTCTGATGCATGAAGATCAATCAGAAACACCTGGTGGAAATAGAAGTTTAGCGCAGTTAGGACTTGAATGACTCAGAATGATAACTCTATTTCCATAACCAAGCAGGAGCTCACAACACAACTGGAGAAACAATATGAATCATAAAGAGCCATTGGCCTTTGTTAGTCCAGGATAAGTAGTGCAAACTGCAGCATGCAACTGAAATGTGCGCAAGTCACGGAGAAAGCAATACAACTAACCCTCAACCAGAATGCCCATCAGAAGCGCTTCAGTGCCGGTGTTTGGATATTTGAGCTTCCTGGCCTCCAGTTCTGCCATAGCAAAGGACTTTATAGCCCTCGCCGACCATCTGACAGAAAAAAAAAATCATTAATCAACAACCAAATCGTCACCCCTAATTGGAAAATCAACTAAATCAAAATTCCCAGCCAAGCGCCGGCCAGAATATCAGTAGGAAGAAGGAAATAGCCGCTTTGCCTAATGTTTTGGTCGTTTATACGATGCAAATCAGATGAAGGTGAACTGTACTCACTTCGGGACCTTGTCAGTAGAAGCCCTCTCCGGTTTCCTGCATTGTAATCTTCAGTCAAAAACCCTAGTAGTCGATGAAAAAGGCGAAGATACCTATAAAAGATATTAAATTGAACAAATCCGGTAAAAGCCTACGCAGTCGGGAGGCTGAGCAGGACAGTGGCGACGGTGGGTTGGCGTTTCAGGACATTACGCTTGGAGATGAAGGGTCCAATCAAGAGCCCATTCCCTGCAAACGAGCTCACCAGACTACGCTGCCTCAAATTCAAACCCAGGAAGCAACTGCAAGGTGTGCTTATACGGCTAGATTGAGGCGTGGGACGTAAGATTGGAATCACAGATAGCGACTGAGCCTGAACCGCCATCCTAGGTGAAGCGGACGCAGGAAGAGGAACCCCTGTTGGACAAATGCTGAAAAATGATTGCTTTCAGAGAGATTTGGAGATGTACGGTGGTGAGGTTTCTGCCGATGGGAATTTCATCGCTCCATCAACTAGACTGCTTCGACGGAATTGCCAACCGTAGAGGAAGAGAAGTCGAGGGGATGCTCCGTCCAAGCCAGCGGATAATAAGAGCGCAATTTTGCTGTTTGCTGTCGATTTTCCAATTTTTCTTCCCCTTCTTGTTCTACTCTTTTTTTTTTTTCCTGTATCCTTCCAAATGTTCAATTTCATAATAAATCGAAATTTAGAGAAAAAAAACACCGAACCTATTTAAACTGAAAATTTCAACCTTTTTAAATTGGAAATTCTTTATTTTTAAATAATANTGACTACTAATTTTAATCGTATACTAATATTACAATTATCTATTGATATAACATAATGACATGGTATGTTAATATAGTAAAATTCAACTGAAATAGTATGATGATGAGAAAAAATTATAATGACATATCATGCTATTTAGAACTATTAATATGTCATGTATCGTTATTAAATATCACCTAATATATCGTTAAAATTTAAATTTAAATATATTACCTAATAAAACATGTAAAATTAAAAAAATATTTAAAAATGTAAAAACATATAAATTTTCATTATAATTCTCCCTAAAAATAGTGAAAAGTAAAAATCGGCTTCTAAACCGAAAAATCTGACAGCGTAAAAAGAATGGACGGGTTAGATCTCGGCCCGACAGGTTCATGGTTGGTCCAAGCCGAATCTAGGAGCACTTGGCATGAGGAGTGGTAATTTTAACCCGATCTGGTCTATTTCAACCAGGTCCGACTTGACCCAAATACCGGTCAGGCCTCTTTTCGGCCCGAGAAGGATCGGTGGGCCAGGAGCACGGATGGGGCCCAGATTTTGAAGTACCCGCCCTCTCTCGGATCCATTTAACTTCCAATTATTCTCAAACTCAGAGATTGGATTCGGGACTTGCAGCGCAGGGGAGGCCGAGGGCGGCCGAGGACGAATCCCGTGGCCGTATATCGCAATCAATCCGAATGGTACAAAAGTGATCAGAAAAAGACGGCCATGATTTGTCGTAAGCAACGAAACTTCCTTCTTTCACCATTGAGATTACTCCTCCTGCGCTGTGGTTTTCCCTTGGCAGGTATGAGGTCCAAGTGAATAATCTGTCATTGATGGCCATTCGAGCGACGAACGAGACTTGGTTACTATTAACTTATGATTGCTAGGCATATTCAACAGTGCCAGGGAGATCATGCTGGGAAGATGCAAAGTTTGTGGACCTCTCTTGCTTAAAGCCGAAGTTGAGGACGTCGATTTACAAATAGAGACTCTGACTATGCAGACGTGGCGGTATGTAATTGGGTCATACCGGAGTACAAGATGAGATCAGATGGGCTACATGCATCTCATTTGAACTCCTTTTCCCTGCTAGAAATTTGAAATTCAAAGTTTTGGGGTCGTCCGAAGTAACGTCGTCTCATCTTCAACGGTCCTTTTTCCTTAAACCTCTCTCTCTCTCTCTCTCTCTCTCTCTCTCTGAGATTCTTCTTCAGCGAAAGCTCAAATCGAGCCCTAAACAGAGCCATTTCAAGGGAAAAGCTCGATTTTCTTTCGGGAGAAATCACTACTTCGACACCAATCCAGCTGTGAAGTTCCGCAAGGGACACGAGTACCACAGTTGAAGCGCCGGTCTGATTACAGGAACCTTCAGATCTACTAAATTCTTCTGTTTCAGTCGAGGTAATTTCTGCATTCCGTCTCTGAATCTTACAGAGAATTGCGGAGGGACTTCGAGTTCTGACGACTGTGACAGAAGGGTAATTTGGGTGCATACAATTTACGCGATTGGTTTTCAGGAACAGTTGATTCTGAGCATGCCTAAGACTCAGACTGATCCGCTTGTGCAAGTGGAGACGACATGTGGAACACTTCTATACGAGCTCCAGGTTTCTCTCTTTTTCTCTTCTGAACAAAGCTAGGATGCTGCTTTGCTAGTTCGTTTCTTGGGTTGATTTTTGTCTAATTGTCAAAATCCATCTCACTGATTCTGCATGGCTTTGCAAACGCAGATAATCTGGGATGAAATTGGGGAATCTGATGTTGATAGAGACAAAATGCTGCTTGAACTTGAGCAAGAATGTCTGGAGGTATACAGGAGAAAGGTAGACCTGGCAAATCGATCCAGAGCTCGGTTAAGACAAGCAATTGCTGATTCGGAAGCAGAACTTGCAGCCATCTGTTCGGCAATGGGTGAGCGGCCATTGCATATAAAGCAGGTAGGCATTTAAGAGAAACGCAGTTTGTTTTCAGCATAGCACTAATCGTTGGAGAATTACTTGGTCAATAGTCCAAGCAGATACTTGACTAGTCTGAACGAATTGAGGTTTGACTGCTACTAGGTCGACTGGGCAAGTTGAGTCTATCTGGCAATGCCATATTTATTTCCTGAATATGCATGGTTGATATAGTATCAATCCCTTTAAGAGAGCTCATGGCATGAAAAATAAAAATTGAATTATATTGAAGCATTTCTAGAACCTAGATGACTGTATTGTTTTGGTAAAATACCTTCCAAATTCCACTTATTCTAATCTTATTATGTCGAATAGCAATTTTATCATTTTAGACATGTCATTTCAATAATGTGGAAAGTTGTACACATTCAAGAACATTAACAATTCTTTCTTCTCCCAGCCTGACCAGAATCCTGGGAGCTTGAAAGAGGAGCTGAACAACGTTCTCCCACAACTGGAGGAGATGAGGAAGAGGAAATGTGACAGAAGAAATCAGTTTATTGAAGTTCTTGAGCAAATCCAAGAGATTGCAAATGAAATATCCACGTACACTGACAAGATGTGCCCTAAATTTGTTTTGGATGAGTCTGATCTATCTTTGAGGAAGCTTGAGGAACTCCACAGACAGTTACATGCACTGCAAAAAGAGAAGGCAACTAGCTCCTCCTTTTCTGGTTATTTTTGTCTTATATACTATTTGTTCACTTTATGATCTATACTCATTTTACTTGCTTAGTTTGCTAATTTAAAATATTTTTACCTTATGTAGAGCGATCGCCTGAAGCAGGTTCAGGACCTCCTAGATGTATTGAACTCACTTTGTTTGGTGCTTGGTTTGGATTTCAAGCAAACTGCTGCTGAGGTTCATGCCAGCCTAGCTGATTCTGGAAGGCCAAGGGATATAAGTAACAGCACAATTGAAAATTTGGGTGCTGAAATAATAAAACTACGAGATGTTAAACTACAGAGAATGCAAAGGGTAACGAGTAGTTTGGAATTGTGATGATAACTTTCCATTTGAAAGATCAATCTTCCCCTGGCAGGCTGATATCTTGTAATCTTTGCAGCTTCAAGACCTTGCCACGACTATGCTGGAGCTTTGGAATTTGATGGACACCCCAGTGGAAGAGCAACAGATGTTCCAGAATGTTACTTGCAACATAGCTGCATCGGAACATGAAATATCTGAACCTAATACTCTCTCAGTGGACTTCATCAACTCTGTAAGTGACAACAGAAGAATGATTGCTCTGGATCTCAACTGCAGCATGGGCCTGGAATTTTATATTAGCAAATGATCTCTCTCTTGATTAGAAAGAACTCATTCCACAGGTTGTAGCGGAAGTAGCTCGTTTGGAGGAGCTAAAGTCAAGCAAAATGAAAGAACTTGTTCTGAAGAAGAGGACAGAATTAGAGGAAATTTGTCGCAAGACACATTTGATTCCCGATGCAGACACCACAGTTGAATATGCAGTCGAAGCAATAGAGTCTGGTATTTACCCATACATCAAGTGATTTTTTGATGGCCTTGTTCTTTCTAGGATTTAGAGCTCTGCTTGTTTGGCGTAAATTTTATAGTGTCTGGTGCTACTCGTACGTAGAGATATTGTTCGATGGCCTTGACCTTTCTTAGATATCACGGCTCAGCCTGTTTGGCGTAAATGTTTTCTTGAGGAAAATCAATTATGGGCTAAATGAATTCGGCAAAAATAATTCATTGATGTCTCAGGTTTATGAAAATCAATCTTTCCTGTATGGATAGACCTAGGAAATTGAACTCCTTATACTAATGTCAGCGGCTCCTGCGACCCTTATTGGTGTCTCCCACAACGGACACCAGGAACGGAGGAGCAGCCGCTGCAAGCAATCTCCAGTGAGCAAGAATAGAGGCCGAGAGAGGGATCTCGGATTGGGTGTGACATAGCCAGCCACTGCCCAGCCCCATAAGGTTGTCGGCTGTCTCAGAGTTTGCCAGCTACATCCCCCACCCCACGATTGAATGAGATCGTGGCCACTAGGGGTCCCTGGCTGCTTTGGTGCTGCTGGCTACCGTGGCCTCAGTTGATGTTGTTGGTGATTCATATTGCAGTGGCAATCATGGCCCAACTATTTTATTAGTTTCTAGCAAATTCCCATAGATCAATCTCCGAAGAACATAACTGATTTTAACTAGAATAATTTCCATTGACACTGAAATTTTCCACCGAAAAAACATCTGAAAATGATTCATTTTTATCCAACAAACACAGCCTAAATCTGATATAATTCCTGTTGCAGGAGGTGCTGATCCCACTTGCATTCTTGAACAAATTGAATTTGAGATTGCTAAAGTGAAAGAGGAAGCTTTGAGTCGAAAGGACTTGCTCGAAAAAGTCGAGAAATGGTTGGCAGCATGTGAAGAGGAGTCCTGGCTTGAAGAGTATAACAGGGTAGACTGTCTTAATCATCCTTTTATGTTGGATACAGACACCATCATCGAGTTCTTGTGCCATTTCCTTTGCTTAACTGTCTCTTTTGTGGGATATCCAGGATGACAACAGATACAATGCGGGAAGAGGCGCTCATCTTACTCTTAAACGTGCTGAGAAAGCTCGTGCTTTGGTTAGTAAATTACCAGGTATGGGAATTGCATGTGATATTAATGCTGTTACAAATCAATCTAATATTTAACCTTCTTATTCCCTCCTGGCGTCACCCTGGAACAGCAATGGTGGAGGCTCTGGCTTCAAAAACCCTGTCATGGGAGAAAGAGAGAGGCATTGAATTCACCTATGATGGCGTATGGATGTTCTTTTCTTCCATCACTGGGATTCTAATTTGCCTTTTTTTATTATTATTATCTGAAACTGAAATGTCTTCTTCTACGCAGATCCGCCTCCTCTCTATGCTGGAAGAATATAATATATTAAGGCAAGAGAAAGAGCAAGAGCGCCGTCGACTAAGGGTAGAGACCTGTGGCAGTTTTTGATATAAAAGTTATCTCTATGATTTCTCATGCTGATTGGTTTGCACTATTCAGCCAGTTATTGACTTGAAATTTGGTTCCTCTCATCAGGACCAGAAGAAACTGCAGGGGCAGCTAATTGCAGAACAAGAGGCACTTTATGGGTCAAAACCAAGTCCTTCAAAGACCCAGATGGTGAAGAAAGCTCCTAGGATGTCAACTGGGGGTGCAAGCAGTAGAAGACTCTCACTTGGGGGAGCTATGGTTCAAACGCCTAAACCAAATGCTATTAATTCCACCAAGGGCATGCCTCAAGCACGTGCAGCTGGGAAGAACGACCGGTTCCACCAAAATGATCAATCCAATAAGCACGATACCAGCTTTGCGGGTTTATCAGCAGGTAATCTTCTTTCCTGGAGTCATTTCATCTTTTCTACTGTTTGGAAGAGGTTCGGTTAGTTGACCTTACACCCTCATATACTACGTTTTACATTCGTATGCAGGTAGGAGAGGATTGGATGTTGCTGGTCTCCCAGCAAAGAAGCATTCATTTGACTCTGCCGGTGTTCGTGAACCTGAATCACCAATGATTCGGAAACCTTTCTCCCCCATTTCCACTACAGTTCCAACAAGGACCAATCTGATGAATGTATTAGACGATTCAACCGATCCAAGACCCACTGAGCTACTACAGAAAGCTCTTCCAAGTAGCAAGGATTCATTCTCCACTCCCTTGAAGGCTATCTCGGTAATAGACGAGGAGAATAGGACCCCCAAAACAATGCCAATTCCTATCCCATCCACTCCCTCCACCATGTCAGTCCCTATGCAGACTGCCATTACTCCGGCTCGAGTCCCTGTTCCTGCTATCACAGCAAAAGCTATTATACCTGATGAGATAGAGTACTCGTTTGAGGAACGGAGGGCTGGCTTTGTGCTATCAGTGATCCGAGTTTGAAGCATCAGACTGATTTAATTCATGTATTGCTGCATGGCATTGTTAGATTGATTTGCTGATTTTCGTTGTTCTGAGAGGAAGTGTCCTATGTTGCTCAAGTCAATCGCAATTGGCTTCAGGGCTTTACTGATTACTTAGGTCAAACGTCTATGAGTGGGTAATGCGAAATAGACTTGTGTGTCATGCTGCATTCGTTTACTTTCTGGATGAATCTCCAGCTTCTTGTTTGTTAACGGGTCTGCTGTAATTTTAATCGGCATTTTCTTAAGATCATATCATGACAATTGTCCAGTATGGCCGAGTAGTAGAAAATTTCTGGTTTTCCTTGTGACAGGGCTGGGATTAAAGCCTAGATGTTCTTCTGTTTGTGCAGATATGTCTGCTTCCAATTTTATCAGATGCCTCTGAAGAGAGACGACTGTGCAAACATGTGGCCGTAGTGAAGGAAGAGACAAATGAACATAACTCACAATAACTTTAGGCCAATTAGAACTCTGGCTGAAGCTGACCGAATTCTGGAAGAATGAAGCATAATAATATTGAGACTTAACCAGACAAGTCTCCATGGTCCCAGACCAAGTTTCTTAGGCTGCATGCTTATCAGCATCCAAATTCAACAAATGAAACATTCAATTTTCCAGTATCGGCCAAACTTGACAGACAATGATAGCCTATCCAGAACGTATCATGAAGATAAATTTTGGTTTTACAAGTATACACCGCACAGAAGTATCTAATGATTCATCACTTGCTGTTGTAATAGGAGGGGAAAAAGGTGGCAGTTTCATATGACAGCAGCACAGGACTATCAGTACCCTGAGCTTACAACTGACTTGCATGCGTTTGTGTAGCAGTATTCCCCCAAATCTAAGGGAAGTCTAAAGTCGAAAAGAAAAGAATTAGCAAGAAGAGTTCCAATCACTGATCAAAGCATTCTATAATCTCATGGGATGCACTCTGTCCTACACCAGACTGAAAACTAAATCACAGAGCAGTAAGGAGGGGCATCTAGTTTTAGTTGCAGCCGTTTGTACAATATAATGTTATCAATTGCCATCCCCAAAAAAAAAATCATTTTTTGTCTTTCATTTGCTCATTTTGGAGGTACTTCAGCACTCCATATGCAACAGTTCCAGCAACAAATAAGAAGACTGTTGGGGTGAAGGATGGGTACAGATACTTCACAAAGAACTTGTCCCACTCCTCAGGTAAGAAGCCTGCAGAAAGCTAAGCTCACATCAGGGACGACAAAGATCTAGAAGCATGACCCATAAAAGGAAAAAAAAAAAGTTAAAACTCAGGCAAGATAAAATGACCACTAATGACAATTATCAATTTGTTACTATATATATCAGCTCATCCTATTACTAATAATCAATGTTCATAATGCATGAGTCAGTGGCTTGCACAAGCTACAGATCCACCGGCGGGATTCTGCCCAGGAGAATATCCGGAATTTCTTTGCGGTTGTCCACGTTTCCACGTTTCCACTTTTCTCGAGGGAAGCTGAAAATTTCTTTATCAAAAGAGAGAGTTCAGTAGTTTCCCAAGACTAGAAGATGCTTTACGAGTGTATGGAGGATTTAGCAGATTTTCATCTCCAGAATGCCACGGAAAAGGATCTGAAATGCTTTTGGGAGCGTTAATTCGACAAGTCCAGCCCGTAGGAAAGCATTACGAGACGCCCACATCGTCAGATTGACGGCTCGTAGATAAATTAAAAGTATGAACATTCGAAGAGCAAAACAGTACCAGAAGCAGCGAGAACAATGCCCTCGATGAGAATAACTCCTCCGAGACCTAGCCAAGCGAGAAGGAACGCGCTCTCGTTCTTCCTCTGCTGCTCTGCTCTAATCTCTTCCTCCTCCGAAACGAAAGCTGGCTTCTCCACCGGCGAACGTCTGATAATGGACGCTCTCTCTCCCTTCACTCTCTGCTTCCTGTTACCTGTAACAACCGCAGAGCTCGATTTGCTGGGTGAGGCAGAACTCGATCCGAACCCCTGGCCCGGGGAGGCTGACTTCTTCGGCGAGGCTGCCACCGCGGCAGAGTTGTCAGTCTCGGCAGCGGAGTTCTGGTCCTGAGAGTTCACGGCTAGCTTGGGTCCGGTGCCGCGTGTCAGAAGCACAGGCGCGCGGAGGAGGCGGTAACGGCCGGTTGTGAAGGGCGAGGGAGAGTGGACCGTAAGCGCCATTTTTCCTACCGTCCACTGGGCTCGTGTGGCCGGATAATGTTGCTGATAAATATCTTCTATTTAGCTCCCCAATAATTTTAAGTATTCTGTTTTGACCCCTAAAGTATCTCTTCTCTTTTTTCCTGATCGATCAAGACGGTTATCCCTTTAGCTTTAGGATGATCGGTTTGGACTATCTCATCTCACCAGCCCACGTAGCTAGCGCCTAAGCTGGAGCCCGAGCTCCAAGACACCGAATCTTCCTCCGCCCAGCGGCCGGAAATCTGTTCGACGGAACTTCTCATCGAAGTAAAGGCGACGAGTGTGAAAAAGGAGCATTATTTTTTTGCTGTCTTTGAATATCTTACTTTACATGCTCTTGTGTGAAAGAGGAGAGCTTTGAGATCGTGTCAAAGGTGTAATTATCATGATGAGGAAATCATATTTCGACGCAGGTGAAGGAATCTCCCTCGACAAAAAGGAAAACCTCTCTCTGTAGCCTTTTGTCTCAGCTCATGCATTTGGGATGCAGCCAGGTGTGAAATATGCTTTCTTCTGCCCCTCCCACCTTCTCTCTTTCCTCCTGGCAGTTGATCGATGATGCCAGAGCCCCCATCATTTTGAGCAAATGCTGGTACATAATCATTATGTTCACATGCCTTTTGGTGCACGTGCCTGGTAGTGGAAAAAGGAGGCATTCAATGGTTGAAACCTTCTGGATTTATGCTTAATGGTCAGTGTCATACTCATAAATCTCTTGTATTTATGCCTAATGATCACTCTTGCTGATCTCGGTGGACTGATTGTTACTTGACTATGACGCTAAACACACTCAAATGAATAGCTTGCTTGGCTGATGTGTGGTGTGGGTCGTGAGGAAGCATCCATCTACTTTACAGCCCAAATTCACCTGTGCCCTGCACTAGAATTTTCAGAGTCTTCCCCCTCTAGGCAAATCCCTTTTAAGGTCTTTCCCATGTGCTCAAACAGACTGAGAAGCAGCAAAAATCAGTGTTTCTCTTTTGTTTCTCAAGGTTGAAACAGTTCACCGCTACCGCTGATGGGAAGAAACGTATCGGAAATGGTGTCGATGACTGTTAGTGGCTTGTATTTTCTTCTTTCTTGTAGATGGGTCTCAAATGATGGGAGAAATTAGGCCGACAGCAGGAAGAGAGTGAAGCGGACGTGCCTCTACCATTTCGTCCGGGCAATTACAGGAGACATGTTGATGATAACCACCGGCTTCTCCCGGTTCTGAAGATTCACAAGCAAGTCACGTGGCCGGAAAAGCCGAGTTGTACATCTGAGATTGACCGGCGCTTCTTAGCCCGTTCTCATCCTCCACTACAGAGTCGCACTCTTATAGATAAACGGCGTCCTATGGCAATAAGTTAGCTGCCAGAGATGGATAGACACGGCTTTTCAACGCCGATTTTGGTGGGGACGGAGGGAGGAGGAATCGGACATAGCCCGAGACTTAACAGTAATGCAGTGCGTACTTGAAGCATTGGCTGTCCGGCGCCATGAATGGAAGATGCTTATGACAACAGTACACTCGGATTGGACCAAACACACTCAATCACAGTGCAAAGTGCGAACCACTAAATTTTAATCACACCTTAAATCTCTCTACTAAAACTTTGCTTATTGAAAAACTTGAATTTGAGAAATTCCTTACGCGGATCTTACGTTGGTGGTCCCGTACGAGACTTCGATTTGTAAATCCTAGGGGCAGTGCAAGACGTCGGCATGGGCACATGATGAGCTTGCTGAACAGAACCCTACCACCTTTAGCTAAAACGTGATTGGGGGGCCCTACTCCCATTTTTATTCATTAAAAAAGAACAGAGATTTTTTTATTGATAATAATAAAATATTGTGAAAATCTTTGAAAAATATCGAGGCTTATTTCCTTGCCC
>CXYZ01003352.1:4217815-4236301 GCA_900006705.1 Sonneratia caseolaris | reverse complement strand
ATTAAATTAAAAATAATATTACTATATCAAATTACATTTCTTTTCCATTCTTTATGACTGCACCAAATTAATTTCTTTTTATAACTCCTGCTTATATAAAATATATCAATTTATAAAAATTTATAATTAAATATTTAAAATATAAATAATTTTACTCTTTAAATAAAAAAAATAATTATAATTAAATCTTAATTAATTATACATATTAATTTCCTAGATACCATTTAAATTCTTTAAGAAGATTATTTATAAAAGCGGAATTTGAAATAGGTAGAAACGTCGCCTCGATAATATGGTGTACGGTGTGAGCTCACTTTACCCTATAAAGAGTGATGATGGACCAATTTCCTTGGCACACATCCACTTGTGAACTCGTCCTCCCTCTCTCTACTCTTCCAATCTTACTGTGATGGCGAGACCGTTGGCAGTCCTCTTCATCTTCCTCCTTTCTCCCCACTCGAGTTCCTTCGCCGCCTCCGCTTCCACCAACCCCGGCACCAAATCCTCGGCGGCGGCCGCCAACTTCATCAAATCCCAATGCAGCGCGACCGAGTACCCCACCCTGTGCGTGCAGTCCCTGTCCGCCTACGCCAACACGATCGGGCAGAGCCACCGGGAGCTGGCCCAGGCGGCGCTGTCCGTCAGCTTGGCCAGGGCGAGGTCCGCCAAGGGCTTCGTGGCGAGGTCCGCCAAGCTCCGGGGGCTGAGGAAGAGGGAGGTGGCGGCCGTCAAGGACTGCCTGGACGAGATCGGGGACTCGGTGGACAGGCTGAGCAAGTCGGTGGAGGAGATGAAGAAGGTTGGGGGGAGCAAGGCGGGGGAGGAGTTCGTGTGGCACGTCAGCAACGTGGAGACGTGGGTCAGCGCCGCTCTCACCGATGAGAACACCTGCATGGACGGCTTCTCCGGCAAGGAGATCAACGGCAGCCTCAGGGCCTCCGTAAGGACGAGGATCGTACATGTCGCTCAGGTCACCAGCAACGCTCTCGCCCTTGTCACTAGCTACGCGTCTAAGAAGCACTAGTTGATGAGCTCCACCATATCCGATCAGATCACACACATATATGTAAACTAAGAAGAAGAGCTGTAAAAATCTGGTTCTTGGTCTGTGTTAGCATGTAAGAACTCTTACCCTTTTCTCTCTCTCTCTCTCTCTACCCCTTGTTTTTGTTATTAAAGAATTAAAGAAGTGGAGAAATTTACGCATGAATGATGTTATGTAATACAGTTTGAGATCTTCTATATATAAATATGTATGTATATATAGTTTTTGAGATCTTCTCGACGAGAATCATTGGCTGCACTTACTCATGAATTTACTCCATAGACGAAGAGGGTGCAAAAAAGAAAAACAGAAAAATAGTACGGGGCCATCGATTATGCCTAATCTAATATGAAGGTTCTAAGTATTTAGATATTGCTTGCGTACCATGGTGGGGGGCATCATCGGATGCCGAATCGTATTGGCATGTGTGTGGAAGAGAGGATGAAGGAGGAGCCTCCTGGTGGGGACCAACCGTGACTGTGACCACGTGGGAGACAATTTGTTTTTTTTTTTCCCTTTTTTGGGCTGTCGAATCATGACTACTGTGCATTCGTTTGGAAATTGAATTGAATTCGCTGAAAGAACCGTACATAGGAAAACGTTAAAACGAATCGAGTGGACACACATGACACGGTGGTGGGGGCTGGTTAGGATAGGATGGATTGGTGGGCATGGTGGCAGGGGGTGATGACTCTCTTGCCAATTGCCTGGGGACACCTTTCGATGGCTTTTGTTCCGAAAATCTTGTCGCCCTAATTGGGCCATCTCAGCCCAAATGCATGGGGGGGCGAGAAATTCATCTTCTTGGAAAAAGGAGTAGACCGTGATGGAGCTGGCTCGTCAGTATTTGAGTCTGTTGACGAGGGAGAGAGCGTTGCTAGCCAACCTCTCGACCGACGCCTGCCACTTCAGGATCCGCTTCTTCAAGCTGGCCCTCACCGGCTCCTCCTCCAGCCCGTCCGCACACGTTTCGTCATCCGTGATCGCACCGCTCACGTACGTCTTCACGTTCGACATCTGAAACTCAATCTCGGATGACGAGTATGAGGACGACGACGAGGACGAGGACTGGGCACGTATCATCTGTGACATGATCTTGACCGACTGCTTGAGCCGGTCGACGGACTCCTCCATCGTGTCCCGGCACTGCTTCACAGCAGCCTTCTCAGCCTTCGTGTGGGCCTTGTTGCTCTTCAACAGGCTTGAGAAGGCAGCCTTCCCTTTGCGAGCGGAGTCGAGGGAGACCTCCAGTGCGGAGCCGCAGAGCTTCCATGGGTCGGACTCGACGGTGGCGGCATAGGGCGAGAGGGAGCTGTAGCAGAGGCCTGGGTACGTCGCCTTGGCGCACGACGTCTTAATGAACTTCTTGGAGACGGCAGTCGGCGATGAGGTGGCGGTTGAGATGTAGCTTAGGATGAGGGAGAGGAGGAGGAGGGGGAGAGGGAGAAGGGGAAACGTAGTGAAGAGACGAGCTTCCATGCTCTTCTTCATCTGAGTGTCCGATCACGGCCATGGAGGAGGAAGAGAAGATCGAGTTTTATAGACGAACTGTCAACTGTGCCAGGTTTAATCAACCTGTACGGTCGATGACCACATGGTAATTAAAAAAAGGACAGGTAACGTGATGGATGGTAGCGACGAAATTATAGTATACATTCCGTAAGAAATCAACTGGATCAGCATTAATGATGCCATCTTCTCCAAACCCTAATCGATTTAAATGTTCAACTTTGGTAGGTCCACTATTAAAAACGAAAATTTTCAAATGATAGCTTTCCTCCATCGATGAGAGTCGTACTTGAAATCACCATTACTGAGCAGATCAGGTGCATGTTCATCGGTCCCAACATATTTTTATTTTGGTGGGAGATCTCACTGGATGTGAAGATTTTAATAATGCTCTAATTGCTAGCTGAGTTTATAGCTTTGAGGCTTACGTGCGTATCTCCAGAGTTGAGTTTACAATGTTTTTTTTTTTTGGTTAGTAATATTCAAATTTTTAATAAATTCTTATTAATATATTTTGAATGAAATAGATCAACTAATGGATAGAATACTCATGATCATCACTAAACTAGAACTCGAGAACTTTCTCGAGAAGGAGAAATGACATACCATCTTAGCTAATCCATATAGGTAGCATTTATATATATATATATATATATCTTTTAAATCTTATGTACCATAACCACTTCACCTTCTATCGAGCAATCAATGGGAAACACACCCGACGTGATGAACTAGGCAACATCCTTCCACCTCATAGTCAGCGTGCCAATGAGATGAAAGTGACCCAAGACACCCTATGAAGAGAGCTATTGATTGGGTATGATGATGTTTAGGGACAACAGAAAGTTAGGGTTAAGCATGGCAATTGAAAGTGGATATTGATACCTAATCATGTAGGATGGCAGCTTGACACCAACTACAATCAAGAATATGGGTACCATAGGTTGAGATGAAACTTTGTACGCATAGGCAGAAATAGAGGAAGAAATGGAAGCCAAGCAAGGTCAAAGAGCTAAGCGATGACAAGCAACCAAGTGGGAGGCAAAAAATACGGTTGTATGAGACACAAGTGCTACCTAAAATATTGACTCCGTCTCTGAGTAGATCAAAGATCTAATACTAAACAGGCACTATGATTAATACTGACCCACAGAAGTAGAAGCAACCTGATCGTAATTTCCAATTGGCGAAACATGAGTACACCCTGCGAGTTTTCAAAAATGAGGGTTTGGAAGACATTATCCAATTGTTTTCATCACAAGTTACCAGAGAAGGATGTAAAAACGATCTCACTCTTTCTAATTATCAAAATGGCCGGGAACAATGACACCAACAGCAGCGGCTATGAAGCTCTCTTTGGAGGAGACATATTGTGGATAAGAGAAATTACCGTCTGGACAATAAATAGCTCCAGCAGAAATCCTGTGAAACCCAATTAACTCTGATTACAACTTTGATAAGCTACACTGCATAGAGACCTAAAGGCTCAAAGATTCAATAAACTCACCAACAAAAAGGTGAGCCCCCTCTAGCATTTCCAGCTTCTTTGTTTCCCAGTTATGTGGATTCTGGATGTCCTGAACGGGATTTTATACAGCCAAGAATAAGGGTTAGGCGAAAAATTTCATCGCATGAACCCACAAGCAGGAATCTGAAATCATGCAGGACTTTCAGAGTCTGCTACCTCCAAGGTCAAATTGCTCCTGACAACACAAGCTATTGATAACACTATAGATGCGGACGATGCAACCAGATAGACTTTTAACAAACTCGCCCAGCTGCGACTTCGACCTGAACTAGGAAACTTCACATTGTCAGCTGTACACTAACAACAAGCCAAAGAAGGTTTAAGCTCAAAAGAGTAGATTGCGATTGACCTAATTCCCCAGTGATGATAGAAAAAATGCCGATAGCATGAGATGATGCAGAAAGAGCATCAAAAGCTTCTCCCTTCAAGATCGAAAGGAATAGAGGTAGAGCTGCAACCAACTGAATAACAGCCTGCAACAAAGGAAACATGCAACTCCTCAAATTTCTCCATTCACAAATTATAAAACAGTCCAAGGTATGAGGAGGAAAGTCAAGATTCATTGGCCCAGCCAACTGTCAACCTTGCTTCTCGAAATTTCTGCAGAGAATTCAAAGGTATCCAACTAATCTAACAGTTCTCTAAAACCTTCACAAAGTTGTTACTTAAGTTCCATAGTAGAAATTGGCTTATTGAGTTCAAAACTGCACCAACCCTCCCACTAACTCAGTCATCAGCTTATAACGAATCAAAATTAGGACTAAAGACAGAAAAAAAAATAGAAAAGAAATAGCTTAGAAGCGTGGAAGAAAATGTGGACACGCATCTTCTTACAAGGGAAAAGAAGATCGAATTTTTTACTAAGCAGAACAAGTTCAGGGCAATGTCACCTGAATCAAGATCAATGCACGGAGACGAGACTTCCCACCGGCTACTTTTTGATATCCTGAGACATAAAAAAAAAATTTAAAAGGAGATCTCCCGCATGAATCGAATCGTAGATAAGAGAAATTAGAATCAAATACTGAGCTCCCCAGTTGATCAAGACAGCAAGGATGCAGAGGAAAAGAAGCAGAGAGAGAGAGAGAGAGAGAAGCATACGGGAATCAACAACCATGCGGTAAGAGAAATCAGAGCCGTCCGTCCCCGAGGGACGTCCGGCCAGTGATCTCCTCTGCTGCATCTTTGCTCCTCGAGTTGGTGTCTCCCTTTGGATGACGGTCAACTCCCCCCGCACGGGGGGGCCGGGGGGGCGGGGGGGTGGGTTTTGTGGCGGTGGTTTGGTGGCGTGGCGTGACGGGATCTCGGGCCGTCTTGATTGTCCTTATTGGGCTTTCGTGTTAACCTAGAGCCAATTTTTTGGGCTTTTTTATGCTTTTATCCGGCCCACTTCATCTCTATCACCCTACCTGGACAAGAAATCCGCTTCCTTCGCGGGGTTTGGACGGGAATTCAACCNCTCTACCTGGGCAAGAAATCCGATTCCTTCGCGGGGTTTGGACGGGAATTCAACCTGAATCGTACGTAATTTCAATAACATGCAACGGACGTCTTAGCCAGCTTACTGGATACGCACGAATCAGATCTATGAGACACTCTCTTCGGGGCATCACAGCCGTCACTGAATTGGATGAAATGGAAGAGTGTATATTTGGTGGAGTATAACGTAATAATATAAATATATGCAGAGATGGGTCTTCTTTTTTTTTTGAATTGTTCCGTCTACTTATTATTTAAGTTGGAAATAAATAAATATATATATATGTATGTGTATATGTATATAAAAGAGAGCTAGGGTTAGCGTAGCAAAGAAATTAGAGGCACATGGGGTATATCCCGAGCCCGAACATGACGGTCGCATGCACGGTCCGCATCTCTGATCTATTTTCCCATTTTAGCCCCTTACATTAATTCAAATAATTGATTATTTTTAATAGTTGGGCGTAATTTCATTAACCAGATATGGAACTATACATGTGTACGGTTCAAATAACCATTAAGATACACGATATGTGACATTTGACGATGTTATCCTTCGGCCACATAAGAGAATGTCATATTATTTAATAGTTATATACAATACGACCAATGAATATATATATATATATATGTGGCAGAATAATTAATGTTTATCGTGCCCGTGCGGGAGCATCGTATATGACATGAGTGCTCGTTGGATTGGGTAGAATGATCTGTATACGGAAGATGGAATGTCTCTTCGAAGGAATATTTTCCTTCTGACCATCCCCAATTTACTCAATATACCCTAATATGTGAATATATATATATACATCGCAAAAAAAAAAAAAGTGCTGGAAACAATATGGAAATTCTGTTCAAAGTCGACTCACAATCTGTCACACGATCAATTTGAATTGGCTCGATTATCACAAGCAAGACCAAGGCGTTAAGCCATCGCCAGCAGTACAAATGGATCATGTTCATAGTACTTTCCGTGGATTAATGAATCTGTGATGTTACTGTTAATTGGGATAATGTGGCTTTTCTTGGAATGGAATTTGATCAATTTTGACAAGCAGCTTTTTTTATTACTTGAAACGTGCTCAAGGCATCGCCGGCAGCGACCGGCGTTTGAGAAATTAATAATTTGAGCTCGATCGGCTCGCAGCTGTCTTTCTTCATTCCAAAACATCGCTCCTGCTCTGTGCTAAACATCGCTAGTCGTCTTGTCCTGTATTTAAGACCAGGCAGCCTCAGCTTGTCGCCTTCCACTTCCGGAAAGGATTAACCAAGACTGCCACGGACCACCGAACTGATATGGAGATTCCTGTCCAGTCATCTCTATTGTCACTCTTGTTTTGCCTGATCGCGATCATCAAGTCGAATTCTCAGCCAGGCTCCGGGGATACAAACTGGTGGTGCGACCAAACTCCTCACGCTGAGCCGTGCAGGTACTTCGCCAGCCACACCCAGGAGACCAACTGGCCCCAGAGCCGGTCCGGTTTCCGGAAGGTCATCATCCAAGTAACCTTGGGGAGAGCCCTTGCGGCGCAGGAGCAACTCCTCCACTTCCGCCCCAAGCACGAAAGCAAGCGCCAAAGGGCCGTTCGAGCCGATTGCCTCAAGCTCCACGTCAACACGGTTCTTCAGCTCAACCGAACCCTAGGCTGCCTTGCTGGACTGAACTGGTCGTGCTCCGACTTCGACGTCCAGACGTGGCTCAGCACTGCCCTCACCAACATCGAGACATGCCGGTTGGGCTTCCGGGACCTGAACGTACCGGACACCATAATCACGCCATCAACATCGGCTAACCTATCGCAGCTCATAAGTGACAGTTTGGCCGTTAACTGGGCCCTGCTGGGATTGGAAAGTGAAGGCTCGCCATCCGACAAAGAGAAGTTCCCCACTTGGGTCTCTCCTAAAGATCGGAGGCTCTTGCAGTCTTCTTCCGTCGAGCCAGACCTCGTGGTGTCTAAAGATGACTCTGGGGATTACAAGACAGTGCAGGCGGCCATCGACGCGGCGGCTCAAAGGAGTTCTACGAGCTCAAGGTTCGTTATTTACGTGAAAAGAGGTGTCTATGCAGAGAACATCGATGTGGGAATCAACAACAGTAACATTATGCTGATCGGAGAAGGGATGCGATACACCATTATCACGAGTAGCCGGAGCGTCAAAGGAGGCTACACCACCTATAGCTGTGCAACCGCCGGTACGTACGTAGAAAAGAAGCTCCATTTCTACGTATATTTGCGTACTTTGTGACCATTTGATAATTCACTCAACCTCTTAAATTCTTTGCAGGGATCGATGGCCTTGGCTTTGCGGCCCGTGGCATTACGTTCAGAAATGGAGCGGGTCCCTACAAGGGCCAGGCCGTCGCACTGAGATCTGCCTCCGATCTCTCGGTCTTTTATCAGTGCGGCTTCGAAGGATACCAGGACACACTCTTTGTCCACTCTCAGCGCCAGTTCTACCGGGAATGCATCGTCTACGGGACCATCGACTTCATCTTTGGGAACGCAGCCGTCGTCTTCCAGAACTGCATCATTTACGTGAGGAGGCCATTGAAGGGCCAGGCGAACATGATCACGGCGCAGGGCCGGAATGATCCGTACCAGAACACCGGGATAACAATCCAGAACTCAAGGGTCTTGGCTGCGGCCGATCTGCAGCCCGTGGTCCGAGCCTTCAAGACCTACCTGGGTCGACCCTGGCAGCAGTACTCGAGGACGGTGTACATGAAGACCTACATCGGCTCGCTGGTGAGCCCGGTCGGCTGGTCCACCTGGAACGGTTCCGATTACGCCCTCGACACATTATACTACGGAGAGTATCGCAATTTCGGGCCCAGGTCTTCGACGAGATACAGGGTCCGGTGGAAGGGCTTTCACGTCATAACGAATGCAACGGTGGCGTCTCATTTTACGGTGAATAGCCTGATCGCCGGCAAGTCGTGGCTACCATCCACAGGCATACCCTTCGCTTCCGGCCTCTGATCGTAATTAAACTCATACATATTAAAACTGTCCGTTCATTATTCGCTCATTCATTTTCCGTAAACCGGTCGTCAGTCGGGTTCTTCTCCTGTACATTGTGTAAATTCTCAGTGTGTGATTGGATCCTTCGCGATAATAGTTGTGCCTACGCAAGATATGATATTAGACTTAGACCACAGAGACCGGCCCATAAACATATGTGGGCCGGGAACAATGAGATCCAGATGGACTAATGATCAGGCTCGGCCCAATATAAGTCCCCGCCGCGCTGAGCTCCTCATGGGCTCCTGCCTTCTGGCACACCGCACACTTGCAATCATCTGAGCATCACAGGTCGACAATCAATCTCTTCCGAGTAAACCGCGGTTTTTTTTTCCTTTGGTAATTGTCCGCGAAAGAACGTAGGGCTCTCTCTTCCGTACTTGACTGACTGATATAGGGGTTTCATAGCCGGATCTCGATCTTCTCGACTCGAGACTAGAGCGAGGAACTGACGAGGAGGCAGGCACGCAATTCGCTCTTTTTATCTGGATTGACGACCATAAGTTTCAACATAGTCCAATCAATCGTCACGTCGCCACATCTACATGTGTGTGGAAAAAGGTAGGAATCCCATTTTACAAGTGACGAGACCTGAATGTCGAGCATTACGGTGACCTTCTAACAATGGATGCCCGAAATTCAAATCGTAAGATGGAGACGTGCACGTGCGTGGAAGAGAGGGTGATTGACAATTTGGCTAAATGATTACCCCCACGAATATCCAATTAAATGGACTAAACCGTCCGCCGGTTAACGCAGGGCGGTGGGCAGGTTGTTTAAGTTAAGATTAGTGTGTTCGTCAATATAATTGTTGGATCATCACTATATATATATATATATATATATATTTTATACTGCACAATATTTTTAAATCAGTCAAAGTATACCTTAATATTAGTATGTAGTCAAATCAAAATTCTTAAAAAAAATTTCATCAACCTTTATAATCTAATATTCAACTATTAAATTACTATAAGTAACCGCTAATCATTTGATGTATCTCAGTGTTTTCCTGGATAGGGCCATTGGATAGCAACCATACCGTTTGACATTTGTCAAACTCTCAAATCGCGTTAGAGAAAGCACCGTATTCAAAGGTAGAAGCTGTAGACACGATCTCTGCGTACACGTGGATCTGCTTTTTCAAAAATAATAAAATAAAATAATAATAATAAGGAAATGACATATACGTGTATCTATATATATATGTATATATATGGCATATAACGAGGGATTGAGAATGCAAGCCTCATGAGAAGCATTGGGAGCCAAGAGGGAAAAGTGACTGAATCGATAGTATATCGTTGGATCTGGTAACTGACACAAATTTTGAATTTAAGGGGATAAAAGGGTATGATTTATTAGGGAAATGCTCATCCTCTAATTGATTTGTGACTTCTTTTGCTTAAGGGGCTTTGATTGGTTGATAGAAGCAACCAGGTGGATAGGTCAGAGTCAAACACGGTAGAAAAGTCAATGCAGCCAAACACATATTTTACCAAAATGTAAAAAATCAGCTAATTTTGAGATGCTATTACGGTCAAATGAATTAATCACCCGTATTTTTTTTTTCATTTCTTCTTTCTTTATTATTACGATCTTGGATTTACAACATTAAATTTTGTTAATTTCACGAGTTTAGATTTTATCGGGTAATTACTTTGGATACGGTACTCTCACCACCGAAGTGATTAATAAAATAACGATTGGATGATTAAACCGGCTGTCCCGAGCAATGATGATGATGTGCGTCTAATCAATAAATTAATGAGTACAGCACGAGACAAGGAAACAGCTTGCCGAAGCATAAGGATCGAAGCAAGCTTGCCCAAGAATTCTCAGGTAAAACGTTGAAACTGTGCAGCAGCAGACGATCAAGACGTGGCCTGTACATGTACGTCACATGCAACCTTGAAGCTACAGAACGTGTGCGCGCGATGGGTTGTGGGGTTAACCCAACTAGATTGGAGCTGGATTCCAGACGGCATGAGACATCTCGTCCAGCGGAATCTCGCCATCCAACTCTGTGAATGGAGCAAAATTTGTGTTAAGATAACTTTATCCCCATATCAGGGGTGGAATTAGACGGTGGGAAGAGCGGAGGGACGGTGGAGATTATCCAAAGCTAGATAATTTAAAGTAAGTGGATAAATTAATAATTTATAAAATCTATGGCCGATCGCCTCTGATCCGCAAAAGCAGATCTTGACTGTTGCGTAAAGACCCAAAACATAAAAAAAAAAAAAGAGTCAACCATACACGTAATTAAGGAAATCGTTCTACGTGTTACATACAGGACATCTAGATTCACAATATGGTATACAAAAAAAAGAAGAGAGAGAGAGAGAGGAGAATTAATTGATGTTGCTAGACTGTACATTGTAAGATGTATCATCTTAAATTGAAGACAAGAAAATTATGAGAGAAGGAGGGAGTTTTATTGCCATTGTTATTGTCTTTTTCATGTTTCCATATGGTATGAAAAAATTTTAAAATAGTTAATTATATTTTAATATTCTCTTTAAATTAATGTAAGTTTTAAAATTTATTTTTTTTAAATAGTTATTTTTATTTAATTCGGATGAAATGGTGGCAGGTCGGAATTGCCAGACCTAGCGCGCCCTCGCTACAAATTCAACGGTCAAATATTTCCGCTCCATTAATTAGAGACGGTGCATAGCTGTTTGGGGTGGCGGGTGCGGCACATCTACGGCGCCGGATGGACCATAGTGGAGCCCCATGATTACACTCATTAGTTTTTTATTCTTAATTATTAGCTCGTTAATTCAATGAGATGACGTATTTATCTATTTTTTAAATTAAAATTTAATTTATAATATATTAGTTATATGTTAAAGTGATATCATTGTGTGAGATCTTATGCTAGATCAAGATGTGCTAGATCAAGATGTGGCACACACACACGAATTTGTTTAATCAAGTGGCCATGGTAACCATTTTTTTATTTCTATTTTTCTTGTATTAATATTTAAATTATGTTGCATGAAGTCAAACAGGTGAAGAGAAATTGGATAAAATAGGACGTAGATAAATAATATAATTTATTTTATGACAAGTAATTTTCTTCTCATTGGATCCTAATTAATTATACTTGAGGTTGTTGATCAAGCTGAGTCGATAATTTTAAACACACAAATATTCACCTTCTTACGACGTCGTACAATGGTAACCTTCAGTTATATAAAGCATTATCCTGAAAGCAAATAATGCGATGGAATTCCCCCGCGTTCCGCCACTCTGTCGCCCGTAGACTTTCCCAGCCTTGCCTCTGTATACATTGCTCCCCACGCGGATACATTCAACACATAACCGTACACATGTTTGCTTGCACTTTCGTAAGAGATGACGACCAAATACCTTTGCTCACTCCTCTTGCTGTGCTTCACATCCTTCTTGACTGTCCTCTCCCCGGCTCGAACGGCCAGAAGCCCCTCCTCCTCCACTGCCATGATCGACTGGTGGTGTAACCAGACCCCCTACCCGGCCCAGTGCAAGTCATCCTTGCAGAACACTCCACCGAAAGCCGTCCCAAGGCGGCGGTCTCAGTTCAAAAGGCTGGCACTTGATGCTGCCGTGGAACGGGCCCTCAGGGCACAGGGCCACAACAAGCGGCTCGGCCCCAGGTGTCGTAATCACAGGGAACGCACGGCATGGGCGGACTGCATCTATCTCTACCAATCGACCATTTCTCAGCTGAACCGCACAATCGACCCGAGTACCAATGCCACGGCCTTCGATGTGCAGACTTGGCTGAGCGCCGCCCTCACGAACCTCGGTACATGTCGGGCTGGGTTCAGGGAGCTTGGTGTCACCGACTATGTTCTTCCACAAATGTCCAACAATAATGTCTCAGACCTAATCATTAATGCTCTAGCGATCAACAATGCCTCTCTTCCACCTCAGACAAATAGTGGTACGTTTACTCACTGGAATATATACGAAGTTAGATTTTATCACACAACTATTCACTTGAATGAGAATAAATAACATTCTATTGGATGTTTAACATATACCCAAACTATGAAGTTCAAACGGTCTGTTCTTGTCTTCCTCTCCACCATAGAGCTGCGTGTCAAATTTAGCAGGTCTTCATTTTCATCTCAAATATTCCAGGCATGGACGAAGAGGGCTTCCCCACATGGCTATCGGCCGGCGACAGGAGATTGTTGCAATCATCAACGCTGACGCCGGACCTCGTGGTGGCCAAAGATGGGACGGGAAACTTTAGGACGATTAATGAGGCCATCAATGCAGCAGCAAAGAGGAGTGGCAGTGGGAGGTTTGTTATATACGTGAAGAGAGGAGTTTATGAGGAGAATGTATCGATAGGAAGTGGAAGTGGGCTTAAGAATATAATGCTCGTTGGTGATGGGTTGCGTTGGACCACTGTCACTGGTAACCGTAGCGTCGGTGGCGGCTCCACTACTTACAACTCTGCCACCGTGGGTAAGTTTTCTGCTTTCCTTGATGCTTTACCCAAAAAATAAGATTGGGATATATGGGATTATGGCGGAATCGATTGGTACTTGATTTGAGACCTACAGCAGTGTCTGTCTATTGATTTTACCATGGAAGGGTAGGGCACTGGTGGCTCTTCCTCTTGACCAAGTGGCTAGCTTTCTTGTCCCACATATAATGAATTGATACCTTCGAAGACCGATCATATAATATTGCAGTGATTTAAGGTCTACATGCCTTGAATGAACTTCTTTTATCAGTTCACAACTCTAAAAAGATCCATTTTTTGCAGCTGTAACTGCCGATGGATTTATAGCTCGTGGAATCGGCTTTCACAACACTGCTGGACCCCAGAACTACCAGGCAGTGGCGCTACGGTCGGGCTCTGACCTCTCAGTCTTCTACCGGTGTGGTTTTCAAGGATATCAAGACACGCTTTATGTGCATTCCCAGAGGCAGTTTTACAGGGAATGCTACATCTATGGCACTGTGGACTTTATATTTGGAAATGCTGCCGTAGTGCTCCAAAACTGCATGATCTACGCGAGAAGACCCATGAGTGGGCAGAAGAACACTGTAACAGCCCAGGGTCGTACAGACCCAAATCAAAACACGGGAATCTCGATCCATAACTCGAGAGTCATGGCTGCACCCGACCTCGTGCCGGTTCTTGGCTCGGTCAAGTCATATCTGGGTCGCCCTTGGAAAGAATACTCGCGTACCGTTTACATGCAATGCTACTTCGAATCCTTGGTAGATCCAGAGGGTTGGTTGCCGTGGAGCGGTTCCTTTGCCCTAGACACGTTGTACTATGGAGAGTACAGGAACTTTGGCCCAGGAAGTTCCACCAGCGGCAGAGTCAACTGGAAGGGGTATCGTGTCATACAGAGCTCAACAGAAGCTTCCCAGTTCACAGTCGCCAACTTTATTGCCGGACGTTCATGGCTGCCTGCCACTGGTGTGCCATTCACTGCAAACCTTTGAATTATGAGCATTTTCCATTAGAGCTGTAGGATGCCATTCCAGAGTTGATGCTTTTATGGATCTGTTTCGACTAAACATGAATAAAACATAGGGTTAGACATTGAGACCGGCTGGATTCGGTTACTTTTTTTCATTCATTGCCTCCATGTGTTGTTACTCAATGTTGTTGTAGTACTAATAAATGAATGATTTTCGATTGGATATTCTCTAGTGGTATAATTGTATCATCAACTGGATCTCCTAATAGTCCCCCTTCCATTGGAAGCATCTGTGGTCACTGTAGTGGACAGGTCCTGCTCAAGTCTACACAGAACAAGCATCAGAGACTGCTCTTTTGCCCGGCGCTGAGATATCAACGGTCAGTGAATACGGGTCTTCGGCCCATGGAATTTGATTCAACCGGCCCATGCACTGAATGGGCTTCTTGGGCCAGGGCCCACTGAATTACGTCCCCTATGAAAACCAAAAACCATTCCAAAGTGATGTCAAATGATATCCTCATACAAACTATTTTATACGATTTTCAATTACCTTATCAACTCTTTGTCAGCATTTTTTTTTTCTCTTTGAAGGTTTGACACTCATTATTATGACTACCACCAGCATTCTTAATCCTAATGAGACACACAACCCAAAGAACAGCGATCATATATGCTGGTATCCCCTGCGCTGCCTGCCGGTGCGCTATTATTGACGATTTCACGTTATAGCTTCCCACTAAGGATAAAGGGAAAAGAGCATCATATAAAGATGCTCCTAGCATTCCTGCCATAATCATAGATCAATCGATTATGAGCACGTGTGTGTGTGTGTGCAAGGTTAAAAAAAGTCGATCGACTTCCCATTATGGATTGCAACTATCAATTCATCCTTCAACTTCGTCTTCGTGGGTGGATTTTTGGCCAGGCCTGCTTGTGAAAGGCTCAAGTCGTTTAAGTTCAGTTACGTGAATATCTCTCTCACCAGAGTCGTTTCTGATTGATTGCTCACGGCCGAAAAATGCAAAATGGAAGGGGCCGGAAAGTGAGGGTTTTCTTTCTTTCTTTCTTTCCTTTCCCTGTTCGAGGTAATTGGCACGTGCTAATTGAGCCTGAAGAGAGGAGCACGTTTTGATTGGTGGGGGGGCCTTTCGGGTGGGACCACGGCGAGCACAAGTGAGCCAAGTCACCTCCAACCCCCACACACGAGTTGGTAGCTCAATAATAGTTGCTAGCCCACGCCGCACCACCAGCCGCCACGTCCCGACACGAAATGGTGCTATCTCAGTGGGACCCACATCCGCCACCACCACACGGCACACACCACCGTACCGGTGCGTCTCATGCGGCTCTCATAAAATGTTCACCCAGCTTGGATTTACCGGGAAATTCTCTTTTATTCTTTGAAAATCAAAAAGGAAAGAAAATGGGGAAAGGGGGGAAAAGTCTGGTCCGAAGATCCTGCCATGATTCTAAGAGGCAGAGGGTGTAGGAGGGTGATGGAGCCTTGTTTTAACCAAATCTACATCTCCATCTTTCGTCAAAAATGATATCTCTTATGTACATAGTCAGATTTTGAAATATTATATATATATATATATACACACACACACGACTATATAGAAAATCTATAAATTTAAAATAGAATAAAAGAAAATGAAAATAAAAAAAGTATAGTAAATTTTATAATATTTTAATTATTAAATATAATATGTCGCATACTAAAATTTCTTTATATATATATTTATTGCAGAATGACATATCCCATAGAGGGACGAATTGAATGTGTAAGCTTTGGGAAAGGGAAAGCTTGAGCCTGAAGTGGAAGCTGAGCCCCGTCCCGTCCCGTTACGATTGAGCTGGGAGATCATGAATATGAATATATATAGGACAGTGTCCGACCCCGATGACTAATAATGATAACGGAACAGGGCGGGACTGGATGGGAATGATGGCTGTGTGGGAAGTGAGTGGAACGGGAAACGTACTACTCACGAGCAAATCTGATACATCATCATACGCTGCGGCCATAGATTCAATCTTAATTAATTGTTATCCTACCCATTCATCGTGACTTAGTTGGAATAACTTGGTATCAAGTAAATTATTATGTTTGAAAAATCCATAATTTATAAGGATGACCTAACTCACATATCATCGGTCATAATTCATTAGATTTCTGAATATTACGTGACGTGCTACGTGTAAAAAAAAAAATTTAATTTCCGATCAGTCACCTTGACATGCGAGTGCAGCAATATATAAATCCGATTTGAAATTTGTTGTGGCAAGGGAGCCACTCGATGAAGCCAGCACTACGGTGCCTCCTGCTGATTAACCACGATTAATGTCAATCATGAATGAAATAATGGAGCTGAACTACCTGCAGCTTAATTAGGCGTAACTTTAACCCAAAGTCGTGTGTGTAAAGGAAGGAGCTCCGGCCACTAATCGTGCAGCCATTGGATCGCTAGCCCCAATATGCTCTCCTTCTAGACTGAAGAAGGCCTTCACTCATCTGCGTCCTGGGCTGCCTGACCAGATCATCATCATCATCATCATCGTCACCATCTTATCACGGTTAAGAAATTTGAAGTTTTCTAGTGGAAAGGGTATCGGAAATGGCAGGGATTAGGAAATCATTTTAGGGTAGTATTGGAGATCCTTTTTTTTTTTGTTTGGCATCATATGATATTTATAAATTCAACATTTATATCACAATATAATAACCGTATACCAAAATTTATATGAGAAGGTCCGGAGATTGTATAGGCAATCAAAGTCTCTATCGTTTGTGGGTGAAGGTGGTCTTAGTATCAATGCACGCTATAGAGGAATATCAGCCCTTATACATAAAGCTTAAGCCCTATTTTGCGCCACATTTCATTGGTCCCCTCAGCAAGAAATCTTCCCCACCAATTTAGCTGAGTCCGACAGTGAGAGACAGTGAGAGCTGATCATGATTATTGATGAAAAATGAACCAAACAACAAAAGAGAGGAAAAAAAAACAATCAATGGAGATCGAACAGTAATGATGGTATGGCTTGTACATCATTAGGGTTTGTGTTCTTTTGCTTATGCCCTTCTATTTAACCCCACCTGTTCTCCGTTCTTCTGCCCTTTCAACTTTTATGCAGGCCTTCCTTTTTTCCCATCCCTCTTCCACCTTTCTTTCTCTCTCCTTTTTCATCTCTCCTCAAGCACAGGAAACACAAGGCAGCAGCGCTTCTTTCCTCGGGATCCGATCCGACAGATCGACACAGAGGCTGTTTGAGGGTTCAATTCCCGAGGAAAGAAACGGTACTTTGTTTCTGATTATGTTTTGCCCTTCCTGATCTTCTTATCTGATCTCCTTCTCCATCCATCATTAGTTCCTTGTTCGACGAGGACGATTCAGCTCTAACCGTCTCAAAGCTCAAGGTACTCTCTTCCTATCTCTTTTAGGGTTTGTTCGTATTTTCCTCTTTTAGCATAATTTGTCAGATAATTTCTTTGTTCCTCGCCATTTCCTTTTTTTTTGGGGTTGAATATTATTCTGTTGCCATTTCAAGTAACTGACAAGTACATTGAAATTCTGAGATTTCCTCGTTTCACCGCTCACCCTTTTTGTTGATCTTCCAGGCATGTTGTTCAGATTATCGATGGCCATATTTTAAGGGTATTATATATATATATATATATATATGATGGGTTGATGAACTCGGCTTTCCAAGTACATATGAAATGAAACCTAGCTAATAATATTGTTAATATTGTCTAGAACACATCTAAGAAGATTATATACATATGTATATATATATTCTCTCTATTATCTTTGCAGTCTTTCATTTAGAGTTATTGGGTGGTCCTTAATCCGTATAATCTCCATAAACAACAATCATTTGATAGTATGTTTAGAATCTAATTATTACGATTATACAGTTGCTGTCCGTTTTCCTTTCCCAATTAGTAGAAAAGAAAAGGAGAGAGATTTCGTTTTGTTTTGTTTTGTTTTTTTGAAGAGAAGTATTTCTTACAGTGTATTTCTACTTGCTTTTCGCATTTGAAATCAAAAGGATCACATTCAGATTTTATGAGTATGATATGTAAAGATTCATTCAGGAAGAAAGGACCCTCTTGGCAGTTAGTCGTCGCTAGTAGCTCCTTTTCAGAGGGAGCATTTTCCGATCTAAATATATTGCTTGAGATTGTGTGGCTTATAAGGTAAAGGAAGTGAGACCCATGTGCGAGTTGTTGTAAGCTAGCTAAATTTCATTGAAGAAGTACCCTTTGTCATAAAATACTCTACCCAACCATGTTCCCCAGCAGATGAAAATTTGATCATTTAAGGATACGTGTTGCTTAATATCGATTGAAGTGTTTACTTGTAAAAACATTCAAGGATAAAGTGGAACAAACTCTGAGGTCTGAGGAACAGAAAACCAGGAAAAAAAAAGGGTGCGGGGGGGGGGGGGGGG
>CXYZ01003352.1:4205978-4217332 GCA_900006705.1 Sonneratia caseolaris | reverse complement strand
GGGGGGGGGGGGGGGGGTGGCTGTGGAGCGGACATATTTAGATTACCACGCATGCATTACACAGATAACCTAAGGAAGTTGCTCCTCACGTTTAATGAATACAGATCATCCACGAAGGAGGGAGGATATGAATACATTCTCGTGTGTTCCCCCGGGGTTTCGCTTCCACCCAACAGATGAAGAGCTGGTTGACTACTACCTCAGGAAGAAGGTCAACTCGAACAGAATCGACCTAGATGTCATCAAGGATGTTGACCTCTACAAAATTGAGCCATGGGATCTTCAAGGTGAAATAAAGCAAGCACGCTTACTATCCTCTATCAGCAAAATATATATCATCGCCTTGAAATGAAATGTTGATGTGATCTTTTGAAAGTTTATGCAGAATTATGTCGGATTGGCACGGAGGAGCAGAATGAGTGGTACTTCTTCAGTCACAAAGATAAGAAGTATCCGACTGGAACTCGAACAAACAGAGCCACTGCCGTGGGGTTCTGGAAAGCCACAGGCCGTGACAAGGCAATTTACTCTAAGCATGACTTGATCGGCATGAGAAAGACCTTAGTGTTCTATCAAGGTCGAGCACCTAACGGACTAAAGTCTGATTGGATCATGCATGAATACCGGCTGGAGACCGATGAGAATGCAGCTCCTCAGGCAAGAAGGAACCTCTACTACATTTCCTACGTATCCTTTGTTTGTTGCATCATTAATTTTGCTGAGAAATTCACACAAAGATATGCACTTACATTTAGGATGTCATAGTATGATTGATTTGCAAGTATTATTAAACAGTGCCGATCTGTTGAATTACACAGGAAGAAGGTTGGGTGGTTTGTAGGGTGTTCAAGAAGAGAATCCCCGCAGTTCGCAGGATGAGCGAACATGGGTCTCCGTGCTGGTATGATGATCAGTCCCCATTCATGCTTGAACTCGACTCACCGAGCCAAAGCTCAAACCCTACCAATTTGGCTAGTTACCACCTCCTCCCTTATGCATGCAAGAAAGAGCTTGATCATCACTATCAACTTCCTCAAGAACACTTCATACAGCTCCCTCTCTTAGAGAACACGAAGCTTCTGCTCAAACCATTCGGTCTTGACGTGAACCAATCCACCGCTCTTCAGTCATCATCGTCACTACTCACCCAAGAACATAACTTGCACTCTCTCTTTGGAAACGGCAGCAATAATCATGGACTTGAAGCAGCCAATCAAGTCACGGATTGGCGAGTTCTGGACAAGTTTGTAGCTTCTCAACTGAGCCAGGAAGATGCTCCCGACATTAACTCGAATGGAGCAGCTAGGCAACCGGGGGAGCAGGATATGTTATCAGAGGATCTCTCTTTTTAAAACCGCTGATAGTTGCCCAGATGAAACCGTGCGGAAATAACCCCTCCTATACGCATATTTAACATTAAATTACTGTATTACTCTGTTGAAGCGTGGTGTATACTGAACATAGGATGATATTGATTTTACTGATATCGTAAAAGCTGCTTGTACCAGCGCCTGCTCCCTGTACATTACGTGAAACTGAGTATGATACATATTGTAACCTTGCTATAATTGTCTGTTGCCAGCTTGCGCGTCATTATATACTGTGATGTCTGAAACAAGATGCTCCAACATATGCAATGGCATTATTCGCATGCTCTCGGCCCTGTGAATTCCATATTTGAATCCTGTTGAGAGACATATAATTCAACATCATATTAATAAAAAAAAAATCCCACAAATATACGGGAAAAAAATGAAGCTTTTGTGTCGAATTTGAGCACAATCTTGGATAAGTTTGGTCGATATTTATCAAATCCCAAGGAAACTTCTATGTCTTGGGGTGGCAATAATGTAGAGCTGGTCATGCAACAGCTTGCTAAGTTGAAAGTGATTTATACTTCTACAGCAGATATAATAGTTTTTATTTCCTTTCTTGATTACATTAGAAATCTTTAGCATAGAGAGTACTCTCCGCTGATGTAACAAGTTAGTTACTCATTTGAAATGAAAAAAAAAAAGTTTGCGACAGTTTTGAGAGAAAACACGAATTTGCAAATGAACAAGCTTAAGTACAGCTAGCTAGCTGTAGGTAAGTGATTTCGAAGTTACAAAGTGACGACATATTTTAACTTCTTGAGGGTGAAACATAACCGTGGAGTCAAAGCAAACCCTAGCCATTAGTTGCATCTAAAGGAAAAGGCACAGATATTCTCTATATTCATAACACACATATGTATGTCTGTGTGTGTATATATATATATATATATATAACTTTACTGGGAAGTTTGCCAAGCTCAAAAATTAAATGATGCTTCTCAATCGTGAAAGGCACTCATAAACTGCTGTACCTTCCATACATATATATATATATATATATGTGCGTGTATATATCTGAATCCGATGGCCCCACAATGAAGAGATATATAGAGTAACTCGAGAACGGGTATATATTGGCGTGGGCTGCTCGTCGATAATCTTATATTCGCCATAAAGGAAAATATGAAGGTAGTTCTTGAAGTGTATGACTCGGCATTCAGGAGCTCGATCGGTCCTTAATTACTATACGGAAATCCAACAATAATTTTATGAAAATATATACTGTAGTATGGGAGTGTGATGGCCAATTTGTAGACAGTGAAATTATACCATAAACAAGTAGCGGTGACGGGGTGGCTTTACTGTGAGACTCAAGAAGACTGAGATCAAGAGAATGCGTATGCGCAGCATATGCACAGCTAATTTATTTACGCATGTCACAGTGCCCGCAGAAGATTAAGAGAAGAAAACTACGACTTATATGGAGGAACCCTCAAACACATCTTATCAAAGAAACCGACCAAGAACGGGGGTCACCTGTATCGTGCACTCCGCAGCCAAGCGTGGGAAAACCAATTGCATGCATGCAAACTAAAAGAAGCGTTCAAGGATATCGGAGAAGAGAACAAACGAGATGAATGGCTGCAAAGAGTTGATCCCCCCACACCCTCAAGATCTCTGTTTCCTCCAAAGGTGGTTTGGTCCCCTGCCTTCTGTAAGGAACTCTCCAGAGGGAAAACATATGGCTTAGGAGGCTAAGAGGCAAGTTGGAGCAAAAGAGAGAGCACCTACTCTCTTATAGCTTTCAGTTAGTTTGAGAGTGGAAGTCAAAAGGGATCGCCCAACTCAAACAACCCTTTGTAAATTAAATGAAAATGAAAGTAGTATCGCCGTCATTTGGAATTTATAAGTTTTAGATTCGATTTTTGTCGATGGACTCCGCATATTTTTCTTGCACCTCTAGAATCGTAGTCCTCCTATACTTAACATCAGAGAAATGAAGAAAGTTAGACGATCGACCATGTCAAGTTTTGTGATCATCATTTTTAATGAGTGAATCCTCAGAGAGAGTGCTGGAGAAGGAATCCAACGGCACAAAAGATAAAAGACAATAGAATTGAATGGCCCGGTCTAATTCAAAGCCAAGGTCAAGTCAACTCTTTTGATGACCTCTTGACTTTGGACATCATGCATGTTTGATCCTTTGCATGCAAAATTATTCGATTTCCTCTTTTGTCTCTTTTAGATTTTAGGAAGACATCCTGATCTCTATCATAGTCTGAGGATAATATTGCTCTAATAAATCCACTTTTTTTTCCATGTTAAAGCTTAATTTGTTTAACTTTATTATAAAAAAGTAGAAGATAAAGATAAAATAAATAAATAAATTTAATAAGTAATTAAGTTAATTTTATATTGACAACGATACTTTATATCAAAGTCTTTTTTTTTTTTTATCTTTATCGGAGTGCATAAAGACATATACATCTCCTCATTATGCATATGCATGTGACAATGTTTTTTTGTGTAGGATGATGCACCAATGGATTATATAGGAGGGGAATTTGGAGACAAGGTGTGTAGTCACCGACTGATGGATGCCCCCCTCGGCGTGTGCCAACCCGTATCATTTCATCACATGCCAAGTTATATTATATTATATTATATCATACGGTCATGATTTCTTGCCTCCCCTGCGACTGTCCCCAGCTTGCACCATCAAACATTTTCGTCTGGGCTGGTCACTCACTCCTATCCTTGTACATCATCAAGTTTAGCTGCGGACAAATTCTTCATCGACAAGGTTTTGGATTGTCTCTGTTGCAGCTAACAATGAGTGTTAAATATTGTCGCATCCTCCATTCCCTGAGAGAAAAAAAAAGACAAAAAAAAACTTGTGAAAAAGGGATTGAATATAGAAATATCATATTTGATCGAAGACTTAATTTATTTTCAATTCGATTTTTACAGTGAAATATCTCGTACATCTCCCCTATATTCTTTTCTAAACCGGTTTACTATCCTTCCAAAAAATATGGGAGTCGTGCTAAAAGTTTTTTTTGTTTAACAGATGGAAGATTGCCGGCAAAAGTCCAGGTCTGCCAACAGTCTCGAGTCAACGAGCAATGCAATCCACAATTCCTTTTTCGGTTAGTCATCAGAGAATGGCGAAGGTGGGGCCCAATTCTAACCCGGTCCATACCCATTGGGCCCTGCTTTTTCAGCCCACAGTTAGCTGGGCCCCTCGGATTTCGGCCTCAGTTGAATCTCCGGCGTCTCAGCACAGAAAAGAGTCTCAGAATCCAACGGGGTTTAGAAGTCTGAAATATACTTGAATGAGACATTGTGGGGGCAACAAGGACTCATGACTGAATAGATCCCGACATGGATTCCGAGTCACAAAATCAACAGATATGGCGAAGGGCTTACGTGCTTACGGCTCGGACGGTGTGTAGCCCAGGAAAAAAAAAAATTGCAAGGTGGTCGTGGAACAGACCCATACAAAAAACGAATCGAATAAGGATGTGCGATATCCAGTCATATCTCATCCAAGGGGTAAGGGTGGATGAATGCGGAGTCCATCTGCCATATCTTGAGCGTCGCTGTCACGTTAAGATCGGTTGCGTTGTTAAACAGGAAGAGCTTCGCGTTGCCGTAGATTGCCTCGGTCGGGTACACCCGTGATGTTATGACTCTTCTCCCTCCCTGAGCAAAGCTCTCCACCATCGAATGATCGACCTGAAATCATCAGCGTTTTTCTAGGTTAGAAGAATGTAATACAAATATCATATATGTATGGTCGACCACAAACAGTTGCTCTTACCAGGATCCTCAGAGTGAACTTTTCTCCATCTAGAACTGGGACAACCGTGCCATAGACCCTCCTGAAGACCTCTGTGGCCTTCGACGACCTGCAACATCAGACTTAATTTGTCGATACAATGTTGTGCTTGTAGCCTTCTATATGCATGTATCAATAAACAATTGACTCGAAGCACGTAATCGGAACGGCATTCGGGAGTTGGGCGAACCTTGACTCATCGACGCAGAAGTGCGTCTTGAGAGTGCCATTAGTAGTCTTTGCTAAGCGGAAGTAAACTGGTGTGAGCTCGGAGAGCAATTCATCTGCAAGCACCACGAGGCCGAAGGGACCCAGAGTTGTCCTGTTATCCGCGAAACTACATTCCAACTCCGACTCGGTTTCTCCCAGCATCGACTCCAGTGTTTCACTTTCGATCTTGAACTCCGCGCTTATGTCAAGCTGCAAACATCGGCATCAGTTTGGAACATAAACTTTAAAGGCGCAGTGATTGGATTAACCTGTGCAGGTACGGAAAAATTTTGTTCGTTCGGTTTATGAAACCTGTGTAGCCATGCCGATGTCTAGAAGCACCAGTGAACCGGCCTCCACGGAAACCCCTTCGAGTTCCGTGCTGTTCAGTCGCAAGCTCTCGACCTCTTCCACGGGCCACTGGAGGATGTTCGTTCCTGTCCTATTGTCGTAGGTCACCACCCGTGGGATGGTCTACGAGAGACAGAAGAGAGGCCATGGATTCAGTTAAATGTTCCAGATGAATCGCCTTGATCAACAAAGCAGAAGAGGAAGGAAATATACACAAATACCTGGACAGAAGCCCAACCCTTGGCAAGGTCATCGTAGTCTGCATCAGTCTCATTGACCCAACCCCACAGAATCCGCCTCTCTTTTTTCTGATCATAGAATGTCTTGGACGCATAGTACCTTCCGTAGTCCACCTGCAATCCGATCCCGACGTCCATCTCTGCGTCATCAGGGGTCCATGTTATNGCAATCCGATCCCGACGTCCATCTCTGCGTCATTAGGGGTCCATGTGACATTCTCCTCATCGTACGTCCCGATTGCATAGAAGTCAAGCTTCAGGTTGTCCAAGCTTGCCTTCAGAACGTGCTTAACCCCGGGCCCATTCACCGAAGTGTCCAGACCGACGGATGAGTTGGTGGAGATCGGGTAAAAGTCGATGCACTCCCACATGCCCGTGCCATCAACCGAATGGAGTGGGTGATCCAACAGGCTGTAGGTCTTAAAATCGACGGTCTCATACACAAGGGCAATCCCGATTGTCGTGTTGAGCCTGGAGCCGATCAGTACATGCCATGTCCCATTGGGCCCAGCCCAAGCCGTGGTCGGATCTCGGAACTCATCCGTCTCAATGCTGGTCGGAGGGGTGATGACTGGGTTGTCGGAGTACTTGACCCAGTCAAGGAGGAGCGGGTCTGAGAGGTTCACTGGGTAAGCCAGGTTCTGGACCTGCATGGACCATCGGTTCAATTCAATAATCAAAGTTAATAATTTGTAATACTAACCATCCATGTTAGTTACTCTTATTTTTCTATGGACCAGTCGGACCAACAAGAACGTGGACGAACATGGACGAACATGGTGACGAATTGGGTAAATTGACGATTACCTGGACGGCTTCATCTGTGTCACCAGTGTAGAGCACGACGATGGTGCCATTGGGGAGGGTGGTGGCTGAGCCGGTCCAGACGCCCTCAATGTCATACCAGTGATCGGGGACCATGGCTAGTGGAAGGTACAACCAGTGGATCAGGTCCCTCGACACCGCGTGGCCCCATGTGATGTTGCCCCAGACGGCCGAGTCTGGGTTGTACTGGTAGAACAGGTGGTACCACCCCATATGGAACAACGGACCTGTATTAACACGAACCATCGCTCAGAATTGTCCCGACTTCAGCCCCTATATCTTCTTCGAATTTCCTTTCGTTTTGTTAGATATCCTTCATGATGCATTAATATTGTCATCAATTTCCTCGAGTCGGTGTAACTTAGGAACACTTGCATCATTGAAAATGCATACATTGATCGTCGGACCATCCGGGGTTAGGCAAGACATGTTCCTTTTTTTTTTTTTTTCATTTCTCTTGTCCCGATATTGGTTCATCGGATCGGGAGACATAAAGGGGTCACGGGACAACGCATGGGTGAGATCCAACTACAAGTCCACACAAGAGGGAAGGAGAGTTGTGGCAGCTGGGGATCCTATAGCTACAATTCAAAATCGTGTGGATGGCTAACTTTTTCCCAATCTGGTTAGGTAGAGCGCACAAGTCAAGCCCGCATAACTTGTAGCAAAAGCATATGCGAGGCTCCAGTGCATTTTCATATAGGAGGGGTCCCGTATTACGGTGAAAAGAGACGGCTAAAGTACCTACAAATCAAACAGTTCCGTCCGTCGCTCATATCTCACTCAGACGATGCCTGCACATGTGACTGTTAGGAAGTATATCGACCGTTGTTTACTATCTCACGTGATAGTTTAATTGTAAAAATAAGAATTATTTATATATTAATTGAGATTATTTAATATATATATTTTTATTTAAATAATATTTTAAATTAATTGACTCAGATCTACTTAGGCAGCTAGGGTCATATCGCACCTGTGGCCATCAAATTGAGCAGGGGTCTCTTATCTATAAATACACCTACCTTACCTCCAGGGAAATGGCAAAGATGGTCCCACATGGCTCTATCAAGCTGCGCGACCCCAGTGGACGACGGCCACACATAGGTAGGCGCCATGATTGGTCCATGATGTGATGATTCATGAAGTCTCTCCTCCCTATCCCTACTCTGCCTCACCGTTTGGAATTGTTTAATTAATTATTGGTCAGAAAGCTGCCATAAGAGGAGGTCATGCTAACAGCTTATGATAAACAGTGGGGCGAATCCGACGCCCACGTCTATTTCATACACATGGCCCTAATTAATAACTGTGCCCTTCATGGAAGCCCTAGCTAGCTTTCTCTCCTCATATTTTGTTCTTTTCCCCCCATTAAGCAGCCCCACTGAGGCACATAAGATCAGCCTCCAGCTGACTTTGCCCAAGTAAATTTGTTTAGATCAGCACGCCGTACGTACTTACTTGGTCCAAAAATTAATTGTGATTTGGAGGAACTTTGCATTGAGTGCGCAATCAAAGTTGAAAAGTAAGAAACGCATTGGACTTTAACTATTATATATATATATATATATATATCTCAAGTGAGAAATGATAATGTGTGAGGACGTACCATCAGGATCTGAAGCCAAGAAGAGTTCCATACAGTGAAGACAGGTGAATCGAATGGTGGAGAATCCCCCCAAGCCAGTCAAAGAGAAGAATAAATCAGAACAGCAGTCTATTGGATCATCATATAGCCAAATACTATAGACAAATGACGATGGTGCATAAATGAAAAAGCCCGACCTACCGATAATAGCAAGTTAATTAACAGTTTAAAGGGGTCGATAAGCAGATGGAATGGAGGAAATATCCAGAAAAGGGTCAAAGGATTTAGGGAAATCTCTGAGATGCACCTACCGTTCATCCAGTTCTTCTCGGGCTGAAAATGATAAGCGGTCCTCTGCCAAGCGAACTCGGCCAACGTCCAGTTGTACGACAGCCTGTCCCTTGTCGAAGGGTACGATTTCGCCGACACACCCTCAGCCTCCCCGACTGGCCTCACATTGCTCGGGGCAGTCCCGGGGACGACCATCCCGGATGCCCGTCTGCTCTCTGGCTGCTTGGGGTTCTCCGTGATGATCAGGCCAGCGAGTGATAGGAGCAATGCGATCGACGTGAGGGTCCCGAGGAAGACCTTGGTGGGCTGACGCTGGCGGCTCTCCGCCGGAGGGACGGTGAGGGAGGGGTCTTCGGGGAGGAGGGTGTAGGGCTGGTCTGTGGACTTGGGGAAGGCGGCCATTGTCACCAGCTTGGGAAAAGAACGTGAGGAGAGTGATATAGTACTTGTGCGTCTGTATGTATAGTCTCTGTATGTATGTACTGTTTGTGAATGGAAGAGAAGAGAAGAGAGAGAGAGAGAGAGAGAGAGAGAGAGAGAGAGAGAGAGTTCAGACTTCAGAGCCTCATTTGGTTGATGAGATGTCAGTGGTAGAATGCCAGCCAGGAAGGTTCTCTTGTATATATATGCACTTACGATTTAAGGGTTAAAAATTCCTCAATCTCTTCAGCGGTACTGCACTCATGTGCTGTGCTGTCTTCGTGTTTCTTTCTTCTTTTTTCTTTTCTTTTTTTTTTCTTTTTCGGGTGTCCGTGCTTGAGTTTTGCAGATATGGGAGGAGAAGGAAGGGGGGGAGAGAGAGAGAGAGAGAGAGAGAGTGAGAAAGAAGGCAGTATATATCGAGCAACGAGCATGTGCATTGCAACAATATGGGTCAGCCATGGAAGAAGATCTATGAAGTTCTTGGAAGAGTAAATGGGAAATGGTCAGCTGATTATAAACAAATAGACAGACAGATTTCCCCTGTCGCAAGGATTGAATCTTCAAGTCTGTATACCTTCCAGTCAAACGGATTAAAATAAACCACACCAAAATCCAGAATCGTGCACGGTAGCTCTTCACCCCCTCTTCAACTTGTACACTTTCCTGTCAAATATTGAATCGGCCTCAGTATCACTTCATCCTAAGTGGAGAATAAATCCATTTTTCTGTTGAAAATTAGCTCCAGTAACGTGATTTTCCAACACAGATATATATATATGGAGGACTTCTCGGACGAGAGCTTTCTTCTTGTGCTGGCAATAAATAATGGGAAGTAATGGAGGAGGGGAAGCAGCCACGTGATAGCTGAAGAAACTGTTGTTTTCCTAGCTTCTTTCATGTGTACGTACATAATTCATCCATGACGATCCATTGATCATTCCTTCATCAGTGCAAATAACACCTTCCGGCACATCGCGTGGCTGCCCAGCTTATATAATAGCATGCTTTCAACTTAAGACGTCCACGACAACAGCGAGATTGATCGGGGCAGTCAAAGAACGACTAATTGCACACGGTTTACTACACGCTGCAAGGGGGATGGATCTATGTCACCTACAATATGACATAGATCGGACTCGTTTTTACTTAAAAGCTCAAAACTGATAGGTGGCGGTACCCAATTTTCCTTTAAACCCATAACATTTTCTTGATTTAATCGACGTGGGATCGTATATCTCAACACCCGCTCTCACGTGGTAACGTGGTCCACTTTGCTCCGTGCCATTAAACGCCCGCCCTCAACAACTATCTACAAACCGGGCATTCTTCTTCCGGTCTTGGACGAAGGGGACAACTGGCCACGGGTCGGACAATTTCTTCCGTACTCAGGCTTATATCAACTAACCACAAGTTAGGCGAGGTGAGAGCTCACTGGCTCTGATATCATGTTAAATTTGTTGTAAACCTATAAGGGATCGGACCCCGTTTCCACTTAAAAGCTCAAGCTGATAGTTGGTGATATCTAACTTTCTTATAAGCCAACAACATTTTCTTCATTTAATCGATATGGGATTATATATCTCAATACAAGAAACCCTATTTTCCCGGACTATGGATGGATCGTATATAAACAGGTGTGTGATTGTAAATCTGTGCATGAGGAGGAACTTGGACAGGGACATGTGAAACGAGATCGGTTGTCTCGCCATAGGTGGTCGATATATGTTTTCGCCCATTCATTCAGCCATTTCTAAAGCTATAACTGCCCCCATCTGCTTCGCTTTCAGATCCCAGAGTAAGGACTGGCCGGTAGCAGCAGATGGGCAGACGAGATGCGAAGGAACAGTCGCAATTGGCAGAGAGACTAATACACATTGTGGAATGGTTGGTTGAAGATGAAAGAGGCCAGAATGTTAGGTTACGGATGGATCCGAGGGGAGGTTCTCTCGTGACAGTTGGATCTCCCTCACCGTAAAGGGTGCGCATGGGGGCGGCGTTAAAGAGCAAGCAGATCAGTGCGTAGCTGGATCTCGGCACTAGATAATGTCTTAAATTGAAGATAATTTAGATCACGGGAGAATTTATAACTGAATTAATTATAATTTATTAAATAAAATATATAGAATTAATCGATTCAATTGCGTTCAAAAGATGTGATTGAACATTTTTTTTCTTCTTGGAATATTATTATTGTCCTGGAACAGAGGTCGGACAGGCCCCAAAGACACTTGTTTGAAGAGGATTTCACATCTCTGGCCGTTTTTGGTCTC
>CXYZ01003352.1:4183058-4204478 GCA_900006705.1 Sonneratia caseolaris | reverse complement strand
AAAACGTTTTGTACCAACTGTGTAATTTACACTTAGGTCGGTCAACATATTACTTTTTCTTTTTTCAATTTTTAAGTTATAAATTTGGTTTATGGATCTACACGGGGCGGAGAGCACGAGAAGGCTCTGTTGATAAAAATTAATATGGCTTATCTATTGATCTCATATACGAAGAATGATGTCATAAAAATTCATGTATTAAATCACGGTTAGATATAAATAGTAATAAATTATAAATAGTTTAATTTAAATATATAATGATTTAATAGTTGGACCATGAAACTTTGCCTTGTATCTCTTGTATCCAACCTTTTGGTCCATTGAAAGAGATGATGAAACTGTTCAGAGATGCCCACTTGGAAGTTGGAGCTGTCAATCCCCGAGGCTGAGCTCGTGAGATCTCCGCGGTCCTGTCCTGTGGCTCACCCCACCAATCCTATCGGATAGATTCTAAGTAGAAGATCGGACTTTTGCGCTTCGCCTGCTATCGACTTCCGCGGCCTTTATAAAGCCATCATTTGCGCAGTTAAGTCGAACTCTTGATTGTTACCACGTACATATACGTGCAGCTCGTGTGCTACTGGTTCTATCCATGAAAAAAAATAGGGAAAATACGAAAACACCCAATTACGGCAAAGAAGCATTCCCATCTCCCTTCTCTTAGGAGGGCTCGAGATCAAATACTCAGGAGTGGGAGAGAATCTCCATCATATCGACATATTACACAAGTTCATGTGTTATAGTAGTGATTGCAGCCTTAGGTTCAGTTGAACATAATCCAATTACAGTGAATGCAGAACCACAGGGAACTCCCACAAGTTTACGCACTGGAAAGAGCCGGCAGTATTCTTAATTAGAAGTCAAGATTTCGACAGAAACACAACGGTATAACGTAATAGTGCCCTCTTGCATTCCCCTCTGCAATGTGTACAACAGAACTTATGCCGTACACAACAAGTATTGACAGCTGCAGTCAGTCATCAGCATAAGGAGCTCATGTACATTTGCCTCACCAGAAGTTTTTATCTTTTTCATTCATTGGAAAGAATCAACAAATAACTCAAGGATGTATACTCTCGCTGTGAGAAGCAGTGGTGAAGTGAACAAGCAGGACTGACAACACACCTACACATTGGAGAGATATCTAGGGAACTAATGGGTAAAGCTGAGGAAATTTACAATTGAAACACATGATGCTTTTGGGTCTCCTTTACCGAATATGCTTTGTCCCTGAATGTCATTGTTGAAAAACTCAAAAAGGGAAAATCTGCTGGCAGTATCTGTAAATGAGGGTGTTCCTCTAAAGAGTCTCAAGGTTAGTCAATATCACAATGCATTTGATTTCTTCCATGTCACAAGTTTCTTGAGAAACCGCTTGACCTGCATCAAAAGATATTATGCTCCCGTGAGCTGAGTTGCCCAGATAAAGGTAGTATAGTTCTTTACTTTGCTCTTCTCAAGTTAAACCCCCAATCAAATCAAAGATAGGAGGCCCCCTTTTATATAGTTGATATTCTTAAATAATGGCAACAATCTACATTGTCTTAGCCAGAAAGAAAAAAAAAAGTAGCTTTCATGTGATTGGAACGTTTGATCGTTGATGAATGCATACCTGTGATGGGTCCCTGAGGGAGTAATAGGCGTTGCTGCTCTCCTTGGGAACTGAAGAAACTAGAATGCCAAGACCCCGATTCCCCTCCCTAAGAACCTGCTAGACGTTAGTTAAATATGCTCGTTAGACAATCAGAAGACTGATCAAGGATGTACAGCTTAGGAACTGATAGGGATCAGTCAGTTTATTACCTTAAAGGCATCTTCATCTGTTCGGTCGTCCCCGACATATATCGGAAGCACATTGTCACTTTCATTCAATCCTGAAGCACGTTTATTTCCCGTCAAATATTTGTGTGAGAAAGATGACAACAGAAACAACCACAAGTCAAGTAAGCAACCAAACGGAACTGTCAAACTTACCAAGTGACTCGAGTAAGAACATGACAGCCTTCCCCTTATCCCAGTCAATAACAGGGCGGACCTCTAAAACCTATAATAGAAAATAAAAGAGCGTAAATTTCAGCAGAACTTAAGCAGGAAAAAAAAAACCCGAAATAAAGATCACATAATTACCTTTCTCCCATAAGTAAACCGTAGGCGTGGATAGTCCTTTAACATATTATAGACAATTCCTCCAACCAGAGACCATTCCTGAAACAGATACAAGGTAACAGTAAGAGAAAAAATAGACCAACCACAGAAAAACTGCAGGCATGGAACAGTAGAGAAAAAATAAATAGACAAAAGGTTCTTATAGACCAGTAAGAATTCATGAGGTGTCAGGGAGCATGACAAAGTCCTTACTGTTGGATCGACATTGCGATAGTGTACTGAGACACAGAACTTATTGTTCTCCACTTTTGCACCGGCAATGTCCTTCGTAGCTTCCACAAGAAAGTTGAAAACCTGCCATTTAAGCAGGTAAGCAGACTAAGCTTGTCTTCAAAACTACAGAACCTGAAGCAGTATCCCTCTAGATTTTCTGGGTAGAGGAAATTACCTCGTCAATCATGGGTAAGAATTCACTAGCAGGCTGGAATAAATTAACTTCCTTCCGCTGCATTCAAATTGCAAAAAGTCATAACATTAATTTCCTTTCATGCATTTAACGAAAAAAGAAAGAGCAAATAAGAAAATCTATGTATCACCGGACCTGATTCTCTGCTAGACATATGTGGTCATCGTAAGAGGATTTATGAACAGGATACATGATATCCATCCCATGACTGCCAGCGTAATACAGTTCAGTGAGTTTGACAAAGTCTAAGACCTGGAAAATGGAGGATACGTAAGTAATCCATCAAAACCAAGTCTAGGCAGGAACAATGGGCAGAAAACGTTGTCAATATACAGAAAACTAAAACTAATTACCTTGTCACGACATCTCCCACTGATTATCGCCGTTGGAAAGCAATTGGCAGCCTCTTTGACAGCAGCACGCATCTGAGAATCGGAAGTTTTTAGAAATATGAATACAATAAGATAAGGTAACGTACTTCTTCTGCAAAGTCCTTCAGGAGGAAGAATTCTTACCGAGTCAGACATCAAGGCACGGTCAGGATTGTCCACAATAGGCGAAAGGGTTCCATCATAATCCAAAAACAATACTATTTTTTTGCCCTTAGCATGGCTTGCTATTTTCTCAAATGAGGACAGTCCAGATGGGTACTTAACCTGCAATTTTGGCAGGAGTATACCTTTAGAAGCTTCCAAAAGGTGACTAATTCAAGAATACAGCAGTAACTAATAGAAAGACGGAGAAATGAAGGTACCATCCAAGTTTGATAGGCTAGGTCAGTATCAGCTGCCCGATCCTTCTCGTGTTCATTCCTGCTTACCCTTTTGGGTGGAGGTGATGAAGCTTTCATTGCATCCAGCCATCCAGTAGAAAAGACATCTTCAAGTATCCCAGTCCTTTTCTTGGGCACCATGAGATGAAGCCCAGCAGGGAAAACTGCAGTAGCAGCGGGGGTAGGGCAGGGTAACCAGTTCTGGCGAAAGGGCAGTCTTGATATGTTCACTGGAGAATTTTCTGTTAAAACAGGAGACGCATGATTTGTTTTCAGGTCCATTTGCTCTAGATCCTTGGCGCAGTAAAGTTGACTACTGCTGGTACACCAATGTCTTAAATCTTTGATTCACTTCAAGGTCCTTTCTCGATGAAAAATGAGCACTTCACTGTTAATGCCTCTCGGGAATCTGTTCACCAAGGAAACAGGGTTCCGAGGTCAGGCAATCAAAATTCAGATAATAGACCTCAGAAATGGAAGGAGGCAGATAAATATGTGTAACTCTTGTGAGAAACTAAGCAAATAAGGCCACAACCTAGCATTATGGCATAGGACAACCTAAAACTGTTGCCCAGAATGTTGCTGCAAGATGCAATTATCAATTCAAAGCACTTGTTTTTAAAGTTGCTGGCCGCAAAACAATTAACACAAATAATACCCTAAAGCTCAGTTCGAACCAAAGGAAGTATATCATCCGCAATATAAACCTGAATATATAGCCGACGCATGAATCCCACATTATTCTACGAAAGACTGGGAGTTCAAGGGCATGCGTCATATACTGATAAAGGAAACATTCAGCGCATACCACATAAAGCAAAAATAAATGATAAATAATAAAAAAGGTAGTACGCACAACAAAGACGCACGGGGAAGTCAGACTAAGATATTACCAGTGACATTAGTTATAGATGTGATTAGGTAGAAAATTAGTTTGAATTAACAAAAGCAAAGTCTGGTAACTCCATGGAGCAGAGATCAAACAACGCAGTCGGCTTGTGCGGGGGCACATTATTTGCCACAGTCAAGACCAACTGCACACGGGAACCAATCTTGAGAAATTGGAGGTTCATTTCATGCGGCAAAATTTTAACCGGATTCCATGCAGTGTTTCGGTGGCCCAGAGGGAATTAAATTTCAACTTTTTGGTAAAGATTGCCGAAAGCCCAACAGAGGAAAAGAAACAAAAGAAGCAAGAAGAAGAAGTATATCCCAGAGAAGTTCCGAGACCGTATCTCTGATGAAAGACAGAATCCTCTTCAAGTGCAACATATTTAAATCAACAGAATTCCGAAGAAAATCGCAACGAATCACCTAATATATGCCAATGACGCTCTATTTGAGAGCATGGAAAGTGGAGTGAAGTCGAAAGGATTCCGAGATTTTGAAGTGCAGCTTATCTAAAGATCCTGCACTCCACGACTTTCTTTGCCTTTTTTCCCCTCCGGCGGCTCTAATTCCGGGAGGGTGAAAAGCACAATGAAGAGAGGAGAAGATAAACTCACCTCGACAGAATACAGCAACAGAACGTCGGAACCGGCGGCGAAATGGAACGAGAATCGAGCTCGGAAATATGCTGACGGAGCCTATGAGCCGAATGTGAAAAGGCGAAGGGGACGAAGGAGGAGAAGAGGAACGACGAAGAGGAGGAGAATAGGAACGCGGAATAGGGTTTATTATTTATAGAAATTGTGAATTTTCGAGGAAGTGAGTTCGTTGAACCCAAAAAATAAAATGTCAATGGGAGGAAATCTTCGAAAAGTGCAGGCGCTTAATGGCGCGTGGAGCATACGAAGCGACGTTTGCGGGGGCGATGAAGTGCACTGGGGAAGAGAAGCGCGTAGGATTCTAGACGATCTTTGTCAAAAATTTGAAAGTTTTGGTTGTTAACTGAAAAAACTGATTTAATTTTATTTATTTAATAAATGCGGAGGGGAAGCGGAGGAGAAGGACCGCCAGACTTTTACGTGAGGCCACCGCCGGAAGAGACAGGGGTGCCACGTGGGAAAGATGCCGCGGTTGCGCGAGCGGGCGAGAGGGACACGTACGGGTGACCACGGTCTGACGTGGCCACGTTTGACGGGGCCCACCGCTTAACCACTTTTCTGGACGTGTTTCCGTGTTCGTAGTCGTCGACTCTCACTTTCCAGCTAAATATTTTATGGAAATTATTATTATTAAGGAAAAAAAAGGAGGAAATTGAAATAAATAAATAAATAAAAGGGCTACGGTCCGACCACTGTTTTGAAAACACTGCGGCTGGCTCGCTCCAACTGGAAGCTTACGATGAAGAGGGATTGAATTCCCACTATAATCTTACTGATATAAGATTTATTATCAAATCTTATTAATAAAATTTATCATCATAGCATGGGAGATTTAATTTACATTACAATCTTCTTTGTAATATAAGATTTATTATCGATCTTTATTAATAAAATTTATAATAAAAAGACATAGGGGAGGGGAAAAAAATTCCTAATCTTTGATGGATATTTGCACAACTAATAGAATAGAGACTGAATTTTCGTGCCTTGCTCCTCTGTATTTTGGGTGTAAAAGCTAGCCACCAACTCGACGGGGAAGGAAAATTGGACGCTGCTGACACGGCGGTGATTCGATTTCGACACGGAAAGGACGTGTGCTGTGGTAGTTCTCGGAGAAGACGAAGTACGGGGCATTGGGCGGTGGGAAAGAAGCTTGGCTCATCTGTCTCTCTCTCTCTTAAAAATTTTATTTTTAATTAACTTGTTATGAAATAATTCTCCCAAAAGAACAAACAAAAATTTTCAATAATAACTTCACATAAGATATCTTAATTAAAAAAAATGTCAAACTTATTATTCGAAATAACAGGGTGAAAATTTTTAGCCCGGTCAAATCAGGGGACAGAGAACTAAATGAAATCTTCCCTAATTAGTCAAGTTTTTCTTTTTCATTTTTTTTATAAATTTCAAACGTGGGGTGGGACCCACCTAAATGAACGTTCTCTTTCCTCTGATTTTTTACTGTAACTCGCGGGGGGAACCTTCCTCGTCAACGCTGCAGCTGCTCGCTGACCGCTTGGCGAATCTTCCTGCCCGACCGACTCCGCCACGTTGAATCAGCGGACGCCACCCAACTCTTGGAGCTATCCGTCCTGAGTAATACTTCATATTCGGATGTTTATTAATAAAAAACTAATAATTATTTTGAATCGTTTGCATAACTTTAATAATTAGTTTAATTTGGAGCTATGTTAGGCCGTCTCTTCACCTTTTCTTTTCTTCTTCCCCAAGCAATAGTTCCCTTGCACAAACAAGTCGACAAGGCAATTAGTCTCCGACGACTGGGTTCCACATGATTTAATATTAAGATACCTAATATATTTATTTAACAAATATATATATATATACATACAATATTTAGGAAAGCAGGTGCAAGTGGAATTGTTCCAAAATGGTCCGAATCCCTTATTAAATATTTAGTATGTCGCACACAATAAACTTATTAGGTAAGAATCAATAGCACATTATGCTTATACTAACATTGCTTTTGTGCGTGTCTTTTATAATTACATAAGAGATATATGGAGTTAAAAGAGGATCGAAGAATGGAGAAATAAAGAGGTCGATGAATCTTTAATTATCAAATCGAAAATAATATTACTATATTAAACTTCATTTCTCTGTCGATTTTTATTTATACAACGAGTTTATTATATAATGACAAATTCACTATTATATTTATGGGTGGCAAATCGTGCCGACACGATAAGGGCTGGTTCAAGCACAGCCTTTTAAGATATCGTGCCGTGCCGGCACGGCCCGATAAGACAGCGGCGGCCCTGGCACCGCCCTACAGCCCGATAAATCTCGTTTGATCGGGATTTACTTGTAATTACAAGTGAGCTCACAAATAAAAAAAATTTTATCCTTCAATAGTATATAATAATTTATTAATTTTTTTAAAAAAATCCATAATCGGGCTATCGTGCCAGTACGGCCCGGGGATCATCGGGCCAGCACGCCCAATAAATTATCGGGCCGTGCCGAATTTTGCCAGGTCTAATTATATTAATAACAAATCTCGCCTATACGCTCAATGTGCAATTTAAAAAAAATAATGGCGGCTGATGATACATACATACATACATACATATATATATATATCTTGATATGTGGTCTTCTAATAATGGAAACTCAAAAGAGTAATTTAAAAAATCAAGAAGAAGAAGAAAAGGACAGTGCACGTGATGAGAGGCGGCAAAGATCCCGACAAGAAAGGAGATGGCCCATAGCCGTTGGGACCGTGAATGGAGATGACGACTGGTCAAAGTTGACCCCCAAATGAGTGAAGACGAAGGGTTCATTCGATCTTAAGAGACGCCCCTCCGATCCCCGTCGAGCCGCCTGTCTGAACAGCACTCACACCTCGTATAATTATAGTCAAGTTACTACCCTCTGGAATCTTGAACCCTTTTTCATATCGACGTAAAGTAATTTTAGGGCTGGAAGGCTCGAGTACCGTTGTATAATCTCCAAGGCCGACTTAGATGCCACGCGATAAGGCCGGGCGGCCCATCATCGCTTGCCCGGCCAGACCCCCCGATTTCTTCCCATTAACTTGTCAACAATTATAGCCTTCCAAATATATATATATATAGCAAGGAGAGCACTCATAGATGGATACGGCTGAGGAATCACATCTTCTTTCTCTGAATCTTTCTAAATGTATAGTGGAGGAAGATGTGAGAAAGAAATCTCAATGGACTGCATGGATCTCTTGAGCATCCTCCTACATTCATAAAGTTTATACAATAAAGGCAGACCATCAACAGACAGAAGCATATACATGTATATTATTACAGGTACGATCAGATCACCATCAAAGCTGGAGACGACGAAGGATGGCAACCCCGCCAAACCCGTTGACTTTTTGAGGCAGTGCCCTGCAGGAGGGGACTCTGCCTTCGGGAATGTACCACTTCCATCATGTGAGAAGGAGCTCATCTGCATCTGAAAAGATCTGATATGAGAAAGGTCTTGTTTTGGTGGGATCACCTTCCCAGTTAAAGCAATTTCGCCTGAAATTCTACTTGCCGATGGACTTTTAGACTTCAGTTTTGGAGGAGATTATTTACAGTAACAACAGCAGAATTTGTTCGTTGCAGGTCCTGCAAAGGGTCAAGGTGTTAGATAGAGAATTGGCCACGGCAGCTCAGATCATGTAGGACTAGAGATACTAGAAACCCGATTTTACATTTCCCTCATTCGAGCTGTTCTTTGTCAAGGATTAACATTATCATGCAGTAAGTAGTACCTGAAAAATCAACTCATCGGGAACATGCGGCAAAACTTCTCGAACTGTTTCTGCCATTGCAAGCATGTTCGCAAGGTCATCTGCCCGTGAAGCAGTCCTCAAATGTAACCCACTGGGGAATCTGCTAGTTGCAGCGGAAGGAACAATCGATCCTGAAGCAGCAGCCTCCGATGGATTGTAGGGCCAAGGGCCCCATGGAGTATCTTCAACAGCCGTGTGGGCACCCACAACTGCAAGGTTCCTCATCATCATCTGAACCCTATTGAGCCCAGCAGATCTGTTTCCCGTGGATGTGCTCGGCCCATCATCAACTCCTTGAGTGGGCCAAGTATTGCCCCACCTTGGGTCCCATCCTGCATTGCTTTAGGACAAAAGGAAATAGATAGATGAGCTAAGGGTTGAGAGTAGCAGATCCACTGCACAGATAAAAAAATGGCAACAAGATCCTCAAACACGACTAATTGTAAGATGGATGGATGGATGTATACAGGAATGTTAAACCAATCCCAGATCAAAGTACATAAGAGCTTCTTAAGTAGGTGAAGACATGTTAACACATTTGTTACATGATGCTAATCTTTACTGACATCTTCAGTTTCAAAGTTATACCAAAAACCTCCAAACAAGTAAAAGAAAATCCACTGTTATTGGTGAAGAAAGTAATATACCAAAGGGATCGCAATAAAAACTATTGCATGGTGAAGTTCCAAACCTCCAAAGTCCACCCTGGAAAGGGTTCTGCATCTGGCCAGGAATTGTGCCCAGAGGAACAGCATGGCCAGCAGCAGTTTGTCCATCAATTCCAAGACTTAAGCTATGAGCGAGCTCCTCATCCATTGGAACTTCTCTGCGTGGATTTGATACATTTTCTGCCCCAACAAAGAGGGGCTTCCGACAGGTTGGACATGAAAAATTTTCATTAAGGCCTTGATCTAACCTGGCATGAGGAATTCATTTCCATTCAGAACATCGCATTGGACGGCATTATAATTTTACTAAAGAGTATAAGGTACTAGTAATACCAAGATCTCAAGCAAGCGAGATGAAAGAGGTGCTTGCAATGCAGTCTCTTGGCCTTTGCCATAGGTTCCTGTTGTAGAAAATCATTCTCTTTTATCAGATATAATTTGGTCTACAGATGCCATAGAAGGAAATGGGATGGGTACCAAATTATTTTTAGGTGTTTGTTGTAAGCAAATAGAAATTGCAGGTAAGCTAGTTTGCTGGGAGATGCCGCAGAATCAACAGAGGATTCAATCCCAGAATCAAGTCCTTGCAACTTCCCTACTTCCTAATAACCAGCATCAGCAACGCCAAAAACTCAAAAAGTGCATTGGTTTATGAAAGCACTGTGGTCCCATGTAATATCTCTCAATAAGCAATTCTAATTTGATTACTATGCTATTACCTACTCTATCATTTCATTTTGGTAGCTAGATATGTATATATTGAAGTGAGTTAGAACTAACTCCGGAACATTTTTGGTTGTAAGAGCATATATGTTCAAACATCAGATAAGGAGCTATTAAATCTCCATGCACTATGCTGAGGGAATCACACGTACCCGACAAATAGCACATTCATCATCATACGCTTGAAGCTCTTCGGCAGTAGCATCAGGAAGAGCAGCATGGAGAGAGCCCAAAGCCTTCTTCAATTTGATGTATCCCCTTATACGCTTTATCATTGCACTAAGCAAGGCCTGGCAATAACATAGAACTTTGTTAAAAAAACTCGTAACACAGAAAATCAAAAGTACGAAAGCATTCATGTTGGATAAGGAAAACGAAACTATGAAATGTACTTACACGTATGTTTAAGACAAGTACAGCATCCATAAGTTGGATAGACATCCCATGAAGCCACCAGATATGCAAATAGTGGGCAAGAGCCATTAACAAAGTTGCCATGTCAAGAGTAAAACCCAAGTTCCTGATAAGGAGTCCTTTCCATTCACACAATGATCCTGCATTTTTATTATTTAATTAACATGTACACATGAATAATAGAAGATTCAAAAATTTTAAGAGCAAGAGGTCGCAGAGATACTGGCAAAAGAATCTAGGTGTAAACAAAAATGACAGATCAATATGAGGAGAGAAGAGGGTGATAAGGAATACTAATAACATCAATATTTGAAAAAAGAAAGAAAGAAATATAGTATGCACTTTTCCGCTAAATAAACAAAATTTCAACAATGAAGCACAGGTGTCATCAAGATACTTCACCTTCGAAATATCCTTGTTGCTTAGATAACAAAAGGAAACAGATAAGCATGATAAGAAATGTTGGAAGTGTATAAAAGATGCCCCACGCATTTAGAGAATCAAAAGCACACCATGCCTTGTCTAACTATCAAAATGAACTGGTAAATAAGTACAACAGAAATTCGTGACAATCCCATGCAAGTGTAAAGAGTTCACTGCTGCAATATCTTTTCAGTGCATCTGACACAAAAACCAAGTAGCATAATGGTTTTGTTCACCTCAACAAATATATGAGCCTTGTGAAAACAAAAAACTGGATCTTGATGTTATAGAATAGTATTATAGCAATATCCAATTTGCAAGAGGGTATCAAAAATGAAATTCTCAGAAATGAGAAAAAAATTGCCTACAAAATTTAATAAAACCAGCTCTTAGCTAAGCCAAGTAGAAAGATACACCGCATGAATGTGATAATAATGTTTAATTTTCAACAAGTATATATAGTATAGAGTACCTGCAGCAGATATATCAATGCATTTAAACATCCGACAGCTAGTACTTCCATCTCCAAGTGAATGCTGAAACCAGATGTCAAGAAACTGGAACCCATGTACCAGTATGGCCTGAAAAAGATATTTTCCATACCAGATACCTTGTTAACAGCCTAATGGCAAAAAAATCATCTAGTAATAATATAAAGCATCAACCAGAAGCACGTAAACTTCACCTGTAGTGTCTCAAAGAGAATACTGAAAGGTTCAAAGAACAGCAACAAAAAGATAGATGTTCCAACTGTTGTGTAGATCCCCACACACAACCTTATCCTATGAACATTGAAGAAATATTATAGTCAAGTGCAAGGACTCAAATTGACGGGTTCTAAAGAGTCTGAAAAAAATAACGCCCTTTTCTTTGATAAGTAAAAAAAAAACAACACATTCATCTATAATAACCAGAAAAAATGCCACATACTGAACTCAGTACAGTTTGCCAAAGATATATAACTGTAGTCCAAGAAGATCGCATTACCAGAAAAGATCCATGGCAAGAACAAAGAATAATACTGAGTAGATGCGAAAGTATGTCCCTGGAGCTGTGGAAGGAGATGAATTGAGTCGCTCAAGGCGCTCCCTACCCAAAGCTTGAAACATCTATTCATATAAACACATAATAATGCTCTAATTGAATGTTGGTATATAGTCTAAAAGGGAAAAAGGGGGCGTAGGTTAAGCAAAAACTTTACCTTTAAAGAGCATAAAGCAATCAACCAGGTGGTCCATATCCCTGCTTGAAATAATGTTGGTGGGATTATGAGTGGTAAAAATGTTCCCTAGCAAGATCGCCAAAATACATTAAGTGATTTTACATTATATACAGGAATTAATAAAAATAATTGAGATAATATTTTTACAGTATATACTACTAGCTTGACCTTGAGAAGATTGAGCAAGTAGCAGCCAATACTTTGGCAGAAAACATAAGATGAAGAATATTTAAGACATGATATCAATTCTGCCAGGCTTTTACCTTGTAAACAACATAATTTACTAGACGTTCCAACAGTTTCCGAATTTCAGAAGAAGACAATTCCACAAAGAAAATAGTCTGCGGCACCAGATACAACAATCAATACATTTTATTAAACTGGTTATGACTTCCACTAGCCAACACATTCCATCAAGTAAAAGACATCTAATTACCTTGATGCACAAAAGCAGCAAGCCAAACACATTCAGTGCAAAATTTGCCAGCAAAAGAATGGTGGCATAGGAGCTTGAGATGAGCTCAATCACATGGTTGGCCTTTTCTGACTGTGAAATATACTCTGTAACTAATTCAGATGGATTAAAGCCATAGAATGGCCATTGCGTCCACCATTGAAGAATGACAAAACTTATAATCGTGCAGATGCCCGAGACAGACAAAGAAGTAATATAACTAGCACCCATTGAAGGTGCCCCGCAGCTTCACCAGAACTAAACCTCGATGCTCTCATAAGAACCAGAAAACATATCTCCTGGCAGATAATAGCTAATAATCCAAGAAAAAATAGAACAGGAAACTTGATCTGCCCGGGTCAGCTGCAACACTCAGATTTCCTTTCAGCTGTTTTTTAATTTCTCGGAAAGTCCGAATCCCTGCAAGTAAATGCATGCAACCAGGTGATAACCACGACCCACGAAATTAAGCTGCAGGGAAGAATTACACTGGACAAGCATAAACCACGAAGTTTATTCTTCAAAACGATCATCATCCTTCGCAAAACCTGAATTTGACAAGGGACCCAAGAGATTAAACTTAACTATCTCAGAATTTATAAAGGAAGTAGCCTATAAATCTGCCCTCTCACAGTCCTCTATTCATCCGAAGCCAAGAGATCATAGACCGGCCACAACGAGAACGGGAGTTTCACACACTAGTCGGAATAAAACATAGCATGGCCGATGCCCTATAGGGATCGATGGACGAAAATTTCCAGGAGAACCAAAAACCCGAGCAGATTGACTCGAAGAGAAGAATGAGGAAAATTCAACAGGGCAAATTGAAACGGTTAAGGTCTGAGCAAGGAACATTGCACGCAGATATTCCAATCACACCCAGATGGAAGCGAAATTCACAAACCGATTTCTTGGAAGGTGGGATGGTATCGGTGGGTCCTGTGAGATGCACAGAGGAATCGAAGTTTAGAGAGAGACAGAGACAAAAACAGAGAGGGAGGAGAGAGAGTCCGAAGGATCGACGACGATGAGACTGTAATTTGCAGAAGACACACCTAGAAGAACGTAACAAACAATATAATAATCATTATTATTTTGTTACCAAATTACATATTAAAATGATAGAATAAAATCTTTCATTTTTATCCGCATTCAAAATTCGGTTTATGATTTAAATGAAAAAAAATCAATCGCTTAGAAATTATTTAATTTTTTTTAACTCAAATTCTAAAATTTTAAAATAACTTTTTTTAATTCTAAAATTCAAAGTGCAATCCGTCAGTCTGCTCATGAACTTTGTCAAAAGGGTAAACCTTCCGAGGCTAACGACTGCATATTTTTTATGTTTTGATCCAAGCAAGGTAGTCTCTGTTGTTTTGAATTGCTAAGCAAAAGAAAAAAAAATTAAGTCATGATTATAAAAAATTATTAAATTACATTGATGTTGGAACAATAAATTTAGTAAAATGTTACAGTGATATATTAGATATTATATCATTATTTTATACAAAAATGAACTAATGTATTACTGCCACATCGATATTTACTTATGTCATTTTGTTTTCGTTAGCATAAATTAATGATTTGCTGGTGAGAATTTTGAATTATTTTTATATAATATTTGATATACCATTTATTTTTTTCATCTAGAATCGGTGGCACTATAATACATGGCACGATACCGTTACTCCATGTGTTAAATGGTCACTCCTGTGGCATTAGCCTATGTCAATTGCAAGCCCTAACCTTATTCCCTTCTTGGCCGCTAGTGTCCACCTCTTCCTCCCCCCGACGGCTACCCTCCCAGCTCCTCCTCCTCCTCCCTTTTCCACCTCATTTCATGCCTGCTCCTGTCCTCCCTCCCCCATGGCTGCAGTCCTCCTCCCACACCACCACCATCACTATGGAGTTCAAATGGATGGGGATGACCATGGAGGGGAGAAAAGGATGAGGTGACGGCCATTGAGAAGGGATGAGGAGGAAGAGGAGAACAATCAAAGTGGCATATAGGAGGAAGGAGACAAGTGACTATGCAGGGAGGGAGACGTGGGAGGAGGCGATTGACCCTAGAATGGGTGAATAAGAGGAGGTGGTGGTGGTAGTGATTATCGGCAACCATGGGAGATGGAGGGGAAGGAGGATGCTGGCGGCCATGGAAGAAGGGATGAGGAGGAGGAAGATCTTAAACAATGAAGAGGGTATGAAGTCCGTTTTACTCGATTTTCATTGAACACGAGTGATTTTAATTATTGATATAGATATATCTATTAGATTTTGATAGAAAAATGAACATGGCAAATATAATTAAAAAATAAATATTTGGTATCAAATGGGTCAACAAAAATTCATGTTAAAATATTTAAAATAATAAATGTTTGTGCCTTTTTATGTTTAATTTTTTTTTTGGAATACTTTTCAGTATATTTTTCCCTTTAAAATATGATAAACAGGTGAAAAAAAGCATAGTTTGGGGATGTTTGTAAAATATTTACAATTGAGGGGGGATTTTAGAATTAGAATAAAAATCATGGTGGAGGTATGATAAATTAAAAACCGCCAAATTTAGGATTATTCTTTGTCACCACCGCCACGGGAAGGCACAGCTCAGGTCGCTGTATCTTCTGAATCAAAATCTTCAGCAAGCTGCTCTATCTCCCCAGCGGAGCTCTCCTCATCCGATGGGGATAATCAGGAGCAGCTTCTCCTTCGTCGTGGGAACTCTCTGCGAGATCTACTTAGCCCAAAACTACGATGTCCCCAACATCAAGAAGCTAGCCAACACCGCCCTCTTCATGGCGAAGCTCTATGAGGAGAAGTACTGCAAGACTAAGAAGCCTAGCGAAAGGGACGAACAGTAACCCATTTAACCAATTCTTCAATTGGGATATAAGTCGGTCCATTCCTCGAGCAAAGTTTCGATCTTTGTACATCGTTGAATCTTGAATGAGGCCAATGATTTCAGGCAACACTTTGACTAGAACTTGGATTGTCAAGGCTATTTCTCAAAAAGATTTTTATGACCAGAGGATTTGGAACTAGAGCGAGAGTGAGGATTTTAGTAGGCTGACTGTACTGAAACCTCATATTTCTTCTTCCAATGACATCAATTTTGTGGGATACTGTGCATTTATCTTAATTAAATTGCTTTTAATTCTGACGAGTTTTGTTGTCTGTTATGTTGTCCCTAGTTGATACTATCATGGGTAGTGGTTGTCTTGCTCTTAAACAGTATCGATGTTGATCTTGATTCAGCTTTCCAAAATCTATGTTGGCCGAAAGCTTTCAAGAAAGAAGAAAACTTATTCCTTCCTTAATTCTCCTGCCTGTATCAGTCACAGAAAACTCTGATCGAGAAATTTGTGTGGAAATGGTATTTCTGATTCTAAAGATAACCAATGACCTTGAGATTCTACCTACTTTAGGTGGATCGCTGGAGAAAGCTTACATAGTGATGCTTTGTGAAAAAAGTGAACTATGGAGGAATTATCTTGGTACGGTTGTAGCCTACTCTTTTAGTGACACTTGATTCGTTATATTTGATGAACGGGAAGGAAGACTATGGAGGTTTAGGGTAGTTCAGATGGCAGTTGATATCTAAGTGTCTGGAAGTTTCAAAGAGAAGGATGGCTACCCTTTGAAACTACAAGAAGGTTTTCTTTGATGGATCCATCCTGTTGCCTTCTATGTGGTTTATTTGTCTATATCCTTGAGGAGTTAATATCATATTTTTTGCAGCACATCTTAAGTTTTTCTAACTTTCTGATAGCTTATAATAATAAAGAAAGGTTCTGGTAGACTTTTGTTACTAACATGGAATTACTTGCAACCGAAGGCAAGTGGTATTCACTTTTCTATTTTGAATTCCTCAATCTCATGATTTCTATTTCCCTTATAGTTACATCAGAAACTTGAGCTTTTTGCACAAGGCGCCTTTTGAGCATTATTTCAGCAATGATCAACCTGAATGTGTTATCAAGCATATATTCTTCAATCTCTGGGACATAATAGAATTGGAAAGACATGCATGCAATCGGTGGTAGATGACTTTCAAGAGACCACTACAACAAATTTATATAGGTTGAAGGATTTGAAATTAATGGATTTTACTCTGTACAACTGTTCTGACTATATTCTAACTATCTTGGAGAGCCTTATCCTTTTACAATATTGTGCTAGTATCTTGTAACAGTTTCAAAAGGGTCCAACATTTTCAGTATGAGATTATTTGAATCTACAGGCATATGGATGTTCTATTCATTCAGTCAGGTTATTGTGGACAGGTTTTTGATAAAACAATAGTAATAAGAATCACCTTTTTGACATAGAAATATGAGATCGTATGCTGAAAATTACCCGATATTGGAGCTTCACAAACCATTTCTGATTACATTGCTTTGACTAAGATCAATTACATCAACCAACAGAAGCAGTAGAAAAATCCAACCCGACAAAACATTTATTCGGGTGATCACCTTTCAAATTCAATTATGGAGGCTTAAAACAAACTTCTCCAACATCTCCTAACAGCCTTCTTTAGAAGCAACTATGGGAACATCTTTAACCTAGTTATCTGTTCCCTGGAAGACTGAAAGGGCTCACAAAAGAGGGCCCATATACTTACATATTGTGACACTGTGCAACCCAAAGTTTCAAACATCCAATCTTTTTGTTGACTGTGATCTTGCTTTTGTCCTCGACTCCCCGATCTTGGTTGTCAATTCAGCCACAACCAACCTTGTGAGGAATAGGCCTGCCACTAGGGCTGCTCCCATTAACATTGAGAAGACATTGTTCCAGCTTCTTGCCGATATATAACCTGTCAGTAGTGGTCCCATAGCGGCCCCAACTGAACCCGTCCCATCTATAATGGCAGTGACTGTTGCAAGGGCTCGCGAGTTTCCTTTTAAGGAGCTGTGCGTTCCTAGGTCAGCTGAGACTGCAGTTGTTATGAGAGCATATGGCCCGTTCACAAACATGCCAGTTATGAGCATGAGAACAATGTTTAAGGTCAAGGAAATGTGCCCATAGCTTCGATAGAAGAAGAGGGCCGGGATTGCTCCATACATGAAGCTTGCTGCTGTTATGGCTCTTGCATTAAGGCAATCTGAGATATGTCCTGCTAGGATGCCTCCAAGCACCCCTCCAATATCGAACAGTGTGGACAAGTTTCCTGCTGCCTCGCTTGATAAGTACTTGCCATCAATAGCTACAGGAATCAGCATTCCAAAAACAGGAACCAAATTAGACACTAACTAGCCTATTAGATATGCATCCAAAAATAGTATGAAGAAAACAAACAATAGTTGACAATTATGTGAGTAAGATTGCCCTAGTGTTAGTGACAACCATTACTTCCGGTACCAAATAGAGGGATGTACCTAATGGAATGCTTAAGAGTTGAGAAAGCTACTCATTTTGTTGACGACAATCTGATTTGAGAGCATTAGAAGAAGAATGTATTACCTGTATGACTGATGTAGAAAGGAAGCCAATACAGGAAAGTGTAAGCAACCAATTTCGCAAAGAATAGGCAAAGAGCAAAAGGTGCAACTCCTGGGATTTTCCATGCTTCTAGGAATCCAACAGCCTTCTCATCATTCACTGTGTCCGACCTCAAAAGGGGCTCCCTAACCCCCTCCCCACTCTTCATGGGAGAATCCATTTCATCGTCTTTTAGCTCTGCTCCCACGGATTCAGGACTAACAGGCAGGAACAAGAACACCACTAAACCAATTAAAGCTATGATGAGACCAGGCACAACAAATGAACAGCCCCACCCATAGCTCAACAGGGTGGCAGCTATCAAAGAGCCTAAAATATTCCCAATTGAAGTGTGAGCATTCCATATACCCATAATCAGCCCTCTTTTGCTCTTCCCAAACCAGTTACCAACCACCGCGACCACTGAGGGCCACCCAGTAGACTGGAGCAAGCCAGCAAGCATTTGAACTACTAGGAAATAGTAAAAGTTGTGTATGTTCAACCAAAATCCAGAACCAAACAGTGAAGTGAAGATGCCAGTGCCAATCATTCCTACTGTTAGAAAGATCCTCAGGTTCATCCTATCACCCAAGTGCCCAGAGAAATACATCCCCATAGCATACACTGCGAGGAAGGCCACATCAAGTTCACCAAGCAATTCAGTTCCATCAAACCCATTAAACGGGGCCCAGCCATCCCCAAGAATCCCCATAGAACTCCTCACTTCAGGTGAAGTTCCGATATATATTTTCTTCCATGGTATTATACTCAATCCCACCTTAGATGACTGGGGGTCAAGTGCACTTTTGACTACACTTGTGGTTTTCCGTGCAGCATGGTAGCTCGCGTAAGCGAAGAATGTTACTATCAAAACAATGGCTTGGTGGCTTCTGAAGGAAAGACTGGCCTTCTTTACATGCTCAACAAATTGAATTCCAAGCGGCTTATTGTAATTGTGATGAGCTTCTGACTCAGTTAAGGAACTCATTTTTCTCTACTAAGAATGTGTTGCTAGGTTGAGGAAAAAAAATAACCTCCCCCACTCAAGTGATTTTAGTAAACTGAGACAAAAGAAAACAAACAATGTAAATATGATAACTTATCTTATGCCATTATAAAATAGGACCACATAAATAAGGCTGTAAGCAAACTTCAGGACTACGGATTTTTATTTGGCAACAAAATTTTTTTTTTCTTTTCCATCGTCATTTCCTTGCTAAGCTTTCTGGTTTAAATATCCATGTCATTTCTGCAAAATTTTTGTAGTTGAGATGTAAGATCCCCAGAACATGGATAGGATCCAAATCAAGTCCACATTTATCTCTCTTACTACTTGAGCATATCAAATAGTATAAACATATTGAAAGTGTAACATAAAAAGCCAAGGCAAAATCACTAACGTTTTTTAGAAAATAGAAAGTGAGAGTGAAAGCATAAGTTATCTTCATCGGAACAGGTAGTAAATTTCCAAATTAGCAGAATTCACCATTCATAACGTGCCAAAATTTTATGGCAGGGATTTGCATAAAATAAGGTTGGGGGGGGAGCGGGAGGAAAGGGATTTGCAACTGTGGATAACTAAGAAGGACCAAAACTTTGACTTGGTCGATGATATGGCCTTCAGAAGCTCAACGGGGTTCAAAGGGAATCAGTTTAAAAATAGTTGTAACGAAATGATTCAGAATCCAAAGAATCTACATTGAAGTGGTTACACAGCCGACTAATCAACTGTAGCAACAAAACTCCAATCTCAAACTCAAATGAACAGTCCAACCCAACAGTTAGACGGAAGAATCGTGAATTTTTCAAATGATAGGTATTACGTTTTGCCGATTTGTGGGCAAGTGAAAACTGGGTATGCCTCAAGCCATGCTCGAAAACATTGTTGCCACTTTCCCCTTCAAATGGAATCTGCAAAGACCCATCCAAACATGGGAATGTACGTAGATAAGCATACCTCTCGGCCCGATTAGCTTGTCCCAGTGAGTAACTCGCATGACTTCCCTTGCTACGACCTCTCTCTCTATCTCTCTACCTCGCTCTCACTTGGCTCTGTTTGCTTTGGCTCTAAGGTGCTCGAAGCGAGAGGACTCTTTAAAGCACTCACTCAATAAATTTTTTATTATTATTATATGTTTGGAAATACCGGTTCCACCCCTTGGCTGCGTCCATATTCGCCAAATGGAAATTGAGGCCATAAACATTTGTACAGTCTTACAAACATGCATAATGCGAAATGACATAAACGCCCCCTCCAGGAAATTGTTTTTCATGGTTGAAATTGTCTTTTTCAAGGGGCTCGTTAAAGAGCCTCTGCAGAATGCGGCCCTCACGATGCCCTCAAGATTTAGATCCTACACCATAGCTCATAGTATCGAGAATGGATGAAGATTGCCTCGATTAATCTAAGACCGAGTGTAATGAAAGTCATGTTTCATACTTTCCTTGAGGATTTCTCCATATAACAGTGAATTATTCAAAAATTTTCACGTTGCATGACATTGAAAAATTCAACTGTTTATTTATTAAAAAAATCAATAAATTGTTGATATCAATTAATATTAGATATTACGCGTCCTGAGTTTCTGATCTCTTTTAACCAAAACCACTACTTTTGATGGGCTGTACACCATCATCCTTCAAGCTTTTCTGATTGCTTAGAATTTCAGAATCAACCAAACAAAAGAAAGAAAGAAAGAAGGAGCAACTAGCATTGCTTGGTGGCCTTTGCTTGCATGTCACAATCCCTTGCTTTATCCCCTTTTAAGTATTTTAATTTTGATAAAATTTTGAAAATGATAGTCATCAAGCGTAGGTGTACAGGTGCTGGGGCCAAAAGAAGTTTGTAGTGTCTCAATTCTTCAATAATGCACAGGGGCCAAATTGAACGATTCTCTTACTTGGAGGGGCAATTCGGTCAGTACGCTAGAAGCATCGCCATTCGCCCCCGACACCCCGCGGGCCCTTGTGGGGGAGGGGGTGTTTCGGTAATTCGAGCAGCCGGCTCCAGGGGCATATTCGGCAAGTGGTCCGTCCACTTGACGTCCACGGATGCGGTGACCCCGGCAATTACTCATATCCCGAAATTAACCTCGTACGACAGCATAATTCATTCCCCTCTCCTTCCTTACATCTTCTAGCTCAAAATTGGGTGGTTGAGTCGTATTCGTATGATTTTTCTGATAGTATAAATTCATCGACATGAGTCGTATTCATATGATTTTTCTAATCATATAAATTCATCGACATTCTTTATTATTGAAAAAATATATATTTAAGTTTTGGTAATCGACTTACTCGAGTAAAAGAAATTTTGTATATGAAAAATGGGTGACAAGTCAAAGAGTCTATTACCCAAGAGAATTTTCT
>CXYZ01003352.1:4104323-4181792 GCA_900006705.1 Sonneratia caseolaris | reverse complement strand
TAATAATGTGGTACAGTCAGAATCAGGATGAGCATGAAACTCGTGGATGAGGTCCCTCCAACAATGGCTTTCGACCGTGAACGGACCGGACTAATGTCAGCCGCATGTGCCGAAGCACCTAACAAAACACAAGCGAGATTAAAAGCGACGGCCGGTCGCCCCAGAAACACTAGCCCATGAGAGTGTCTCCTTCACGGAACATCCTGAGCCCGACGGGACAGTGACGAGTCTTTCGGCTATCCCAGCTAGTGCGGCGGGTCCACGTCGAGACGGTCGGAGGACGCACGGGAAGGGGCGAGGAGATTCCCTAAGGGGCTTATAGATAGTGCGAGCCGTCCTCTTGGAGACTTTTGGCCCATTGCTATCAATGGATGTGCCAGTGCGTGGCCTGGCCTCATTCACATTATCACTCACGGACTCTCTCCATTTATTCTTTCACGTGGGCGGCTGCCACCGGCTCGTCTCCACATCTCGGTAACATGTGCCAGACACAGACACGTGTACTCGCCGGTACAAATAAACGAGCACGACTGTACCATCCATCCATCATTTAATAGAGAAAGTGGCCATCTTGGAGGTATGAGTTCCCATTCAGAATGAAGTGGTATTCTTGTCGGACGGTTAAAATTGTTCGAATTAATTTAGGTACTGTGCCCTTAAGTCACAGTTATTATATGTGTTTACTTAGTCCAATTATTTCGAATGAATTCTATAATTTGGTTGTTTTTTCTTAAAAAATAATAAGAAATCAAGAAGCTAAATGTAAATTAAATAAAAACCAAACAAAAAAATACATATCGAAATAAAATGAAAAAAATACATAAAATTAAAAAAAAATTAAAATCATAGAAATTTCAATTAAACATAAATTAAATATGCGGAATTAAAGCTAATAGACCATTTTAGAATGAAATTTAGTATAAATTGATAGAGAATATACTGTACAATAGTTAAAAAAATTCTATATCTAACTATTTTTTAATTCTTAAAAAATATTTATTATATAGTTATATTTTATTATATATTTTTTAAAGTAACTCGACAGTTCGAACCGGTTAACCAAACCGCTTGAACTAAATAACTAACCATATCGTTTCAACTCATTATATAATAATCGGTTCTTACCAAACCATTTTTAGATTCGATTTGATTCTTCAATTGTTTTTGTTCATCCCTAATTATGAGCGTCAATACTCTCCTTGATAACTTTTCCAGCATTGGATAGGTTTGAAAAAAGCTAGACAGGAGATGTTGCCCATTGAAAAACTATGGTGATCGAAAATGAATGACATGCATGATATCAAAAATAAATTTTAAATTTTGTGAATGAAAAAACTTTATATTAATTAACTTCTACCATTTAATGAGTTAACTTGGCTATAATCTGAATTGATTCAGCTATGAACAAGTTTAGATGCATAAGATTTTTAGATAACATGTGATTTGTAACGACCAAGTAATAATAATAATAGAAGACATGGTATGATCCAAGGGGTGTTGCCTTTGCTCCTATCTCCATTATGCAACTCTTAACATTGAGAATGATTCTTTTTGTGCATGATGATGCCACGAGTTGGTATATTAAACCTCCTCTTGGAATGCAGCCGTTGGGGTCACCTGCACTTGTGCGTGGACTCACCCGAATCATTGAACTCTATGACAGTGTTGTTAAAATGGACAGTTCGGACTAATTGAAAATGGACATGGAATTGCTTGGTTTAGTAACGGTTTGGCTCATTTGCTTAATGGACCGATATGGTTACAAGTCATAATTCGGGCATATATGAATCATCTCAAAACCATTTATAAGCGGATCGGTTCACAGTTCGTGCTTATTTAACACATGAATTGTCCAATTTTTATTTTTTAAAATTATTGTAAATGAATATTTTTTATATATTTAATTTTTTTAAATTGATCAAACAAAATCTGACAGTTGATTTGCATGACTTTGGTAGTTCATGTTAGTTTTGCAATGGTTCCGGACTGGTTTTTAAATGGTTCAAGGTTGGTTCAGTAGATTAACGTTTAGGCCAATTATGTTTAACAGGCCTATTTTCTGACCCGGCCCGTAAACCACCCCTAAACCTAATAAGAGCGGATACGGCCCGGTTAGGGGCGATTCGGACTGATTTCGGGTTTGAACGGCCCGTTTAACATCTATTCTCTGCGGTTTGTGGGCAGTTATCTAAATGGGCCCAAAAGAAATAAAAGACAGAGCAGTTTCTTGGAAAAGTCTGCTACAGACCCGGGCGTACATCGGCCCAATGTCACACGTGGGCCCGATATAATATAATTCGTTCTTTTTCCTTTTTCCCTTCACTATAAATGCAAAATTAATTCAACTAATTTACAAGAGNTCGTTCTTTTTCCTTTTTCCCTTCACTATAAATACAAAATTAATTCAACTAATTTACAAAACATTTACATTTCTGTGTCCGGTCTCATTGTCGGTCGTCCCTCTCCCGTCAGTAAATACTTTATCCGCCTCTGAGCAGAGTGCAGCATTAATACGAGGGAAGAGGAATTTTCTTAATGCCGTGAGCTCGCACATCGAGCAAGAGTCAGAGTAGGAGCGGCAGCGGCTGATTCGTCGACGATGATGCTGGATCTGGGTCCGTTCTCGGAAGAGAAGTTCGATCCGAAGAAATGGATCAATTCGGCTTGCCACGCCCGGCACCCGGAGGACTCGCTGGACAAGCACCTGGTGGACATGGAGATGAAGCTCCAGATGGTGTCCGAGGAGATAGCCGCCTCCCTCGAGGAGCAGAGCTCCGCTGCCCTCCTCCGAGTCCCTCGCGCCACCCGTGACATCGTTCGCCTCCGCGACGACGCCTCATCTCTACGCGGCTCCATCTCAGGGATCCTTCAGAAGCTCAAGAAGGTACCAACCTACAGTGTTGACATCTGGGATTCCACGTTACTTGTGCATTTCAGCCTCCGTCGTTATGATTAATGTCCTGTTGTTGATCTGCTCACGATAATGTGTGAGGAGAAGATGCATCGAGGAATTCGTGTAGATTTAGATTTGTGTTAGCTGTGTCTAAGATGACTCGTTGGTACGGCTTCACATCACGAATAGTAGCTAAGATGATATCGGATATTATATTTCCTGAGATCGAATTGAAGAGTCTCTGCCTTTTTTGATATGAAAGTTAGTACCGAAGGAGGAGTGTTGTTTTCTATTTTGCCTGAGCTCTCTCTATTCGTGGTTTACTGAGCTAATGGTCTGAAATTTTTTGCGTTGACTGATGCGAATTGTCTTGCATTTTGCTCAGGCAGAAGGGTCCTCAGCTGAATCTATAGCTGCTCTTGCTAAAGTTGACACTGTCAAGCAGAGAATGGAGGCTGCATATGAGACGTTGCAGGTGAAATCTTTGAACGATCTCTATTCAATTTACCATCTGGAAGTTTCTGGTTAATCATTTCCTGCTGTTCACTTCATTTCCTGCCCCCACTTCCTGCTTAGGATGCTGCTGGCTTAACTCAGTTAAGCTCCACAGTGGAGGATGTTTTTGCCAGCGGAGATCTTCCTCGAGCTGCTGAAACCTTGGCTAACATGAGGCATTGCCTGTCTGCTGTTGGAGAGGTAATTTTGCCTATAAAATCTCTATGATCCTTTATGTACTGACACTGACATGCACCATATTCTTATGTAACTACGATTTGAATTTTCAGGTGGCCGAGTTTGCAAATGTCAGGAAACAATTGGAGGTCCTAGAGGATAGGCTAGACTCTTTGGTGCAGCCCCGTCTGACAGATGCATTGTCCAATCGCAGGGTACTGTATCTTACTCCTGAAACATTAATTTGCTGTTCACCATTTCCTCTTACATCCTATCTACTTATATTCTTGTTTTGTTGAGACGCCTAATGCCTGTAATTATGTTTATCCTTATGCTCTAATCTGTTTAGGTGGAAGTCACTCAAGATTTGCGAGGTATTCTCATTCGGATAGGAAGATTTAAGTCTTTGGAGCTTCATTACACTAAAGTGCACCTAAAGCCCATCAAAAAGCTCTGGGAAGATTTTGATACCAGACAAAAGGCCAGTAAGCACTCAACTGATAAGAACGAGATGGAAAGGCCATCAAGTAATTCAGAATTTCAGTCAAGCGCATCTGCACTGTCATTCTTCAGCTGGTTGCCAGGCTTCTACGATGAACTGCTTCTCTATCTTGAGCAAGAATGGAAGTGGTAATCTTCCTATGGCTTCCTCTGTTTACAGTATGCCAGTTTTGGAAAGTAACAGCATAAAGAACATCACACTTTTCAAGTTTTTGGCCTATAATTACGACTCCATCTTATTTTGATTTCATTATTCAAAAATTGCTCTTAAGACACTTTTCTTACCTTTAGGAACGAAGCATCTTATCTCTAATTGATTTGCAGGTGCACGATTGCTTTCCCCAATGATTATAAAAGCCTTGTTCCAAAATTGATGATTGAGACAATGGCAGCCATTGGAGGAAATTTTGTTTCTCGCATCAACCTAGCAACTGGAGAAGTCATTCCAGAAACAAAAGCATTAGCAAAAGGTTGTACCTGAACATAATCTTTTGTTCAACCATCCTTTTATTGTTTCTTCATTGGTAAACAATGCTGATTTTGTCTCTGGTGAATGCAACGTGGTCATTCAACAGTAGTTTTGTGGTCATGAACATGATTGATATTATGTCATGTTCATGAATTTCTGTACGGTACTGACCGTTTTGTATATTGACATTGTCACTTATTTGGTGCATGATCAATGAAGTTCTTTAATTATTACTAAAAGAAGTGCAGTTGTTGAGCAGTAGGTGATCTGTATGCAAGAGAAATCTTCATTAAGTCTTTTTGGTTGATGAAACAGTTCAGACACTGAAATGAGAAGCCTGGTCTGCCCTGAAAATGGTTAACCATTCTCAAAGTTTATATTTATCGAATAGGTTGATTTCAGTTATTTGACATTTCATATGAGTGAGAGATACATATAAATACATAATATATTTCCTCTTTTATAACCTTTCTATTCTTTATTCTAGGTATACTAGATATTCTATCTGGAGACATGCCGAAGAATATAAAGATTCAGAGAAAGCATCTCGAGGCCTTGATAGAGTTGCATAATATGACGGGGACCTTTGCAAGGAATATTCAGCACTTGTTCTCAGAATCTAATCTCAGTTCATTGATGGACACGCTTAAGGCTGTATATCTTCCATATGAATCATTCAAACAGAAGTAAGTTGTTAAAGTGCTCTTCATTCTGTCGGATTAATGAATAAAGAAAAGAAATGAATCTCTCTTCTCGAAATTCTATTGGTTGTGCCATGATTGAATATCAATGTTACAATGATGTAGTAATTGGATGCCTTCTGATTGATGGTTGCGGATAATCTATGAATAGCAGATGTCAAAATGTTGTGGAATGTCACTCAATCTGCTAACTGATTCTCTTTTTTGAAAATGCATTAAGAAAGAAATCCTTTTCCTTACTCTTTTGCTCTTGATAGTGATGCTATGAGCTTTTAAGATGCGCCTTTCCTTTTTTAATTTGTTTCAAGACCTTCAGTCTGAATTGGTGGTTTTGAGATCTTGTGTGTATTAGTTGTTTCCCTGTTCTCCTGACAATTAAGCTTATGGTTCCAGGTATGGACAAATAGAGCGTGCCATCCTTTCCAGTGAGATATCTGGGGTTGATCTGAGGGGGGCTGTTGCTCGTGGTTTGGGGGCCCAAGGAATTGAGCTCAGTGAAACAGTTAGGAGGATGGAGGAGTCAATTCCCCAAGTCATTCTGTTTCTTGAAGCAGCCGTTGATAGGTGCATCAGCTTTACTGGTGGTTCTGAGGCGGATGAGTTAATTCTTGCACTTGATGACATAATGTTGCAATATATTGCTGCTTTACAAGAGACATTAAAATCATTAAGAGCTGTCTGTGGGGTTGATCTTGCGGATTCTGGACCAAAAAAGGAAATGGGTTTGGACAAAAGAGAAGGAACTCAAAGCTCAAGAAGGGCTGACTTGATTTCGAATGAGGAGGAATGGTCCATCGTCCAAGGAGCCCTGCAGATCCTCACTGTTGCTGATTGCTTAACTAGTAGATCTTCGGTATTCGAAGCTTCATTGAGAGCTACACTTGCTAGATTGAGCACAAGCTTGTCTCTTTCAGTATTTGGTTCGAGGCTGGACACAAACCGGTCACATGTGGTTGGTGATGATGGGAATGGGGAGCTTTCCTCTGCTGGAAGGGCTGCATTGGATGTTGCAGCTGTACGACTCATTGATGTTCCGGAGAAAGCTCGGAAGCTATTCAACCTTTTAGACCAGGTAAATAGCTTGAGATCCTGTTGAGCTCTGCAAGTACGTTCCCTGTTATGTATTATATCTGTAAAAAATAATTTTGCTTGTATTTCTTTTCCATGAGTGCAGTCAAAAGATCCCAGGTTTCATGCACTTCCCCATTCATCCCAAAGGGTTGCTGCTTTTGCCAATACAGTGAATGAACTAGTGTATGATGTCCTCATATCCAAAGTAAGACAGAGGCTCAGTGATGTGTCTCGGCTTCCTGTATGGTCCTCAGTTGAGGAACAAAGTGCCTTCCCTCTCCCAACTTTCAGTACATACCCTCAGGCCTATGTGACAAGTGTGGGTGAATATCTTCTTACTTTACCCCAACAACTAGAGCCACTTGCTGAAGGCATTGCCAGTAATGATGGAAGCAATGATGAAGCCCAGTTCTTTGCCACTGAATGGATGTTCAAGGTAACTTTTCAAAATACTCTCCAGCATTCTCTGTTGCTTGCCTCTCTCTGTTCAATAAGAAACCTCAGTCTGCACTCTCTTCAAAAGCTTGGGATCTGGCCGTCTGGGTGCTTATGTGCTGCTTGGCATATCTAGGAGCCATTTTCTGGAATTTTATACCACAAGATATCATCTTGCAATTCTGCTTTGGATTTCATATACCATGAGGAAAGGAAAGTTCTTTCTCAAAGGGAAGTGCGCTACCCAAAAATGAAAGAGGGAAAAAGAAGGTTAAGGCGAGTGGATTCCGTAGTTATGTTTGCAACCATAATATCGTTCATTGCTCATAAAGTTGTAGGCCCTTAGGGCTTGGCTCCCTGCTTGGCTGGTGTTTTCATCCATATTTATGTATTTATTTGTTGAGATTCCTTGAAAAAAGTTTATTTAGTCTAATTTCATGGGATAATATGTTGGATAATAAAATTCGACATCCTGTCCGGAAAATGAAAATGAACTGATGCATCCGGGATGTTGTTGTCTTTGTGATGTGCAGGTTGCTGAGGGAGCCACCGCACTTTTCGTGGAGCAGCTGCGAGGGATCCAATACCTTACTGATCGTGGGGCGCAACAGCTATCCGCAGACATCGATTACTTGAGCAATGTCCTTTCTGCTCTTTCGATGCCAATACCTCCCGTGCTTTCCACGTTCCAGACATGTTTCTCCACTCCGAGGGAGCAACTGAGAGACCTCGTGAAATCGGACTCAGGAGACCCGCTAGATCCCTTAACTGCGAATCTTGCATGTAAAATGCGGCGTGTGAGCTTGGATTAGTGCCATCTTGTCTCACTCCTTCGGTCTCCATCTTTTGTTCACCAGAAATTCTTTATGGAATACCAACATGTTCACTCGATACTCATCATCCGGGCTCGAAAGGGGTAAATGTGCTTTGCTTTCCGGCAAGGCCTGTCGGCTTATCTAAAATTTGAAATTTTCATGTAAGCTGGACGAGGAGTTCAACAATCTTATATTTTAAGAGCTTATTAATCCACTGAATGCGAGCTAAAATCTATAGTTAATTCTTATGTACGGTATTCCAAAGATTTGAGCCTGGTCCCACCGGCACTCCTACTCCTACTCCTAGTGGTTGCAGGATATACTGTCGAGAGGAAGATGATAATTACCGATAAAGAAAAAGGAAAAAAGGGGGAGGAAAACCTTCACTTACTGGTCTCGGCGTCGATGGCGACCAAAAACCTCCCGACCTTTCTCTCCCCTTTTCCTCTTCCTCAACGCTTAACAGAGCCGAGCCCGAAATGTATTATAATTCGGAGGAAGCCTGCCACCCGCATCTTGTGCAAGTCTGCACAGCCGGACACCAGATATCGGACACTCGGGTCCGAAGCAGAGCCCGAAGGTGTCGGTGCAGCTTCGCCGACCAGAGGAGACCTGTTCATCAAACACCAGCAGTCGAAGGAGGCTGCTAAACGGGTGGCGGGAGAGTTTAAGAAGCAGGTCAAGAGGAGGAAAGACAAGCCACTGAAGGTTAACACTGCAGTTGCTTCATGTTATGGCTGTGGCGCCCCTTTGCAGACCTCGGAGTTGGATGCTCCGGGCTACGTTGACACGGATACGTACGAACTGGTAAGATTCTGTGAATTTCATGACATTGATCGAATTTAAGGTTTATTAGTTCGATTTGATTCACAATTTCAGCCAGCCTTGCTCTTTTGTTGCTGGTGAGGTCCATGTCAATGCCAAGTGCGGCGGTAAGTGCTGCTAACTCTTTCTAAACAAAGGGTTGTCTTCTGGCAATCAAGACAAGAAGTGGATTTTAGCCGGAGAATCCAATAAAGCTGATACAGAGCTCCATCTGAGAATTTACTCAATAGTTTAAAATATCTGGTGCAGTCTGAGTGCATTTCCCCCCGATTTCAGCTTAAACAAACCGGACACTGTTTGGTTAGTGGACTAAATGATTATTTCATCATCTATCTGTTCTTGTAGGACACCTGTGGAAATGACGGTTGATAATGATGGTCCGTGAATGTATGGTAACCGGTTGATTTTAGTTGTGATGTGAAGCTAAGACGTTTTATTTGGTTTGCAGAAGAAGAAGCACCACCAGCTCCGGACAGTTCTTTGTAGGAGATGCCGGCTTCTATCTCATGGCCACATGATCACTGCTGTGGGTGGAAATGGAGGTTATTCTGGAGGGAAACAGTTTGTTCCAGCGGAAGAGCTGCGCAAGAGACTCTCTCATCTGCGGCATGAGAAAGCACTTATTGTCAAATTGGTAAGAAGTCAATTAGCTTTTCAAATGTTAGATGCACTTCTGTTCTCTGATAAGAAGATTTGCAATTTTTCCCTAATATTTCTGCTCTTCTGCTGATCATGTTTAGGTTGATATTGTGGACTTCAATGGCAGCTTTTTGGCTCACGTACGTGATCTTGTCGGTGCAAATCCTGTCTTACTAGTTGTCACAAAGGTAATTATCTAGTAGCTTGAGAAATGATTGGTGAGAAGAAGTTTTCTATAATATTTGATTCATTTGCTAGGTGGATCTACTTCCAAAGGGAACTGATTTCAACTGTATTGGAGATTGGGTTGTAGAAGCGACTATGAAGAAAAAGCTGAAGTAAGCATTACATTCTTTGTACATGCTGTGTCCTATCACCTTGTTATGATATTCATTGTGAAATGGCAGGTAGTGGGTAAAGCTGAGTGAAGATGTAATATTGTGGTAGTTTGTGCTATCTCAGTGCCCTAAAAAGTTGCCTTAATATAGATATTGTTACCATGCAGTGTTCTCGGTGTCCATCTTACTAGTGCAAAATCTCTGGCAGGAATGGCTGGAGTTGTTTCGGAGATTCAGAGGGAGAAAAAGGTTATCATGCATGTTTTTTAGCATCTTGCATCTGATTTATTTTTCTTTTCCTGAAATGTTTTATCAACTTCCTGATTTGTTTATTTTTCAAATACTTTGCAGGGACGGGATGTCTACATCCTGGTGAGTAAGCTCTTTTTATTACTGGTTCTTTATCACTGCACATTAGTATTTATCAAAAGAGAAGCCCAACTAAAAATGTAACAAAATTAAAAAGGTTCTCATAATAAGCAGGTTAGCTAGATTTTGAACTTTAAGCATGGCTCGACCTCAGTGGATTTTGGTTGATGCTTATTGCACTGAATCTTAGTCTTACGCTTCTCTTATACTGACAGCACTGATCAATCCTTTGATTTCTTTGACAACTAACAACTCGTCCACATTCCATGGAAGGTGTAAAATGTGCCTATGTGATTCTCTAATATAATTATGTCCACTGTTCTATATATTAGTCAAAGAGGGCTCATTGAAGAGCTGAAACCCACAAACATATTTCTTACTTAGGCATGATCGGGGCTGAACGAAGCACACAACTGAAAAATTATGAACTGGTTAGTTCTATGATATGTTTGTCATCTTTCAGGTCAAGACCAAGGTGTCAGTCGAGAACCCTGGTGTTCTCAATCCTCATACTATGTCAAGCCACATTGCTACTTACTAAGTGCATTATCTGTAGATCTGATACTGTGACTAAGTGTGCAGCCTTGATTACTAAAACACAATTATACATGTGTTAACTGGCCATGATTAGTTCAACATGAGAGAGTTCTTGATGGATTGCAGTTTTATCTTACAGGGCTCAGCTAATGTTGGGAAATCTGCATTTATTAGCGCTTTACTAAGTAAGTCAAATGATTCTATGTGGAACATTTTGTCACAAACAGCTAGATAAATCTGGGCAAATTTGGTTATGGAACATATAATAAGTAACATTTCTTGAATTACATACAAGCTTTATGCACTATTTATTTATATATCACCTGTTGATGAGTTGGCACACATTATATTATGTATCCCTATCCTACAATACCTAGCAAACGACGTTGATCTAGTCATTATCCAAAGCTACTTTCTGTACAGTTGTAAGCATTTTCAGCCTAAGTTAGAAAAGCTTATCACACAATTTTTAGATAAATCTTTGTTTAGATATATGTTGGTCAATCATTCTGGAAACCCTTCAGAGAACTGTGTTTCTATATCAGTACAATGTTGCATAGATCGCAGTGAGAAGTAAACATGCTAGGGAATGCATTTTCCATTTCATGTGATGCCTCTTCTCGATTAGTTGAAGCATCTGATTTCTTTATGAATGATTTTGATCTCTTAAAAATCAGGATTGATGGCACAGAAAGATCCGGTGGCAGCAGCAGCTCGGGTGTACAAACCTGTGGAATCTGCTGTCCCAGGAACTACACTTGGTGTAATTCAAATCAATGCCTTCCCAGGAGGAGGGGTATGGACCAGCCGCTATTAGATTAATATTTGTATGAGGCTGCTTTGCAGAAAATCATTTAAAGGCCTATTGAGATACACAAAGTGACATTCAGCATTTTCTGCTGTAGAAACTTTTTGACACACCCGGGGTGCACCTCCATCACAGGCAAGCTGCAGTCATTCATTCTGAAGATCTTCCTGCCCTAGCTCCTCAAAATCGACTGAAGGGGCATTCTTTTCCTGTATGTACTCTACATCTTCTCTTAGTTTATATTCTCCGTCAGACCACATCCTTACTTGTCTAATATAACCTAGCATGAATCTCAGATAAAAGGAAAAGCTGATTCTGGTGGCTTGAATGGGCTGTCAATTTTCTGGGGTGGTCTTGTCAGGATCGATGTCCTAAAGGTTCCAATCTTATATTCCATTAGTACCTTTAAAATCTAATCAATTCCAAATCTTGTTCAAATGTATGGGCTAAGCACATCATTCGTTTAGGTTCTTCCGGGGACACACTTGACATTTTATGGTCCTAGAGCTTTGCAAATACATGCCGTACAGACTGATGAAGCTGATGAATTTTACCAGGTAACACAATTCAGTAAACTGGTTAATATTTTAATGATGATTAGGGTGTTTTTTCCAGCTGGGTCATGTGAAGCTTTTAAGTAGGAACAGTTATTCCTAGACAGGAACTCTTTCAGTATCAAGTGATCTTCTGTTTTTCTATGGCCGTAAAGCTTGTTCTCCTCATGGTTTCTCTCAAGTTCGATGAATTATCTGGTTGTGGCAGAGTCAACTTGGAGTTCTGTTGACTCCTCCAACTGGTAGAGATAGAGCAAGTGAGTGGAAAGGTCTTGAAACACAGAGGCAGCTACATATTAAGTTTAGAGATTTCAGCAGGTACTATTCAGCTATCGTTTTCTCCCCTCTGTACCCTACCCTCTATCATCTTAGTTACCTGCTAAGGTCAGAAACTATATGCATATTCCCTATATATAAAATAGACCGTATCCAGCTAATCTCGAGCTGTGAAAATGATCTTGTTTTCTTGTGCTTGCAGGCCTGCATGTGATGTAGCTATATCCGGCCTGGGGTGGATAGCCATCGAACCTGTAAAGTGGTCGCTTGGAACTCCCAATTTAGATGTAGGAGCACCTCAAGAGTTGCATTTGACCATCCACGTCCCCAGACCAGTTGAGGTTTTCGTAAGACCTCCAATGCCAGTGGCTAAGGCTGGAGCAGAGTGGTATCAGTACCGAGAACTGACTGAGAGAGAGGAGGAAGTGAGGCCAAAATGGAACTTTTGATTCCTGCAGGTTTCTGAACTTGTCGTTGTGTATGCACATGGTCATCTGTAGATGGCACTAAAGCAGATTGATTCTCTCTTTGATGCCGGACCGGATCCAATTGTTTTGCAAACATCCAGGCCAAGAAGATAAGATGAAAAGAATCAGCTACTGTCAAGCTTAGGATTACGAGAGACGCTTGTAGCCTACGCACGTGCCTGCCAGAATGCCTCTTTGGTTCTGGACGAAGCCAAAGCTGATACATACGATAGGCGGAGGAAAGACCGCCTATTTCATAGCGCCTGGGAAAGGCAAGTTGGATCGAGGAGTGGTGGAAGAAAAGGGTCGGGATGGGTTTAGGAGTCTTTGTTCGAGCCGTATGCAGTGAGAGTCGCACCTCCGCTGACAAGGGGGGATCGTGTCTATGCGTGCAGTGTGGTGGTTGGGTTGTGTGCCTACCCGCCCTACTTGTTCCATGATCTATGGGTCTACTGGAGCTACCCACTTCGATCTATTAGCGTAGATTTTGACCGGATGCGAAGTCACTGGTGCTGGATCTAGTGGTCTTATGTGGGAATTCTATTTATCTCTGTAGGAGTCCTATTCAAGATAGATCACTGCAGTTCCCTTTTGGGCGGCCGTAGGATGGATGGCCGCCTATGGGCTGTAGGGGTACGGAGGGTGGATGCGGCCAGTCTTACTAACTTGTGCGCGGGCTGGACTTGGACCACGTGTGAAACTCATCACTACCTCGTCCGGGCGTTGTGACCATAGCATGTTAAACCGAGGCGACGCTTCCTCTGGAGTATTGTCCCAGAGCAGTTAATGTTCAAATTTACCAAACAGGAAATTGGACTTCGTGATCCTTCTCTCCTCGTATCAAAGGCATATGTCATTTTATGGGCCTATGGCTCAAAGGGGCTTGGCCCACATATCAAAATGGGCCTCTCGATCGGGCCACTAATGTATGGGCGGGCCTAGAGTACAAGAGCCCGTATACACGAATTGCCTTTAAACGATTGAAGAATCTGCGGTCGCGAGCTAAAGCAACTTCCCGCCTCTTCCTCTCCCTCTCCCTCTCCCTCTCCCCCCCTCTCTCTCTCTGTGATCAAACTCGGTAACAATGGCGGTTTCAGGGTTTCAATCTTATTCTCTATTTCGCTCACTGCCCATGAACATTAAAGAGACATGGCTGGGAGGTTTCAGGACAAGTCCTACGCCATGAGGACGGTGGTCCCCCGGTTCGGTCACTTCTTCAACGTGATCACAGGGCTCAACGGTTCCAGGAAATCCAACATCCTTCATTCGATTTGCTTCAAATTGGGTACAACAAATCTCCAGCAAGTTTGTGCTGCGAATTTGCAGGGCCACTGTGTCGATTGTGTCTGAGATTTCCGACAGGCGCAGGAGTTGTGAAGGTCATTCCGGCAGGTACAGTATTTTATTTTTGCGTATTTTCTTTCTTATGGATAACATTCTTGTGAAATTCGTGTAAGGGGAGCGGAGTACAATCCCTGAAGCATAGATTGATTCCTGAGTTGAATCCGCTCAATATTGTTTAATGGAATTCTTAGGAAGAATTAGAGTTTTGCTTACTCTTTTTCCCTAATCCTGGCGCTCCTCTTGGAAGCAGCTTCACTTCACATATTAGACGAGATATATTTACCTCATTTTCACCATTCACTCGCTTGCTTTTGCCTATAATTGGGGTTTTTCTGAGCTTGCTAATTTAGCCTTGATTTTGATTTGTGGGTGTTGTCAGGTTGATGCAGCACTATATTTGATCCACACTCAAAAAATTGGAAGGATGACCGAGAGTCACTTTCCTGACTTTCAGGTTTCATTTAAGTAATCTGATGTGATTATATTTCATGCTAAAGTGGATTGCTCCTTGAGCAGACCTGTTTGTTGAACATGTGGTGAAGACAAAGAAGATTCGGGAAACATATACTAGTGACGCCACAAAATCTCTAGAATTTACCCCATCGCAATTTCTGGCTAATTTTGAGCCATCTGGTTCTTGAAGGACGGTAGAGATTTTGATCTGCAATTTACAAGATGTTATGAATTGCAATTGACACATCTTTTATCCCATAGACAGAATAAATGGGTCAGGAAGCTGATCCCTTTAATCTAGCACCCACAACCACTCACCCAACCCCTCCCCCATTCCCACGCCCCCAACCCTAAAACCAACATACATGTCTTGCTGAAATTTGCTAGGGGAATCTAATTTTGTTATATACGGTTGCCTGCAGTTCAATGAATCCAGCATTGTTCTCTCTTGGTTGTGACTATAAATCCTACAATTTTTATTTCTGCAGTTTATTGTAATCACTTTGAAGGAAAGCATGTTCACTACTGCCACTGTTCCCTTCCGAAGAAAGTTCGTGGATGGTGTATGCACTGTTCAGAGGACCGTCTCATCAAAGATGAACAAGTAAACCATCTATCTCTTAAACTTTATATTTTATATTTACCTTTTTTTCTTTTATGTTCTATCTTGCTGATGCAGATACTGGAAATCTCGAGTCAAAGCTTCATTGACAAGGATGTTTACAATTGTTCTGAACATGGACATCCACTGTACAGGTAGTTATATATGGGCATCTATGGAGGTAAGTCCATAATTTTGATGAATTCCACTAGATTATTGATTATTTATAAGTTTTAAATTGAGAAAATTAAGGAATGAAGCAAAGAGGTAGGTTACAGGGGATCCCAGGATCATGTTAAAGTCCTGTCTCCGCACTAAGAAAATATCTAGAGAAAGCATTCATCTTTCCTGATCAAACATGAGGACTCTTAGTATGGAGTATGTGGACATATACCTGGTGCATTGACCTGTGAAGTTGAAGCCATGGGCAGTAGAAGCTGTTCCCAAGGAAGATGAGTTTGAATCAAAACTGGAAATGGAGTAGATATGGGCCGGGATGGAGAGGTGCTTGGAAATGGGGCTGTATCAGTGCATTGGTGTCGGCAATTTTTCCAGCAAGAAGATTTTAGATCTCTTGGATTTCTCTCGTCTCTCCAGTGGTGAATCCGGTAAACCACTATACTGCAGTGGGATCGTGTCATGAAAAGATGTCTGGAGATGTTAAAAACTGATTAACAGTTGAGATAAATAACTTATTTATGGTCATCGAAGATTAATCTCTCGAGGTATCATGCCCACCGGTGGAAATGCATCACAATGTGAAGGCAGAGGAAGCTGAGAGAGGTCTGTGCAGTGAATGAGATCCACACAAAGTGCCTACTCACAGCTTGGTGCACCGGGCAATCAATGGGGATCTACTTCTGTCATTGACAATCCCGTAATCCAGTCCATTGCCCTAAAACAAAGTGCTTCCCCGGCTCTGGTAATACTTATAGAAAATTATATGTTTAAGCTGATGGCTGCCCAGAGAACTACAAAACGAGATGTTAGCTTCTATGCAGAAAAATGAAAAACTGGTACGTCCCTATGCACATGGCATGTGAATGTTGCTCTTGTTGCACCGTTTCTTTTGTCTGAAATGTACTTCTCAGCATACGCATTGTGACTGTGGCTTCATGGATAAGGCTGAAAAGGGTAGACTGAAAGTTCGGGCTTTTTCATTGCATGAGATTTTATGTGCATATTCTTTTATCGGATTATTCATGAAGATCCCGAAATATGATTCAGTGAGAGAATTTTGATGTGGTTTCCTGTTTTTCAGCAAGTCTCAATGAACAAAAGTATTCATTGAGCAGTAAGATGAGTAAACGCGTTATGAAGGCCAATTCTTCACGCTATTCAATATCTAGTCTAAGACGCCCATAAATTATCATCGGCTCTGACCGTGGTCCAGAGCATCGCGTTAGGCTTCGAATACTGGGCCCACAGCTTGCTGAGGCCGCATTGGGACTTTATTGGGCTCGGAATTTGCAAAGGCAGCGCAATGTGGGCCTGTGGCATGATGTTACGCCGGTAGTTATTTTTTGTCATTACTTGGTTCTACGGTCCAATGACCCAGCCTCAAAACTTAAAACGCACGGGTCATCTACATCGGGCTGAATGAAGGTCCAACTTAATGGGGCCAATTCATCTTAAATGGAAATTGTCGTGCGGGATGGGCCTGCCCTATTGATATGGGCCTACACTTTAATCAGCTCTACATCATGATTTCTGGCCCTGGCCCAGAATATTTACTACTGGGCCAGGCCTGCAAGATACATCATTGGGCCACACTGAATCTGCCCAATTAACCAGGCCACACAAATTGCTACGGCTGGGTCTCATGTTTTCATTCTGTTCAAGCCCACTGGCCCACATCCAACATGTTAACCTATCGGCCTAGCAGGCCGCAATAACTATCCTTGCGGTCGTTTAGAACCAGATGTGCAACGGGCCGAATATTTCCCTGGGTCAAACCTCGTGGGCCACGCATTCTCCCCCAGGCGTTTGATAAGAGGTGGTCGACCAGAACTTCCCCACCTTTTCCAATAATAGCATGACACTGATTTCCGGGGCCTACTGGTTTACCGATATCTCAGGTTGGGCACTAAACATTCGCCACAGAAGGCTTTTCTAATCTCGGAACATAGAACGACTCGACCTTGATAATTTTTTTAACTATGAGGTGCCTTACTGCATCACCAAAAAAATATAATTGCAACAAAGGAGCTTGAGCACCCGCCACACCAAAACCGGTTACATCTATAGACCACATGGGATGGGTAATTAATAGCCTACCATCTGAGATGGATACGCTTCCGAATGTCTCCAGTCAATTACATCAAGAAAGTAACTTACCAAAGCCCTGCTTATGCGATAGCGGCAGCTTTACCTAAGACAAACCAGTGCAAGGCCGGCATCTCCAGTTCAGCGTAAGACCACCTGTACTGACTGAGAGAGACAAGACTCCTCAACAGAGCCCATGCGACCGTCCGTTTCACCTGTGATACATGCGTTCCAGTCCTCTAAGTCCTCTGACATAAGATTTGACCAGTGCATCAACATAATGCGTTAAAAGAAAATTTCTATGCATCAAAACTAGTTAAAATGCTGCCGATTGACATGGAGGAAGAACAGATAAACCCTCAATCTTCTTCCATCAAATGATGCGAGCTCATCCTTGACTAATGTTCTTTTCCGTTTCTCACTTTATCTATTTTGGCATTTAAGTCTATTAGCTTTCGAGATCAAGAGAACAATCAAATGCACTTAGGATAGCCTTGAAACCCAAAACGAATTTAGTTCCTTGAGTTCATCAATACCTGCCTTTGCTGAAGGAGTCATAGCCTCCTATCTACGTTTCTTGCAGCACCTGCATACTCTTTTCACTGGATGCTGGCGAAATACCTTGTTCAATGCACTGAACAAATTTAAAAAAATAAAAATTGGAAGGCATGCTTCATATCAAGAGGAGGGGCAGTAATGAAGGAAATCACAAATTTCATTAGGTCAGAGATCCAAAAGAATTTTATTGTTCTGCTGCAAAGTAAAAGTTCATCTCGATAAACTTCTCTATAAATTCCCCTGCCACCTTGAGAAGTCAATTAAAAGCATACATGCTGCCAAGATCAAATTTTTTGAGGGGTTAAACCAATGTGAGTCTGTTGCTAGGACAAGCCCTACCTGAAGAAGATAACTGTGCAGCCAATCCAGAGTCTGCGGAAACGTCGTTGCTGATATATTTACCACTGTCATACCCTGCACCAGGATTATATATCATTCATAATTATATTTCTTTGAAGGATAAGCAATACTAATACATATAAGGGGCAAATGAAGGAGGTTGCTTCAATCCCTCCAAGTACCTGTGATTTAAATGAGCAAAGATAGTCCTTAATGGTTTTTAAGTTGTTTATCAGACGATCTTTGTCCTGTAAAGAATAGGTAACACTTGGTCAAAGTTCAAACAATTTATAGACTTGTCTAGGGTAAAAAGTAAGATAACAAAGAAATAATTATAAAAGTGCTTCTCACAGCTGTAAGACTGCCTTTCAACTTTCTTTCTAATAGCAATTACAAACAATAGCGTGCTGGATGTACATGGAAGATTTGTCTATTAAAGGATGCACAACATGGGACTACGGAAAAAAAGAAAAGAAAAGATAGAAGTAGCTTCCTCTTTTTTCCCCCTCCGAAAGGATAGGAGCAGCTTCTTTTATTTATTTACCTTTATTTTACTCAAAATTACCATTGGCTACTTGTTGCCTAAGAACTATAGAATTATCACATCAAATTTCGACTGAGAGAAGATCAAAGATGGAGGTCAACCTGAGTAAGACATTTCTCACTAAAGGTACGAGTTGATATCCATTCCTCCAGTAATGCCTGCAGTTCAAGAAGGAAAACGGAGCACTCACAAAGTATAGTGCTAATATACAAGGCACGAACATAATCTTAAAATAATTGTGATTAACCTTCATCTTTGCAGTGAATTTTTGGGAAAGATGTGTTGCATTAATCAACTGCAATGTACTTTATTGCATTGTTCTTACAAAGTAAAGTCAAATAAGGAAAACTAATAACTGCAGCAAATACGCATACCAGTACTGAATTGGCAAGCTAGTGCCCAAGCTTTGGCCATGGTAATACCTAGTTCCAAGGAATCCTCCATTCATTTTTGCTGTATTCTTTATATTACAACTTGGTGAAAGCATGGAAGGTCAAAGGTATGATTTGGACCAGTATATTACTTTGTATAGAGCAGCCAATTTGTTATAACAATGGATATGAGCACATGGATATACTGTTCACATGCTGCTAAGAAAAATTCTCCAATGTGTTCACCATTATAATCATTATATCTGGCAAAGTATTTCTAGGCACCATATCCTGAGTTAAAGACTGTAAGACTGAGACATCAGGCCAAACCTTATGGTCAAATTCAGCCATCTTTAGAACTATCGGTATAATGACTGGCTGAGTACCAGGCTTTTCTTTCCTGGATCCTGTGCTTTTGTCCTTCTCTGGGTCCTTGATCCCACCTGCTTCATAATTGTTTAAAAAAGGGTAATGAGGAAATATTTATCAAGTCTTGCAATCTCTCCTATCTATGAATAACAGAATATGAACCAAAACATGTCACAGTAGTGACTGCATATGGGAAACTATCAATATCAATCTAGTCAACATGAAAAATATAGATTAGCTCCTACTAGATGATATGCAAATTGCCATCACATAATTCCAAAATTATAAAATGCAAACTCCTATAGGGATAAATCATCATTGAGAATAACTCTGTTAGGCATAAAATGCAACCCCTTATACTACATTAAATAAAAAATATGAGCACAAAGAAGAGATATGACCTGTACTTTCAGCAACCCTCCCTTCCAGATCAATAGCTTCCACTGCATTGGAGACTTTATCTACTGGTTCATCATATTCCTGCACCGATGTTTCTTGTACAGTACAGCAGTCATTCTCAGACTGATTTCTCAATACATTTGAAGGAACAATTTCGGTTTGATTTGGAAGCAAATTGTCTGACGTATAAGATTTGGATTTTGTGTCTTCATTCTTTTCTGGGATACTCAAGGATGATTTGTTCTCATCATCCATTAAATAGATGCTTGGATCCAGATGAATTCCCTGGTATCACAACATCAAACAGAAAACAAGTAGAAAGCATCAGATGGGACAATATCCACTACAATCTGCCATATTCTGGCTATCGACTGAAAATGTCAAACAAGCAAAACTTCTAGTCACAAATGGGGTGATTCTACCTCAATTATAATCGGTTTACCATCTTTCATTGCTTTCTTCAAATCACCAGCAAGACCTACAGATCAAAATGCACTAAAAGTAACTATGATTTCCTAAAAAGAGAAATAGCCTTGCCCAGCCAAATTGCAAGAACTTCAATAAAATGTAAATCTGATAGGGAATGTGTTTGATAATAGGCCATGAGTAAATATGTTAAAGCCAAGCAACTACCTTTACGAACTATTCGGGATTCTCGACAAAATTCAGTAATCAGCTCCTCAGAGGAACTGAAGTCCCGTGCCCAAACAGGAGTAGAAGACAAGGGTGCACTAATATATAAAGAGTGTTAGAATTCAAATACACAACAATTGTATGGCATTATCAACAGGCATGAGAAAAGATTACATCAAAGAATGATCATCACATCCAAAGAACTCGACAATGAAAACAAATCAAACAGTGACTCTGTACTAATGCTAAACGACCAAATCAGCTGCAGCTTCAATTACATGTATAGTGTTGTTAAAATATTTTATGCAGCAAAACCTACTCATTTTTCAATCAGAGAGCTTCACCAGCTTATTATAGGGGCATTAATCCAGTCAAAGTCCAATCTTGGTGCTAATGCTTCTGTTAACTCTTACAAGAAATATCATGCAGTCTGGAACATTAAAATTTATGTGTGTGTGGAAGGATTTATTCTTTATTTGTATCATAGGAAAATAACTGCTTCCATCAGCTCTTCATGACATGCATAAAGATTTGAAGAAACATTTCTTTTATTAAAATTTCTGATGGTATACAATATACTATTTTTAGCAGAGAAGCTATCTTACTGAAAAAAATAAAAGGCAGAGAAGCTATCACATACTCAGTTGATGTGCGGAGTAGTTCATACACCATATCTGTCTGCATTTAAGAGAGCAAAATCATTGGAGATAGTCATTACTATTTGAAAGGAAAAGCCAACTATTACAGTAGAACTGAATTAAGTCGCAGAGAAAAATCCTGACGTGCAAGACATTTGGCAAATTCAGTCTCTGTGCAAGTTGAGTCGCAATTGTAGACTTCCCGACACAGGCAGTTCCACATACAAGAATTATCAGTGGAACTCTTTGATGGTGAAATCTGTAGAAAGGCAAAAGGAAGTGCAGGCATTAGCACAACCAAACAGGCATGTATAAAATGCTCAAGCTCTTCTGTGCCATATATGTGAATACATCTGGGAAAAGCAGAAAGACTAAGAAAGACCTCCTGGGAAAGCTCTCACCTGGTCATCATTTTGTAACGATTAATGTACTCTTCTCCATAACCTCTCCGCTCCATGAGCTGAACAGAGAGAGAATACAGATATACATGGAAGAATCAGAAGGTCCATCACTAAAGATATGGTACATAAAATTTTCAAGTGAAATAGTTGTAAACACGTTAAGGTTCTTTCTGAGAAGCATTTTTCTCACTGACTAAGCCACATAGAAATGCCAAAAAAGCCCCCATCACAACCAAAAAATATTGTTCTCCACCAAGGTAGAAAATCTGAAAGTGCTATGCTCTTGCTTCAATAAATCAGAATCACTTGCCCATGGTAATTTCAACTCTTGTGTTTGGAATACTCTATGCAGCAAATGGCATGATCAATCCTATAACTTCAACATGCATCTCATCATTCTTTACAGTCAACTAACATCAGAAACAGCTGAGCTAAAGTAGGTCAATTGCAGAGAAATATACCTTAAACAGATTTGCTTCTAAGTCAGACTGCGAACTGCAACATAACACTAAAAAATAAGCATTCATAATGGAGAAACAAGTACAAAAACTCACAAGAATATGACATAGAAAGATGAGGGCATACACATCTAGCAGGCTATTGTCTATGAGCAGCTTCTTCAATTCAAGAGCAATTTTAATTGCGACATGATTAGGGATCTGAAACAAAAGGTATGATGAAAATACGGGCATGAATTACTCTTCCAAACCTTTCCATAAGGATTGAGGGGGCAAAGGCCACCAAAAAGAAAAAAACCCAAGGGCGACATTTGGAGGAAACAAGGCGATTAAGAACCTCCAATCACCGTCATATTGATAGATCTCCCCAATCAATGGCCCGGACAATACAAACAATCCTTCTGGAACTTCAACAACATAGGATAAGCAAATCAGGAGTAGCGTACCTTAGTGACAGTCAACATTCTGCTGAGAAGAAATCTAGAAAGTACGTAGTAGTGATCGCAATTATCCCCCAACCAAACCTTTACCTGTAGCAGAAGAGCAAAAGCATCTCAATTCACCCCGTATCGGAAGAATAAAACATGAGGAATTCTCAATAGCTAATCATATGCAAAGCAGTTTCACCGTTTTTACCTTGACGAAGTCGTACTTGGAGGAAGCATTGCGGGGAGAGAATTTGACAGAGGGGAAAGAGGAATCGCCTCCGCCACCCGATCGCTTGCTGCCGTCGCTGTCCTCCTCTCCGCTCCCGCCCTGGCCAGGGTTCGGGGAAGATGAGACGGCATCGGCTTTCCCCTTCTTCAACTCTCTAAGCCGCAGTGCCGATGGTTCCAGCATCGACGACGATGAGGACGCCGTGGCCGTATCCGCTCGAGCAGCCTGCATTGATTGCAACTGCAGCTAGAGACCGAGAGCTCGATCACACGGAAATGACGATCGACGACGTTCCCTTCGTCAGGACATGGAACGGGAGAGGAGTCCTTTTCTCGGGAGTGGAAACCCCCTGGCTCTTTCTAATTACTATTTTACCCACGGACACGCCAGGAACCGTACAATTAGAAACGAACTCGCTAACAGAACCGAATCCGATAGACCAATAAACATGAAAATTAATATCATTACATCGATTTATTTATTTTTTTAGTATATTCACTTTTCATTGGACAAATTACATGAAGCCTGTGAAATTTTGATAACACCAAATTCATACCCAAGGACAAGGTAGGATTTACTGACAAAGCCATTTGAGATTCAAAGATAAACCGGACATCGGAACCTTTATGCGGTCCATTTCTCGGTCAGATAGCAAGTTCATGTAGCAGAGACACAACACAGAGGCCATTCTTGCAGTGTTGGGGGCCTCGTCTGATATGATAACTGGAACAATGCATACACTGCCTCCAACAGCAGCAGGTCCCCACCTACCAATTGTTGCGGGAAGCTGGATAGTAATTTGCCTTCAAATGATTGTCCACGACTCCTAAAATTTAAGATCACCACAGGGCAATAGAACCTCTGTATAGCCGGTCTTCTTCAACTGTCATTACAGGGAACGAAACTTAAGCAGTACAGTCAATTGCTAGAATCAAAAACACTGTGCAGAAAAGCTTCCCGGCGGAGCTTGCCCCAGGAGGTCAGCAAAATCCATTCCAATGCTATAAACAGACCCTGACCAATGAGACCCGTTCGAGTCTTCTGTAACGAGGCCGCTGATGATCTCGTCGACATCAGCTTCTGGTCCCCCACTTGTGCTAGCTACTCAAGCTTTCATGCCCTCCTGAAAAACCTTCCACCCCTCCTTCCCATTCCAGTTCCGGCAAGATTCGTCGCAAGAAGGGATCTCGTGTCGGGTCTCCATTTCAGATCTTTAAGAACCGAGAAGAGAGTTGCAAGATCGGGTGAGATCTCGCTATCCTTTATACTCTTACATGACATCACACGGAGACTCTGGAGTTCCTTCCATGAAAGAATGACCGACTCGAGGCCTTGAGTCGTCAGCAGTGAGCATCCTTCCAACGAAAGAAATCTCACCCTCCTATTCAAGAAAGATCAGGCAAATCAATTCCCAACCCCGGGAAAGCTTAACAATCTCAGTTCCAACCTCAGCCATCAAACAGAGTAATCCAACACAGATGCACTTGATTGATAATACGGTAATTTAGTATAAATAGCTATCGAGCACACGAATTGTACATGGCATATATGCATACATATATATCTCTCTTTCGGACCTACTAACCTTTTTCCTATTAAAAATGGACATATATAGTAGAGCCTTTAACGTATATTTCCTGATCAAATCAGACAGGCAATTGAGGAGAATCAGCCTGAATCGAAATCAAATCACTAAATTTGCTCTTCCGACATTAGTTTCCAAATCAGTGGACTAAAAGAGACCGACTGAAATCAATCCTTACTTCGAACAAGCTTCAGTATCCATACCTGCAGAAAATTGCCGAGCTGAAGATCTCATCTTCCAAACCCCAACAATCTTGAATCACAATTTCCTTCACCGCTGAACAGACCAAGGACATCGCTCTCATGCTCCGCTTATCACGTAAATGACAGTTCTGCAGATGCAAGCTCTCGAGTGCAGGACAAGAATCCAGGTACTCGTCAGGGCCTGGATCAGAGTCAATGGCACGGCAAGATTGAAACCTCAGAGTCTTCAGATTCTCACAGTAGGAGAGCCCAGATAACCACCCGCCATCCATTCTGTGATCACAGAGTGTCAATTCCTCCAGCATTGGACAGCATTGTCCCATGGCTTTGATGCCATCGAAGCTGCCCTCGCACCCAGTTAGCTCGAGCCTCACTAGCCTCTTACAGCCCTGGGCCAGTACCGTGAGCCCAATGTCAGACACCAGTTCCGAATACAAGCCCTCAACACATCCCACCAACTTCAAGATTTGCAGGTTCCTGAAGCCGGCAATCCCCCGGAGAACACTATCACTACACCTGTGAAGCTCCAATTCTTGCAGGGTCAAACACTCCTCTGCAACATTCATCAACCCAAACTCACTCGCCCCGATCACGATGAGCTTACACAGATTTGGGCAACCACTGGCAAGCAACCTCAGCCCCCTGTCAATAACATCAACAGACAACATGTTCTCTTCAAGAATGCGACAGATTGGAGAGAACCCGGCATTCAAATGCATGGACAAGTCGCGTTGGTGCAGCAAAATGGCAGAGTTGAGCGGGGAGATGACACAGGAGCGGCTCAAATCCACGTGGGTGAGATTAGGGAAACGTTCGATCAATCGACCAGACTCGATAAAGCCCCAGTCAAGGATCTTGAGGGACCTCATCAGGCGGCCTTGGATGTTGAGCCAGCGCTTGCAGACGAGTGAGTTGGAGAGGCGCTGCGAGTCGGGGAGCTTCGAGAGGATTCTGAGGAGAGTCTCGTCGGGGAGGAGGAGGGTGCGATCAACTTTGGAGAAGTTGGAGGGTAGAGTTGTGGATTTGGAGTCCTTGGGAAGGGACTGGAGTTGCATATTAAAGAAAACCTGGTTCAGGGATTTGGGACTCTTCGTCCAGAGGTCCGACCAGCTCGCCCTTCTCCTCTTGTTGGGACTCGGGCTAGGGTTAGGGCTGGGTTTCTGTGGTCGGAACGGCATCTTATCAGCGTGGGGCTCGTCCGTCTTCATCTCTCGGACTGCTGCAGATTCCTTCCTCGCATCCCACCTCATTGTCCCTCCCTCTCTATCTTTCTCTATCCACAGTTTCAGAGCTCCCTCAACAAAGCTACGAACTTTCTTCTTCTTCTTCTTCTTCTTCTCCTCCTGCTGCTGCTGCTGCTGCTGATACTGGGTCTTGTTTTCAGGTGGGCAGATGCTGCGATGGGGGAGTTTACCTCGTTTCTCTCTCTAGAGTTGCATTTCAAGAGACAGTTCTGTCTTTTTCCCTGTGTAAACTGTGCGTGATGTGTGTGGACTTTCTACCAACGGGCTTCTGCGGTGGGGTCCAACATTTTTGAATGGAAAAAGGACACCGCAAGCAGCCCTACTGCCCCCAACGGCCGACGGTAAAGCCCCTCCGCCGGAAACTGAGGCCCAATGCCATTCCTCTTACCATTTCAATTTTTTACATCGATTATTTTTTAAAATGTAATGCCAGTTCTTATGAACGAACGCGTTGAGGAAAATTGCGGCTAAGTTTCAGTTCAAAAACTAACCAAGACAATAATTTTTAAAAAGAAAATCGATATTAATAGTTATCCTACTCTTCCACCTATCATCTTTATGAATCTAAGTGTGATTAAAAAAAGGGAAATTAAATGTAGTCAAAAATCCAATTGAATCAGTTATTCTTAAACTTATGTCAAATGCTATATTTGTTTGTGCATTCATTCGGCCTCGGGTGAAATTGATATTAATATATATGAATTTGCCTGTGCTGAAGTTTGATGGCATTTCGAACCATCGATTATTAGCCCCAAAAAAGAAAAAGGAAAAAAAGAAGGTGCTGACTGCTTGATGAGATTTTCCTCAGAAACACTTCTCGTCAAAAGTTACCCGTTACAAATAGCTGTGCTTGTTGGGGGATGGATGGGGTAAGGGATATCGGGCCTGGCCATGGCCCAGTACCCAGGCCCATGTGGATAGAAAGGTGCTCGGGCCCAGCCCACGATACATTGGCCACCGGGGATGGGTAGGTTTGAGGCCGAGAGGTGTACCGTTTGAGGACACCCCAGATAGGAGGAGGCCCCACAGAAGTTGAGTTGAAGTGCGACGCACAATCGGATATTCTGAAGCATTAAAACATTTTGATTAATTCAAGTTTGAACGAAATTTGCTTGTTAAAGTATAAAACTTTAATTACAGATTTTCTCCATTCAAAATAGCCGGACCTGGCCATTTACGGTGCGGGAAGTTGGTCTATGGGCATCAGGTCAAGGTCTAAGGCCTGATCTGCACACGACAGTGTGAAGTGGAGAAATGTTATGTTCATCAAACATTAATTAGGCAGGCTGAACGATGAAGACTTATTATGGGTATGACCCAACTAACAGTAAGAAGTCATCAGTTTCTTATTAGTCTAATTTGAGCCGAGTTGATCAACTTATAAAATAAAAATATTATAATATGGAATTTTTTTTATTCATGACATTTGATACCTTATTTTTTTATGGAAATATCAAAAATTCTACCCATACTTGTAAGTGAATTTTAAATTTATATAGTATTACACTATACCCTTAAAGATGAGAAGGGCCGGACTCCATTATTCAAAAGTAAAATATATTTTTACTAATTCAAAACCTTTTGAATTATTTATTGGATGTTAAAACCTCTGTGCAAATATCCTATTCATTTATAAGGTTCGGATTTTACACAAGTGAATCCGAACTACAGGTGGAGAGACCTTAATGGTCGTATCTGTTACTATCATCCATTAAATGCTTCGGATTAGGGAAGGAGAAAACTTGCCACGCCGGCATTATCTCCAGAGGAAACCTAATTTGCATCACTCCCACGCAAATATATTATTTATTATTTATTTATAGTTGAATTAGTTGTTATCTTAGTAGATATTCAAATAAGTAATATAAAGATTCAAATTTAAGAAATTTTTTAGAGATTTAAATTTGACTATAAATTAATTTTAAAATATATTTTAACTACTATAAAGATATATTTTAACTACTATACAGATAATGAGAGAGGTAAAAAAAATGGTATACCCAGCAACCAATAGACACCCGTGCCTACATTTACTAGCCAAATCGAGTAGATTTTTTTTCTCCTTTTTCTTATAATTATAATAAATAATTAAATAAATATAAATTATCAATTTAAAATTAAATTAATAATTTTTTTATAAAATTTTAAATGAACAATTCAACCATCGGATTATAAATTAGGAGAATCGACGAAAATTTTCTCAAAATTCTGATTTGATCATAAACTAATATAAAAATATGTTTTAATTGATTCATGAATATTAGTTAGTGAAAAAAAATGATAAACCATCCAATAATTTGTAAGTGTTCCCTGTTATGTCACTGGGAGAAAGGAATGTGCAAGAAGATTCTTCGCGATCTCGTGAGTACAGTAACAGTGTGTACCTAACAGAATAAGCCATGACTATGGAATCTACTGAAGCAGACGGAGGGAATCAATGGCCCGTGAAGCCACTTAAGATACAGAATACGAATTTTAGGACGTGAGAAAAGTCCGTGCGTTCCGGATATTAACCGATGAACCCTAGAAAGGCAGAGGACGAGATGGGAGTTTGGATTTTTTTTTCTTCTTCTTCTTTCCAGACTTTCATAAATGGTTCTGTTGTGAACAGAATTAGGTAACTGCAAAGTTTTTTTCAACCCCAAAAATCAGCACATCTTGATTGTGGAACTTCATTTGCCTTGAGCCATTTAAGGGGGTCAGAAGGGAGAAGAAGAGGAGCGTCTTGGACTTCCCATACTAAAGAGACCAGAGGGATCGGTTATCAATCCTGAAGGTTATCATCATCGTCATCAATGGAGGATGCGAACGGCCGCGTCTGCAAGATCTGCGACCGCTGGTTTGCCAATGGTAAGGCCATGGGCGGCCACATGAGATCCCACATGGCCAAGCTCCCGCTACCGGCGCCGAAGCCCCAGCCGGAGACGCCTCCATCTCCTGCGACACTCCGGTCAGCGAACTCCGGGCTGTCCTCCGTCGCAATCTCCGATCCGACGGTCCTTGAAGACACCGAGAGCGACACCGAGTCGCGAAGGGCAGATGTGAATCCCGACAAGGCATCCCTCCGGTCGAAGCGAAGCCGTGTATCAGCCCTCGACGCGGCGGAGCTTGTCAATTCGATATCGTCCGAGGCTGCTCTATCGGATGTGGATGTTGCTCTCTGTCTCCTGTTGCTTTCTGTGGATAGTTTCTCGAGAGGTTCGGCTGTCAAGAAGGCTGCTGCAGCAAGAGAGGCTATGGGTGAGATGGGATCGGTCGAGGAGACGGGATCTGACAAGGAGGAAGGCGAGGAACGGGACGAGTCTTTCTGCATGAACCGGGAGAACACCCAGGCACGGGCCACGTTCAGGTGCGACGTTTGCAAGAAGCTCTTTGGATCTTACCGGGCACTCGGAGGACACCGGGCAAGCCACAGTCATGGTAAGATTCCGAAAGATACTCACGGGTTCGACCGCCAGGGGATCTTCGAGTGCCCATTTTGCGATAAGGTGTTCCACTCAGGTCAAGGGCTGGGAGGGCACAAGAAGGTCCATTTTCTCGATGCTGCTAAGAAGAAGAAGAAGAAGAAGAGCAGTACTAACTGTGATGTCGACGCGGGCCAGAAGTGTGTACGAGCTGAGGGGCTCTTCATTGATCTTATCTCTCCGGCAGCATCCAAAGATCATCCAAACGAAGGGGCAATCATCTGGCCCCAGACGTCGGGATTTTCCGATTAGTACGCAATGAACTGTCCTCGAGTGGTCTGGTCAGTCTGTATTCCGGTAGAGGGCATAACTAGTAGAAATCACATCTACATTTCTTTCTCCTGTGCATACACATACTTTCTTGATTCGATTTCCTTTCGGTTGCTAGAACAGATGGGGCTCTCTCCTTTGCTGGATGTTCGATTTCTTTCACCTTAAGTTGTATGATTTGATCGAGTACACGGCCCAATGAACCCTTGAAATGTACTTTGATGAGAGTCGACCCCCAGGAGACGGATAGTGCTGCTAAACCGAGAACCTCATCGTTCGAATTTATAATTGCAAACGTATCACTTTTCTGGTTTGCTGCTCTTCTGTGTACTGCATAAGATTGCTGCTGTTCATGTCGGCGGCTCGACAGGTAGGAGTAGTACGCCACAACGCCTGACTTGTCGATTGCAAGTACTGAATCAGAAACTGCAGAAGTCGACCTTTTCAACTACAGCACCCAACTGCTAACTAATTCTCCTTTTTTTTTTTACCAACTAACATAACCTCAAGATTTCACCATGATTGTTTTTTTACATTTATGAAATTTAAAGTCCAAATTCTAAATGGAATATACTCAATCGATAAAATTTTTGTAAAATATTATTATTATTATTATATGAGGAGACGAGAATATAGACAATAACATGGCTATTTAAGAAAATAAAATTGCGAAAGTACCATCTCTGCACTGCACTGCGCTGTAAAGTACCTATAAAAAATGAATGGTTTCAGAATATCTTATTATATTTCAATACTCAATTACGTATATAAAAACCTAAAAATACCAATTAATCTAATAAATAAATATAATCTCAACCTGAAATATTTTATTTACTAATATAATAAATAATATCTTGATTGACGACAGAGTCTCCTTCTCATTCCTCTCCTTCCGTCCGTCGGGTATCTGAATAGATAAATTGATTGTTTGGATGTATTCCATCCCACTTTATATTATAGATTATAATGTTTAGCTGCAATACTCACGGTGATTTGAGATTAAATTTATTAAAATTTTAATGTGGGTAGTAATTACTTTACATATAAAGCACGTTGTATTATCCTATGACAACCAATTTATAATAATCTTTTGAAACGAATTTTTTGGACCGCCTAATCCGGTAGGCTGTGAATTCGTACTGCGGCACAGCCAAAGGGCTCTCATGCCACCCGAAATTGCTAACTCTATTTCCAGCCATCTAATAAATATGGTGTGTAGTGTCAGCTGACTTCTGATGCAAAAATTTATTTACATACGATACCGGTACGATATAAATTGCTGGGCCAAGGACCACGTGTCTACATTTCGGGTCTCTTCCCTCGTGTGTGCCGGGTGGCTACTGGCCCGGTTGATTTGACAGTGTGCGGCGGATACATACTTCCTCTCGAAGTATTTGATAGTGCTGGCTGGACCCACTGGTCATCGAATTAGGACCGAATAATGAAATTTAATTGAGGAGAGGACAAAACTTAAGGAGAGGGGCAACAATTAATTCGGAGTCCCCGAAGCTTTCGCCCAAGTGAAAGATGTAACTTTCTGATCTGATATGTGATTACGAAATTTATTGATAGTTAGATTTGATTTATTAAATTAGGCTGTCAAATCAATTCATTTTCCCTCTCTTTATTTATCTACGTACACATAAATAAATAAATATATTCTATGCAAAATTTCTCTATATTTAATAGTTCTCAACACAATTAATAATTGATTAATATATTAAATTATATATTTGTACGGACTACAAGTTATTATTAATTTTCAACCCTTAAAATTTCAAAATCTACTCATCGCCTACTATATTATGAATTTACTGAATTGTCCTCTCGGAGGGTGATTCTCTTGCACATTGTCAAAATGTAACCGCATGCAATATAGATTTTCAATTTTTTTTAAATTTACATTTTTCTCAAGCTGTTACATGCATTTTAATAATATTAAATTTTGTCCTTACTATTTTTTTCCATATATGACATATTCTATTTATAAAACTCCGTAGTAGAGGTTATGTTAGGCAATATCATTTTGCCTTGGGAAACAGCGCATATTGCGGGGAAATTGACGGTCCTTTCCGAGTCCTTCCCCACTTCCATATTCGCAATCTCGCCCTCCCTGCTGTTCTCATTCCTCTCATTTTAGTCCCTATAGTTTTGTAGACAAACATGGATGGACCACCGGTAAGGAATATAGACTAGATATAACAGGGATGGATATTGTTAAGGGGACGCGTTTTCAGGGACGGGATTGACATATTACAGCACTCCACACACTCTTCCATTTAGCACTCCACATTTTTTTGATCATCGTTCAAATATAAAGTAAGAAAATCTTGATATTATTACGGTCTCCCTCACCACATTATCGGCTAGAGAGCATTTGACAAGTATCATATGCATAGTTTTTAAAATCGAACCAGATTAAATCGAGGAGTTAGTATAGATATGAGTTCATGGGTCATATTAGGATTAAATGAATTGAATCATATATTTACTAAATAATATTAATAATAAATTTATATAATATTATAATTTAAATATGATTTATAATAAAAATTATTAATATAATAATTATATTAGACAAGTTTAACATAAAATATAAATATAAGTATAATAAAATAAAATATGTACGTTATAATATATTTTTGTGTTTTCTTTTAAATTTTAAGTTTACCGGTTTTCCAACCATTCAAATGGATTTACCAGTTAAATTGGAAACGAACTGATTCGACCGGAGTTGACCTTATTAAAAGTGCACTTTGATTTTTTTTATAAGAACTAGAGCGAGTAAATAGTCGTTTCCTTGCTGAACAGGTCGAACCGACTGACCCGATCTGACTTTTAAAACTATGATCCTATGATAATTTTCCATTCCTTACAGGATGTTTTGATAAGGTTTTGCCGCTGTTGGGCTATGCTGCCGACCATAATACACGTTGGGCTTTGAGTCTGGGATGTATAGTTGCAAGGGATGTAAACTCTTTTGGGGGAAAGAACTAGATTATCCGATAATATAGGGGGCGATAAGCAAATTCTCATGTCCTTCTTAATTGTTTTTCCCGTGGAGTCGAGAGGTAGACAAATGGGTATTGCTCTTCTTGACTCCTTGAAATCAATCAGAGCCCGAGGACGAGACCGGTGTCTTCTCCTCCCTATTGAAGGGAAAGCGACAGAAAACAAAGGTCTGATCCTCATCCTCTATAAAGTTCTCGGTCTGTACCTGGGAGGGGAGAGGATAAAGCAGTTATGAGACCGAACCTTGGAGGTGGTGGGGGCAGCGGCATGGGTGGCGGCGGGAACATGCTCAGGACTGTCGGCAGAGCGGTCACGAGGGCTGGTGTCGGGTTCCAAGATCCGCTCCCCGCCGCGGCAAACGCTGCTAACTCCGCGGCAGCCTCGAGCGGGGCTCCCACATCTCCCAGATCTGCTGCGGGGCACACCCAAAATCTCAGCTCGAAGAACCATCTCTCGCTCTCCTCTGCTACGTCTTCCCCTTTCTCGCCCTTCGGCGTGTCGGCCTCCACCTGGGCCCCCTTTTCGTTGCCGCAGTACGACGAATACGAGTGGGTTTCAGCTAACGGGAGCGAAGATGAGAGGAGTATCTATTTTGATGATTTGCTTCTCGGCGCTGTTCCTTCGACTGATGAGGTTTATGGCGCCGTCTCTGCTATACAACAGTAAGTACTTCCTCTTTTTATTTTTTAACAATTGTTTTCCTGGAATTTTGTTTCAAACTTTATTTTTTTCTCTATGCTCTCCCCTAAAAGCTTGAATATTTCACTAGTGATTGAGCGCTGCCATAAAATGTCAGTCGTTTGGATAAGTTCAGGGCAATAGAAAGCATGGGACTTGATCTATGCCCGCGATGTCCATTTCTGTTTACAACCAGTGCTTTTGTTCTTTTGGTATGAGGAATTATCGAACTGAAGAAGTCAGGTAATCGTGACCCGCAAAGAAATTTGGCTGATCAAGCAATTTCTTTTTGGTTGGTGATTGTTACTTGTGGCAGTAGCTTGTGATTTGGGTGATGGTGCCAAATTTTATCAAGTGTGACAGATGAATGCAGCAAGTAAAGTTCTTCGGAGAAGGAACACTTTTCCTTGTCCAATCATGTACTCCGTATTTTCTTTAATGGCTGTGACGCGTGTTTTGATGTTGATGGCAATAAACCAAGGAGGAGATAATAAAGATAAAAACATATTCTAAAAGAAGACGACTTTATTGTCAATGACTTTTTTTTTTTTTTAACTAGAGCAGATGTTGAAGAGAATATCTGAATATCTGCTTAACCTGTGTGATTTTTCATACATCAGTTCTATAATTCTCATTGATTAATTTGATATATTTTTGTAAAGCAGTTTTCCTTATCTTTGGACGGCTAGAGCAACACCTCATAGTGATTGCTGGAATGTTGTGCTCGCTAGCCAATGAATACTTGATACCTGCCCTGAATGGCCAATTTTATACTTGTTTCTTGTTCAGCAACTTGTTTTATTAGTCTCCGATATCAGATACCGATCTGCTGTTTGTGTGGCATCTGTGGGATATACAATAACTAAAAGAAGGCTTCTAAATGACGAATGGCTCTTTGGTTGCCTGGGCAGGGTTTTTGACTCCACAGCATACCCCCAGCTCATTAGGGATAGGTTTGGTCCTGATTCAGACTTGGACAAGGATACTACCGCCCCTGATTTGCTCCACCAAGTTTCCTTAACAGAATCAGACTTGGACTGGCATGAGCCTCTGGTTCATCTGTCGAACTCAAGGATGTTGCAGCCTTATTGGCCTGAAATGGTGACTGATACTTTCAATATGCTTCAGACCGACCCATCTGTTCAGGTCCAGTCTTCTTTCTTTCCAATTTCAGTACAATGCAGGGACAACTGCTGGTTAGAATGTTATTAGTTTCTAGACAGAACTCCATTTTGTATTCACTTTCTAATTTAAAAGAAAAACTATTCATGTCATGTAACAGTATTTGTCCTATACTCCTATACGATCATTTACTGGCTTTGCTTTTCATCTTTCTTAAATTTGATCCTTTTTATCTTTTAAATATTCTCCAATAATTTTCTCCAGAGAATGGTTGTTTCACTGTCGACGGATAGAGCTGTTTGGGAAGCTGTACTGAATAACGAGGCTGTAAGGGAGCTTAGAGAATCCTGTCAAAGAGGTTGGTATGAAATGGATAGCCCTTCCACAGTCTAAAGTTCTTACTGTTTCTATTTTCTACCAGGTATTCTGAACTTTAGGCCAATATATCCGGCGTTCTTTTTTTATGAAAACTTTTATTATCTAGAATGGTGGAATGAGCCTTCTCCCAAGTTATTGTTTGGAATTTTTGAAGATTGGCCTCTTAATGCTGACTGAGACAAATTGCACTTCAACAGCAATGACCACTGCAGTCCGGGAAATGAAAACTAATGGCATAGATTGGAAATGCTTAATACATTCCTTTTACTGCTGGACCGGAAACTTTGTTTGTTATTTTGTGCCTCATAATCTTTGCAGCTGAGACTAGCACTCTATCTGATGGGACCTCCAAAGAAAGCAGCAATGAGGCGAATCCCTTGGTGGATATTGTGAGGCAGATGTTTGACCACACGAAGGTGAAATTCATGGACATGATCGAGAAAGTTGCTAAGCTTATGGGCGACCTCTTTAGCTCACCTCCTCCACCCCCTCCTGCTGCAACAAATGAAGGGGCCAGTGCTACAGCAGGACCCAATGGTCCTTTTGAGCGAAAACTCCAAGCTTCTTTTATGCTATCCCTGGTGGTCCTCTTGATCGTGGTTGTGAGTCGAGCCAAGGGGGCTCGATGACCATAATTTGATGACATGACTTTCTCTACTTGGTAAGAGCCACGGCGGGTGGGTGACTTTCTTGTACAGTTCTAGTCAGCTAACTCCCCACGTATGGGCATGTGTGCATAAATAAGGATGTGGATGACACTACTTTTGGTTCGGGTGATTTGAGGTTTGCTTTAGAAATGAAGAACATGGTTTGTGATTTTCTGTGTAATCTTCATCTTGTGAACCCCAATCCCTGTGCAATCCTCGTGTAACCTTCGTCCATTGAACGCCTAGCTTCTTCGAGGATTCATATTGACTCTGCGTCATCCGAGAAGTAACAAGAGACAGTCCAATAATTAAAATTGATGAAAATTTAAAAAAATAATGAAACTTTTAGGAACATCAAGCTAGGGAATGCCGATTCCCCTCTATGGAGAAACCTGAATGGACTAAGGAAACGGAGAAGTGTGGTCGGAATGGCGATTCCGATTCCATCCAAGGTCACCGAGCATGCAATTATAATTTCCTTCGATTTTTCGTTATCGTGAACGCGTGGTGGTATCTTGCTATGGAGTCGGGGGTGCACACCAGGCTGTTGTTCTGGTCACTGAGCCACGGCGCATCCACATATGAATGTTACAGGGGAAAGTATGTATGTAAGTAATAAAAGGGAAGAATAAGGGGAAAATAACATGAAGAACTAGGGAGTCGCCTTGGAGTAGAATCGTAATAAAATTTCCACTGTGGATTTGTCTTTCAGGATAGCGGGTTCCAGGAAAGGCCTGGAACGTAAATGTGGGTCTGGCCCATCAAGGAATCCCTATTTGGCCTAATTGGAAGAAGAATGGAATCCCCATTCAGTTTCCATCGCTATTCATCCGCTGGAGTGACGTCACTGTTTGTTTCATTTAGAAATACGGCTTCCAGGGGTATGTTTCTGGTCGCGCTCGCGCTAAGTAGGGTTTGGCTCTCTCTCTCGGTTAGCACTCAAGACGATGGAGTCCCTGCAATCAAAAGCTAGCCAGCAATACCAATCCTTTGATCCCAACCCCTCTTCCTATGCTTCATCGGAAGCCCTCAATTCCTACGACCAGTTGCCACCACCACCAGCACCTCGCCCTCCTCCTCCTCCTCCTCCCTCTTCTTCAGAAACCCTAACTGCGGATTGTACAGCGTACCAACGAATGGAAAATCAATCGTCCAATTGCCTTGCTGTCTCGGGAGCTCAGGACCGAGAGGAGAACGGCTTCACCAATCCGCCAGATGGTTGGCAGTCTGCCACAGGCCTTGTCAGCCAGAAGATGATTCTATCTGAAAGTGGAGCTTTGACGAATACCCACAGTGGCACAGATAGGGACTGTTCAGGTGGGGAGGAGGAGACCACGAGCAGGCGGCGGCGCCGCAGCCGCTGGGATCCACCGTCTGATGCAAACAACCAGAGCGGAGGCGACGGAAACGAATGTGGTAGTGGCACCCGGAAGCGGAAGTCTCGATGGGCGGATGATGAACCTAAGCCCATGATCCAGCTTCCTGATTTCATGAAGGAATTGACTGGAGGTATTGAATTCGACCCTGAAATCCAGGCCCTGAACGCTAGGCTGCTAGAGATAAGTCGTATGCTTCAGTCAGGCTTGCCCCTGGATGATAGGCCTGAGGGTGCTCGGTCTCCTTCCCCTGAACCGATATATGACAACATGGGGATTAGGATTAATACAAGGGAATATCGTGCTAGGGAGCGACTAAACAAGGAGAGGCAGGAGATTATTTCACAGATTATCAAGAGGAACCCTGCATTTAAGCCTCCGGCGGATTATAGGCCTCCGAAGTTGCAGAAGAAGCTCTACATCCCAATGAAGGATTACCCAGGCTACAACTTCATTGGGCTAATTATTGGGCCAAGGGGCAACACTCAGAAGAGAATGGAGCGGGAGACTGGAGCCAAGATTGTTATTCGGGGGAAAGGATCAGTGAAGGAGGGCCGGCTGCAGCAGAAGAGGGATCTGAAGCCGGACCCATCAGAGAATGAGGATTTGCATGTGTTGGTTGAGGCTGATACACAGGAAGCACTAGATGCAGCTGCCGGGATGGTTGAGAAGTTGTTGCAGCCCGTGGATGAGGTCTTGAACGAGCACAAAAGACAGCAACTTAGGGAACTTGCAGCTCTGAATGGAACAATTAGGGATGAGGAGTATTGTAGGCTTTGTGGTGAACCAGGTCACAGACAATATGCATGCCCTTCACGCACTTCCACCTTCAAAAGTGATGTTCTTTGTAAGATTTGTGGTGATGGAGGCCACCCCACAATAGACTGCCCTGTTAAGGGGACCACAGGGAAGAAGATGGATGATGAGTACCTGAATTTCTTGGCCGAGTTAGGTGGAACGATGCCTGAGTCTGCAACCAAGCAAACTAATACACTTGCCATTGGTCCTGGCAGCACAGGAGCCAATCCTCCTTGGGCTAACAATGCAACTAATACTGGTTCAGCTCATCCAGGGCTGGGTTCGAACCCTGTGAAGTTAACTAAGGAGTACGATGATACAAATCTATACATAGGGTACTTGCCCCCTATGCTTGATGATGATGGATTGATTCAGTTATTCTCTCATTTTGGCGAGATTGTGATGGCAAAGGTTATCAAGGACCGGGTCACTGGACTGAGCAAAGGTTATGGCTTTGTGAAATATTCTGATGTTCAAATGGCAAATGCTGCTATAGCAGCAATGAATGGGCACCGCCTAGATGGACGAACCATAGCTGTTAGGGTGGCAGGAAAGCCACCACAACCAACTGTTCCTGCTGGTCCTCCAGCCTCAACAGCACCACCGACTTACCCAGCCTCAACTCAGCCAACAGGTCCCTATCCCTCTCAACAATTCACTACAGGTGGCCCGCTTTCTGCCCCTCCTCCCACAAGCTATGCAGCCACTCCAGTCCCATGGGGGCCTCCAGTGCCAGCGCCTCCTTACAGTTACCCTCTATCCTACATGGTTCCAGGGCAGCCCATGCCTCCCCCGCCATATGGCATGCCTTATCCTCCAGCTCCTCCCTCTGCCCAGCTGGCTCCTCCAGGTGCTCCTCCATCTCATATGACTGGAGCTTCTGTTGAAGCACAGAGTAGCTATCCACCAGGAGTCCATTCTGATGGCAATTCCTCTGCTCAGTCCACCGCTGTCAGCAGTAGTGGTTATGGTAGCACTGTCCATAGTCTACCCACAGGTGTCCCCCCCATGTATTCGGCACCCTCTGGCTCTTATGGTTATGCACCATACTACGGTGCTGTTCCTCCACCACAACCACCTTCAGTCACTGACCAATCCCAGAGTGTGGGGAATGTCCCTTGGGCCATGAATACTCCGCCAGTGCCTGGTCCGCATCCTCCCCCTCCTCCTCCTCCTCCTCCTCCTCCTCCACCTCCTGTTTCTGTTGATCAGGCTACATATGGTGCCGATAAAGAATATGAGAAGTTTATGGCTGAGATGAAGTGATGTGATGGTTCTTGTTCTTACTTCATGCGCTGAAGGTATAAATTCTTATTACATAATTGCTGCACAATCTTTTGTGTTGGTCGTACTTTATGTAGTGTTGGTGCTTGTTTTTGTTTCTTCCTTTTTTGTTTAAAATTTAAGCATATGAAGCAGGTTCAACGAAGGTATGCTTGTTAAATTTGCTGGCAGCCAGCATCAAGCAATGACTTGCCATCACTTTAAATTCTAATCTGTTTGCCTAACAACTTTGATAAATACAAGGAATTGTTTGATGAAGTTCTGCAACTTACGTGTATGTTGCCATGGTTTAGTTTCCTAGTTGTTATGTCATAACATGCATCTCTTGTTGTTTGGTCTCTGAAAAACTTAAGGAATCATTGGCTAAGGGCTGCTACTTACCTGGATCGCACTGTGGGGTTGTTTCCTATTTGTTACGTCATAGCTTGTCTCTTATTTTGTGACCTCAAAGTCTTAGTAGCAGGAGAATCTGATCCTCATGAGGCACTAAGTATGTGATCATTTTTTATTTTTTTACTTTTGAGGTGCTCAGTTGTTATGTTGTGCAGTGTCATAATCTTTTACAGATTGGATGGTGGTCCAGGGATTTGAAATTTAGGATTGAATCTATATCTGTCTTTCAATTCATGGCAATCTTGTCACCTTTGTTATGATATCCACATGATGGATTCTCTCTCTTTTAGAATTTTCTTGTAAACTAAGCATGAAAAATTCTGCCTTTTTGATAATGACTAGAGACATTATGGCATATTCTGGCTAAAAAATAAAGTATATTTCTTTTATCAGCAATGAATTTTTGTTAACATGCCATCATACGATCTTATTTGCACCTCCCTTGCCTTGTATGGTATGAACTTCTTGATATGCCGTTTGATCTCTACTCTTGAGGCTCTTAGATGGATACTTTGCAGGACGGGATGATCCCACTCCTCATCATTTTTATTATTATTTTTCATATTGTCATCAATTATTTATTGGTTTATATTGACCTCTTTTGTGATGCTTTTAACACTTTGACAGGACTGATGTTTCTTGGAGCTCATCTGAACCTGATTTCTTACCTCTTGCAATTTGTTGGAAGTTTGGGACTCACATCTTTAACCTTGCTGTACTGTTATGACATTTGCAGAGGCTTGGGCTCAAAAGTCAGTCTGTAGCATGGCGGCGAACAAATCTTTCTCAGTTATTCATTTTAATATCTGGATCTTCTCTTTTTGTCTGTTTGCTAACAATTTGTTCCCTGGGCTTTTTTTTTTTTTTTGCATTGCTATGAGCCTTTGAATAACTTTGTGGTGTTTCATAGTATGTTTGATCTGCTCCTGGGTTCACTAGCTTTTTCATTTAATGCCATTTCCTGACGCATACTACTTTTGAGCTAGAGATTGCATCTTCCTGCTGTATGGCCAGTACATGAGGTACTGCGGTCACCATACTCCTGAAGGCTCTCAAGGAGGAATTATTCCCTATGATCTAAGGTATACTATTTCAGTGGGAAGTATGTTTCTTTTTAGATCTCACTTATTTTCTTACATGAGGCCAGGTACAATAAATACACCAATCCCTTGCTTGTTTAAGGGATTCTGGACATTTTGATATCTTTGATTTTTTAGAGGCACAATCTGGTAACATTAGCTAGGGGAAGTTGATATTTCTACTGCTTGAAGCCTGTGCCAAAAAGGCTTCACAAATGAACCATGTGTAGATGTAGGTGAAATATTAAAGGATGACAGGCTGGTGCATAATCTGGACATAGTGTTAATTTTGTGGTTTTTAGGTCATAATTTTGTTTTAATATTTTTGTGTTAACTTTTGATATATGCTACTTTAGGGTAAGCATTTTCAAGTTGAAATGCAGATCTACACTATGCAGCAAGTAATCTCATCTTCATCCACCTCTACTGTATCATCTGTTCTATACTATTATTAGCTCGTGCACTTTAGTCAGACAACTGTTTGTGCAGTGGAGCACATTCCCCAAAATGGAGCTATCTCTTTTCATGTGTCATGTAAGCTGTTTTTATTCCATTTTTGCACTAGGGTTCCTTTCTAACCTGATTCTGGATTTCTTTGAGACTGACCTTAGAGATATTACCATGTTTCTCTCTAATGGTTTGTTGCAGTCTATAGGGCAGCTTTCCTGTGACTCAAGCTTGTCTCAATTTTTTCCTTTATTTTTCCTTGAGGGCCATCTTTTCTGATATAACAGCTTCTAGCACACAAAAATTCTTACCCTCAATTGTAAGCCATTCTTGATCTGAGTCAATAGACTTCAATCACTCCAACAGTGGACTGGTAACTGCTTCGGTGGTTCTTTGATCATCAGTTAATTTTGCAAATTGTGTTAGAAAAACCTTTTAGATTCAAAATATATTTGTTCCAACTAATTTCTGGGTAAAGCTACTACTAACCTGGTTTCCTAGTTGGTCAGGGTTGTTGCTTCTATTAGATGAGATGATTGGAGGCATCACAAGGTATTCATGGACCTTCATGGGGGAAAAATATCGAGGCTTCATATATAAGCAACTCTGATCCTTTGTTTTCATTTCAAAATTCTGTGATGGCCACTTTTGTTTCTTTTCTTCTTTCCCTCTGTTAATTCCTTGAAGTCCAGGATTCGGATCTTGCTTTTAGTAGGGGTAAGGAAAGGTGAGTACCAAGGTAATATATGTGCAATTTGTGCCATGGTGTTATAAGATCTTACTTGTGCTTGAATTACATTTATTTTCTGTGATGGCACCAACCTGCCCATTGGGTGAAGGCGTAACCATTTTAACTCCAATTATGTGGTTAAACGTGTTTCAAGCACAATGGATTGAGTAACATGTTTTGCTGGTGCATTGATTGATGTGGGAAAAGATGGGGGTCATATGGGAAACTTATTCTAAGAGGGGAGCTAGCCAGGGGAGGAGAGTGAATACTTCATCCCGAACGCTAGGGTTCTCCGTTCAATTCAACGTGGGACATTGAAATCGGTCACTGGCCCCCCCTGGATGGATGCCTTGTAACCGTAATAATTAGTAAATTATCGATTTGATATATTGGCTTGTGTCTATCATCCTTGAAGATGGAGTAACACCCGCGGATTTGAACATTGTGCCCGGTAAGTTTCTGATGAAGTAACACCCGTGGATACACACACTCACGGATTTCGTGACGCCGAGTTCCAGATGGGGGTGGTGGAGGGAGCAGGAGGTATATACAGTGTACTGCTTGAGCATGGGCGGTCCTGGAAGCTCGGTAACGCTGACATGCCTGCAACAGACCAATAATTGAATTAGAGATCTACGTGGGACTTGACAATGTCAGGCAACTGGCGCATGGGGGAGGGTAGGCAGCGGCTGCTGCTGCTCCTATAAAACTGATGATTGAGCTTGGGTCAACCCGATAATTGTTCCGTCCCGTGTCCTATGCCGATGTTTCTGCGGACCATGCAGCCGTATGGGTGGCATCAATACTACCGGACTGGGAACTGCGAACGAGTTTCTCGAGAGCGGTTGAATTCAACGACTCAAACTCCTAGAGACTGTCATATATTGACGTGGTAAGAGGTTGATGGGCTCTGTATATATCATACAAATATAGTGATCTCCCCTCCTTTTTTTGGCTCAGTAATCTCTCGTACCTCCTGTGTTGAACGATGGTGTTCCTGATAACTACTTCGACCAACCAGAATACTAAAAACTGTTCTTAATATGGATATGGTCAACTATGAGAATTCGAGCATTTCTTTTAAGGAAGAGCGTGGCCATGGCTGGAGAGCACTGAACTCTTAATCCTTCAAAATGTTAGATGAGGATGTGAGAGTTGTATCAGCAGTGAGAAGGGCTGTCCGAGGAGGGGGCATGGGGGAAGTGGCGAGAGCCAACCAGGAGGGACCCGCACCCACAGACACGCATGTTGATGGTTCAGGCGAGGGTGACGAAGACAGCTGCTTCTTCTGCTTCTTCTTCAACTGCTGATTCATCTCAGCGTCATCACCATCATCGTCTCCCTCCAGCTGCCTTACTGCCTCCTCTATCACTGACTGCATGCATTCGATTCGCCCCCATCAGGAAAGAACACACCATCAGTGGTACGCGAGATCAGGACTACACATAAAATGTTAAAAACAATCCTGATTGCATTTTACCACATCAGAGAAGAATGAGACGAGGAAATGCCATACACTGGAAATGGCGTCAGAGGCAGAGGCGGCGGAAATACTTTGGCATCGTCTTTTGTAGGTTAGAGAAGAGGCGCCATTGGTGCTGTTGGGTGGCTCGTTGAGATTGATTATGAGAGTAGCATTAGCAGTCCGAGTAGTACCCTTGCTGGGCCCATGCTGGACCAGAGAGGAGAATGAAGGATCTTTAAGTGGTGAAGCCGATCCGTCGGTGATGACGTCTTCCTTGGTGACATGAGAAGTATAATGGCTCATAGAAAGGTTTTGGTCGGAAGCTTTAGTCTGCGCCATATCGTTGGTAGTCGCAGCTAATGACACCGAGCGTTTCTCGGCCAGCGGCTTAACTGGGGGAGAGGGCGGTCCCACCCAGAGCCCTCCGTTGGATGTTTGATGGTGGTGGCGGTGGCTGGGAGGAGAAGAGGGAATGGCAGCTGGAGTAGGGACCACAAGGAGATCTTCCACGGCAACCTGAGGAGAGGGAGATGAGGAAGCGACCATGTCGGGCCAGAGGAATGTGCCCTGTGGCTTGCAGATCCTGAATCCACTCTTCAGCCTCTGTATCCTTGTTGCCTTGTCCTCTGCTGCTGCTGCTGTCATTTTCATGTTTTCCTCCACTTTGTCTCCTTGTGGTTCATCTCTTGGTACGGCTCCTGCCACCGCATCACCCGCTGCTTCATTCTTTTCTTCCCCGACCATCATTCTCTCTCCTCCTTCAGTGCCTGCTGGAGTAATTGGTTCTTCCAAGTCTGTCGTTTTCGTGTCCTCCACATTCGACTTAACCAGTCCCGTGTTTTCCTGCATTAACTGCATTCGAGACCCACAACAATGTTTATTAGACGTCTAAGATTCCGTGTGTTCGACACCCACAACAACTCCTAACTCCAACCCTAACCCGTTTTCAAAGGGAACATACTTGAATTGTAAGGTTACAGAATCATGCTATGGGAGCAAATGAAGCAATTTCCCGTGGGTCAAAGATATATTTGACTCAATGTCAACTTACTTACCTTCATCATGCTAAGGTATTTGGAGATTTCCTTAAGTTGTTCCTCCATTGTGGACTTCTTTCTCAGCAACTCAGCGTACATGTCCTATCAACATTGTCAAATTAGAACAAAATGGATTTTCAGTTCATATTATTTTTTTTAATAAACTTCCTTTTGGCTGAATCATCTTATTGGTGAACTGGTACATAAAGAAATAACAATTTGCTTTTCACCTTCAGTGAAAGCGAAAGGCCATTCTTTTCCCTATCGGTGGGCTTAGAAGTCATAGTAGCCCGACTCTCTTCTTGTTTCTTGGATATGAGCTCTTGCATTTCCCTGCAAATGAGTGTTCATCACTTAAGGATACCAGCATCTTAACAGAAAATAATTAGACGCGGGGCCTCAATGCCCACAAGCAACACACCATTAAGTGCAAACGAATGACTACTAAATAAGTAACTTATGATAGCATATACAATAGAAAATTTCCAATTAACGTAGCATTTTCCAACAAGAACTTACTCCTTCAGTTTGGCAATTTCCTTCATCAGGAACTTGATCTCTTTAGCGCATACAGGATCCTGTGAGGGGCTATCACCAGGTTTCCATCCAGCTGGTGGAGTCCAGTAAGGGTCCTGAATCCCTGCCTCTTTCCTAATGTTCATCAAATCTGCACTCTCTAACCAGTACTCCATTGCCCCGTCTGCATTGTGCCGCCGCCTGAACCTCTCGGTCCCTCCAGGAGCTACCTTTCCGGCCATGTGCTTAAGCAAATGGTCCAACAGACCTGTGTCGCCGATCAACTTCCGAGCCTCCAGCCTCAGGGCAGGCCTTAAGATCGGATTCCCATACACTGCCCCCTTTTCCTTTAGTATCTTCAGCATATTTTGCTCAGCTAACTTGTACCTGCATTCATTAAAGAAAACAAGCGAAAGTAATGGAATTTACCAAGTAGCAAAGGAGCTGACCAGTAAACTGTTTTTCATCCTTTCAAAATTATATACCTCTCTGCAGACCATCTGTCTATGGAGGCCTTGATCATCTTTTGTTTTTTCTTTGAAGCGTAACTACCTACTTGTTTCTTGGCATTGTCCCGTTTTGCTCTATTGATCTTCAGGGTCCTGCTAGTTCCACAACTCTTCCTCTTACGGCTGCTCCTCCTCCTGGCCTCAGTCCCACGTGATGCTCGTTTAGGAGTCCATTCTCCTTGTTTTTGTTCTTCGGATTCTTCCTCACGGTCCTCTCCATCAGTCCGTTCCTCTGCATCCTCCTCCTCCTCCTCCTCCTCCTCCTCCTCTTCCTCCGCTTCCTTCAGTCCTTCAGCTCTCGTTGATGCTGCCGTCGTTTTTCCATTTTCTTCCCTCTCACTACAACTATCCTCTTCTACTTCCTTCCCTCTTTCTAGAACATCTTTCAATATCCCCCTATCGCCATCTCCCACACTTAGTGATTGCAAGTTGAGGTTGTAGTTAGTCTCTTCATATCGACTAAGGAACCGAACCTGTCTCCGTTTCCCCCATCGAAGCATCTCTCTGCACTTGAGCTGAGACCAGCACAGACCCTTTTTGGCAAGCGAAGTGTTGATCCCAGTAGCAGCAGCAGCAGCAGGAGGAGGAGGAGGAGGAGGAGGAGGAGGAGGAGGAGAGCTGGTAGTGATGGAAACGGTAGGGCTGCCGCTGGAGTTCACTGCCCAGAAGCTCCACGAGTCTTTCTTCTCTGCGAACTCACTGGCTGAAACCCGTCGCAGGAGCAGCTGACAAGCAACATCCGAGCACATCACGTACTTCTCGTCAAGGGGTGGAAGTTTCTTCGTGCCCTCCCGAGTCTTGTTGCTGCTTGAGTTGTTGAAGTGGTTGCGCAGAGAGTAGATGCTCGGAAATCTCAAGGATATGCTGACCCCCGTCTTCTCGCTCACCTGACAAAACAATTTAAATAAACCAATTACAGGTGAAAGCCTCTTGACCTATGAAGAACTTTGATGAGAGAGAATCTGGTCCATGCTCTTCGGGGATACATGATCAGTAGCTCCGAGAAAAATAACCTCGTATGTAAAAACCATTCATTTGTTTGCACAGCAATGGAACAGCGGATACAGTTAATATTGCAGAAATGATAGCTTATTTGTTTGAACGAACAGATACATATGTGCATATGTACACATATAGACACACAGTTAATTACCATGACAACTCGAACAAGCTTGAGCTGGTCCGGGTACTTGGCAGTGGATGCGAGCATTGCATGGTTGATCTCGTAGAAAGAACCCACTTGCATCTCCTCTGATATCATGAGAGAGCGGAGAGATGATGATCAGTAAGAGTCGGCCAGACTGGCAGACTTGAGATGTCTGGAGTTCGAATGGGAATAACCAAAGCGCGAAGGGGACATGGATGTAAATTGATCAGAAAAAGAATAACGGAATAAGGTTGTAAATTCGAGAGAGAGAGAGAGGACCTGATGAAATCTGAGGAGACATTACTATCTGCAGTCTGCCCGACTGTGTCCTTTGCCCGCCGTCTCGGTGTCCGCTGCTTTGCTCCTTCAAGTACATCTTCTCCCCCGACCCTGCTGCCATGCACTTCACCCCCAAATTATTACTATGATTTTTAATTTTATTTTTCTTAAAATTAATGTGGACAGCCGTGTGCGTAGCGTATCGTGCTTATGCACGTATTGAGTTAATGCGTCGATTGATAAAGTTTACGTGAAAATACATAATTTCATGTATCGCGGTCACAATTGTTCCAGTCATGCCGTTGTCATAATTANCCCCCATGCAAACCCCGCACGTACGCTCACGCTCACCTCACATTTGGCGCGTCCGTGCACGCCGATTGATCCGCGCGTGGGCTCATTTCTAACAGAAAGGAAGCAAAATCAATGGGACTCTCTCTCTCTCTCTCTCTCCCCTTCCTATCCCTCACTTCCCTCGGCAAACGCACTCTAACGATGGGAAGACAAGCTACTGTGGTTCCATGAGTCCCACAGACGAACAGCAAGCTCCTCGCATGATGATGAAGAAGGAGGTGATGCATGTTTATGATATTCCGCAACAGACTTGCGTGAAACAAAAACACGTCGGGATGTTTCTGCACACAGTGAAGGGAAAAATGGGATAAAGTTACCTACTTTTTTTTGGCTCGACCGAGATTTTCTAGCTAGGAAAAAGAAATGTGTCCGATCAGTTATGGTTTGCTCTCAGTGGAAAAGCGATCAAAAAGCGGTCGTGTAAGAGATGCACTCGCACAAATATGGAAGCTTCTTCTGCCTGATAAACTGAGATAGCATGCGGAATTCGCAAACAAAATTAATGAAGTTTATTAGGGTAGGCTGTGGTAGGAGTGTAGACATGTTTGACTGGATGGCGACTTAACGATCAGAATCAGAAATGAAGAAGCTCGAAACGGTTGTTGGAAAGTGTGCAGTAGCGCGGGAGACAAAGCCTGGGGCATTCTTCTCAGGGATGCATTTAATTGATGCTTCCATTAGAGCTATGCAATCCCTGCGAGTTTTGCTATAAAAGCTGAAGACTGAGCCACGACAGAGCCATATACGTAAACATCAGAAGAAGAGAACAGAAGACTGTTTCCACAGACATATTGCCCCTAAAACTCTGGAACAAGTAGAATTTTCCCGTGAAATTGCTATGTGTGACTGGAGATGGGATAGCTACTTGTCGTACCACTGGGACACTGCTTGGATTTTCATGAGAACAAAAAGCAAGAGGGAGAGAGGAGACGAGAAGGAAAAAAAAATGGTAATGTTATCACTGAGATTTTAACAGGGATTCCTGAAGTTCCTCGGCAGGTGAACATCAGGCGAACCTCGACACAGTACTTGGGGGGAGATGACGTGCAGGAAAAAGAAAACCAAAAGATTGTACCTTTGCTGGGAATCAATGGACTTCGACGATTGCTGGAGGGGAAAGTGCTACCTCGAAATCTGCATGAACGTCGACAGAGAGCCATAAACAGAACAAGATGACGAGATCTTGAGATGATCACGTAGGAGCAAAGAGTGGATATGAGAAAGGAGAGATGATCGAACCTCCGAGTGGGCGCGGCGCAGAAAGCCACTCGGAAGCTTCTCCCCTTCCGCTTGATTCTTCAGAGAGAAGGACCGAGAGGTGAGTCGAGAGAGAGAGAGAGGGAGCGTGTGGAAGAAATCTGTTATGGGGGGGCAACTGAAATCAGCAGTGAAGCATTTCTGTGCAGGGAACCGGGAGGGAGAGAGAGAGAGAGAGAGAGAGGGGAGTCCGTGTTTGCGCGCAATCCTAACCATTGTGAGAGACGTGCTGCCTCTCACGTGCCTCCCCAGCACCCTCGTCCCGCCAAAAAATTACAAATTTATCCCCTCATGCCAAAAATCATCGACATCTGTTAGCCAAACTGACTCAGGTTCAGCATCCAATGCTCATATGCTTTGAGATAGTTCAATTTCAGGATTCGAGTGATGTGAAACAAAATCACCTCTCAATTGAATGAATTTTACCTTTTAATATCCCTCATATTTAAATTTAAATTAATTAAGATTCAACGATATATTAACTACCAAATTAGTATACCAAAGATACCATGATGATAATAAGTTTCTTGGGTTTATGTTCTACACAGTTGAGGTCCTACACTTTATTGATGCGGCAACCGCAGCTGCCCGCGAACACACACACATTCATATATATATATATATATATAGACGACTGGGCCAGCCCACATCCACACAGAGTTCCATCCCATTTTCATGGTATCAGGACAACAGAACCAGATGTCTTTCGGTTCTCGAGATCGGTGTGCGCTTTAGCTGCTTCTGAGAGTGGGTAAGTGTTGTTGACCCGGACTCGCAGAACGCCTGAGGCGACATTGGTGAAGACCTCCCCAGCACACTCGAGCAGCTCATCCCGAGTTATGGTGTAGTGCATCATAGAGGGCCTTGTCAGGAAGAGGGACTTTGATACAAGAGCTGACAATGGGACGGGATCTGGCATGCCCGATGATTGCCCAAAACTCACCATGTAGCCTCGAACCTTCAAGCATTCCAGTGAACCCTGCATAAGAATATATTTCCCCATCAAGTTAAGAGCTTCACAAGCATTGACTCCAATAGCATCAGCCTGAAAGGGAGCCATGCAACGTCTGCTGTGAAATTAACAGAAGACAAAGGCACCCAAAGAGAATAAGATGCAAACAGAAGATAGAATTAGCTGTTAAGTCGCATACTAAAGACTGAAGACTTGGCATCCAAGACCACTGAAACTGAAATAAAACATGAAAAATATTCATCTGACTGCATTTCACAACAATATCCAGGTCATTTCAAAATCTTAATTTTTTTAAAGAAAAATATAAAGAAAATTGTCCAATTCATGGAGACTGATAAGATGGTCAAGAATAAAATGCGTAACTAACAGGATCATACACCATATTCTACCAATTCGGATAACTTGAAAACAGTTATCCTAAGAATAGAGAAGAACCAAACTGGTTGACCAATTTTGGTTCATCCAGTTGAACTTGTATGTAAGAAGTTGCCTGAACATTATGTCATAACTCAGATGATTAACCTAACAATTTACATAGGACTCGATCATCACAAGAAAGAGAGGATAGAAGAATAGAAAATGCAACACCATTCATCATAACATGAAGAGGACATTTTTATCTATCTTTTTTTCCCCCTTTTTTAACTCTCCTTTTCCTTCAACTATTACCTGAAAGGTGTCCTTTCCAACTGAGTCATAGACTACATCAACTCCATTGCCTGATGTAATCTCATTGACACGAGATACAAAGTCCTCTTCCTTATAGTTTATAGTATGGTGACACCCATCCTCCCTAGCCTGAGCTGCCTTCTCTTGGGATGAGACAGTTCCAATCACAGTGGCGCCTAGCACACTGGCCCATTGGCAGAGGAGAGATCCTACTCCCCCAGCAGCTGCATGTACCAGGACTGTATGCCCTGGCTCAACCTGCATACCAGAAAAAAAATTCCCTGCCCTTAGTGGATAATTCTTACCTTCAAGAAAACTATTTATCAAGCATCTGATATTTTTAATGGCAGTACACCAACCAAGGGACATGACGGTTTTACAAACTGTCAACGCGAGCTTACAGGTTGAGCCATCTGTTTCAGCTCTTAGGGGCCCCCCAATTTCCACCAGAAAAATGCAGGACTAAGTTCAGAATTGGGACAATGATAGACCAAAACAGCACCATCAGTTCTCCATATAGCTCCATTTCCCCTCTTGCATAATACATTTACATTGTCATGAGTTCAGAAACAGTTGGATGCATATGGAGCTTACCTTAAAGCAGCGTCGAACTAGAAACTGCACAGTCATACCCTTGAGGATCACAGAAGCTGCGGTGACTGGATCAATGGAAGGAGGGACTGGGACAACTTTACTTGCAGGGAGTATCTGTTCTTCCGCATATGAGCCCAAAGGGTTACCAGCATAGGCTACAAGATCTCCAACTTTTCTTCCAGTCAGTCCAGGGCCCACAGCTACCACCTCACCAGCAGCTTCCATACCTTCAATGGGATAAAAATGTTTGAATAGGCCCTTCAGTCCATAGCCAACAAAATAAATTAATTTACAACAGCTATCCAATTTCTGAATTTCTTTGGCCAAAAGAATGAACTATTGTTGACAGAGGTTAATTACCTACATCAAGTATTATTTTCTTTCACATCTTGACATATAAATTATTACTGTGAACTTCATATCCACGAGTGGCTTTATGCAAACCATGCATTGGCTAGATCTTGAATATATGTCTTTCAATTTGTCGCGTATTCCTTTACCTATAATATGCAAATAAGGGAGAAGAGATCTACCAAACCTGGAGTAAAAGGCATAGAAGACGCCTTATAAATGCCTTTACGGAAATACACATCAATGAAGTTAAGCCCCACCGCTTTGTTCTTCACACGAATCTCTCCTTCCTTTGGCTGGCCAGCTTCTACCTCCTCCCACTTTAGGACCTGCCAAAATTGAAATGTCTTACATCCAGAGACCATATAATAGACCAGGGGAGAGCAGCTCTTGAGAGTAGCGTTCCTGAAACTTATAGAATACTAACAGCAGAACAGAAACAATCTTAAAATGGTCCATCTAAGACCCAGAGGTCCAAAGTGTTGAGGTCCAATGCATGAATGAATCTGATCACAACAGTGTTTCCTGGAGAAAAAAGCAAAAGAGTTCAAACGGAGGCCTTCAATTCAATCCCGATCATCGAGAAGTGGTAAGAGCCGAATCGGGACGACCACTGGACAACTTCAACCGTTTATCACATGGAAAATAGCAATGTGAGAGAAGCAGGTGAACCTCCGGTCCTCCGAGCTCATGAACCCTAATGGCTTTCACCATTTCCGCCGGAGCTGAAGCTGAGGTTGAGGCGAGGGCTCTCACAACAGACGCCTTCTTGCCGTAGGCCGTGAAGACCGACGCCGTATGAGGTGGAACGCGGGTGAGACGTCTCCAGTAGACTGAGGAGCTCAAAATCTCTGTAGATATAGACGACTGAAGGGTCCCGAGTGAAACTGGAAGCAGCCGGCGGCAGTGCAGGGGAAATCCTATCATCTCAGTCCCCCTATACCCATTTGAGACAAACCACCCACCACTGTCCCCATCAATTACTGATGATTACGATTAATTAATTACAATAATAATTATTTGTTTTTGGTTTGGGTATTTCTAACGGGTGTATTGCTATTGCCTTGTCGTCGTTGTCGTCCATTTCTCCAACAAGGTCTCATTAATGGGCCGAGTGTCCCGGAGAGACGAAAAACCGGACCGCCGAGGTGGATCATCGGTCTGCTGGGCCAGGTTCGGAGGTGGTGGCCCAGCCGTGGCCCGGCCCTTCCGTCTTCTTTAATCTTTTTCTTCTATTCTGCCAAAGGTGGAAAAGGAAGAAAAAGGAAAAAGGGGTCCAAGAAAAATGAAGAAATATTTTCCATTGCTGCGGGACCGTGAAGAAGTGAAAGCTCAAAGCTTTTGGCCATCGGTGGAAGTGGGTTGGCCGTGAATGTTTACCTCCTTCAGCCATGGCAACCGAACACGTCCACCTTCTGCTTCTCGCATTTCTGCTATTCTTCCAGGTAATTGAAATACCCTCGCTTTCTCATCAGTTGAAGGAGACCGGTTCTTTACTACTTTTACGCACACTGTCGAGGTTTAAGAATTCGAGTTTTCTGGTTCTGTTCATAATCTACAGTGCAATTTCTCAAGATGTCTATTAAATATGCGTTGGAAGTTCGGAACTTTATGAATCCATTATTTATTTGCGTAATTTTCCTCCGAAATTCTCGGTAAAAAGGATTCCTTAGTGGTATTGTCTACGCGCTTGTTTGATTTCACAGGCATATGGGCATGAGGGAGAGAATTCAGACAGGTTCCCAATTGTTATTAGCACGTGGCCTTTCGTGGAGGCTGTGAGGGCTGCTTGGTTGGCTGTTGATGGTGGGTCGTCTGCCGTTGATGCGGTTGTGGAGGGTTGCTCTGCCTGTGAGGAGCTGAGATGCGATGGTACAGGTAAATAAATGGCATCTCGACATCAGAAATATTTTGTTCATCCCCTTTCGACTGCTGTTTTAGATGGAATTCTCCAGCTAAATTCTGCTGTTTTTAGTGTTTGACAGTGCATTTGAAGAAATCAATGAATGAGTAAGCTTATTTTATCACCAGCCATTTATTATGTTTTTTTTGGTAATCCATTTTTAACTTAGAGAGGATTATATCTAGATCATGTTAAGCATGTAAGGAAAAGCTTATGGTCAGGGATTGACTGATGACTTTTGTAGAGGAAGTTGAGTTCGGAGCTTAGGTCAAATTATATGTAGGAATTTTACCAGAAATTTCTGAGTAAATGGGGGTTGATTTCTTCTGTCATACCTCCAAATCCATCACTGCTTATGACAAAGTATAACCTTTTGAGGTGTCCTTGGAGCTATGTCTTATCTATGAGGCACCACGTGCTTGCTTTTTATTCACTATGGTGAACCTTTGAAACGTTCAAGTTCTTATTTGAACTATATAATTTCCCATAAAGGTTCCTTAAGTAGCTAGATGAAATGTATTGTGCGCAGTGGGGCCAGGAGGAAGTCCAGATGAGAATGGAGAGTCAACAATAGATGCTCTCATCATGGATGGGGTGACTGCCAATTCTTCTTGTCTTTCATTAGTTATCTCCTCCTTTTTATGTAATGGAAAATTGAGATACATCATTGTTCCCCCATTGGCAAGCACCTGCCTAGGTTACAATGGAGGTTGGGGCTGTTGCTGCCATGAGGTATGTAAAAGATGGCATCAAAGCTGCAAGATTGGTGATGGACTACACGAGACATACTTTGCTTGTGGGAGAACAGGCTTCAGCTTTTGGCATCTCGATGGGTCTTCCAGGACCCCTGAATCTTAGCTCATCAGAGTCTATCGAGAAGTGGACAAATTGGAAAGCTAACCGTTGTCAACCTAATTTCTGGAAGAATGTTATACCAGCCAATGGTTGTGGTCCCTATCATCCGCAGGAAACAGGAAATGCATGTTCCAAGCACAACTGGATCGGACAGATCGAATTAAAGTCATCTCATGTTGGATACCATAGCCATGACACTATATCAATGGCAGTTATTGACAAAGTAAGTTGATGATTAATTGATGCAAAGTTTTGTGAGAGACGCAAAAAATTTTCATTCTTGTTAACTTTCTTTTCTTCTTCAGATGGGACATATTGCTGTAGGTACATCAACTAATGGTGCCTCATTTAAAATCCCTGGGAGGTAATACTACTGTGATGGTGGTAGTTAAACAACATGCAGCTTCTTTCTTCTTGCCAGAATACACTTTTAATCCCTTTCAGATATGAGCGTTATTCCATTGGCATGCTTTCTTGTAAGTTTTATGGTTCTTTCAGATGGTCCTCTGGACATTTGTGTTCGGCTAAGTTACCAATAAGCTTTTCGACGGTCAATAATTCAAGTGCCTTACCCTCTGGCCATCATTTCTGCCTCCCTATCTCTACTATTACAGTGTCTTAATTAGGTTAATCGCTATGCAATTATTTGGCAGTGATTGCCGTATACATGTACCGGCATCTTGGAAGCACAAAGCTGTCTTTCTTGAAATGACAAAATGGATGTGCAAGGAGAGAGGGGAGTTGATAGTAAATGTAACTAAACGTTCTTGTGTCTTGAGTATGAATGGATGCATACTGTTCTATTGTTTTTATGCTAAGAGGGTTTTGTCAAGTTCTGTGTTTTTTTAGAAGAATCGAGCAATTCAGCATTTTAGTTGATATCTGGAGATAAGTGGTTCTGTATGTATTTCCATATTTGAAGAGAATGATATGTACAGTGTACTAGTCTCTTCTTGTTTGGCCAATTAGCTTTTCCATCTCAGTGAATCTCATGATATGCTTCTTTTTTCTTTCTTGAGCCCCTCTTTTGCACTGTAACTGCAAATAAAGGCTACCATCTATTCTTGTTCTGCTTTACAATGCACTAGCTCCTGCTTAGATAATTGTGGGGGAAATTTTCTTCTAATTGCAGGGTGGGGGATGGGCCAATTGCTGGATCATCATCCTACGCTGACAATGAAGTTGGAGCTTGTGGAGCTACTGGTGATGGTGACATCATGATGCGTTTCCTGCCATGGTACTGTCTGAGCCATATTCTCATCTGAAATAATGCATGTGATTCGACTTTAGCTGTGAGTAAGCACCGCTGAGACATTTTCGGGGTAATCTGCAGTTACCAGGTTGTGGAGAGTATGAGGCAAGGAATGGAGCCTAGGGTCGCGGCAAAGGACGCCATCTCAAGAATTGGGAGGAAGTATCCAGACTTTGTGGGAGCTGTTTTTGCCATCAACAGGAAGGGCGTACATGCCGGGGCCTGTCATGGCTGGACGTTTCAGTACTCTGTGAGAACCCCAGAAATGGACGACACCGAGATTTTTACTGTCGTGCCTTGAGAGATCGGATGTATGCTCTTGCGTCTCATGCAATTGTGTGTATCAGTTCCTAAGGAACCATAGAATATCTCCATTATGAGGACATAAACTTTTTGAGTTTCAATGGATGAATGCATGGCAATCGAATCTCTGTCACAGTTCTTATGGCAGAAAAAAGCACCTTTTATTTATTTATTTTATTTGCATTTTTGTCGCCATTTCATGGAATTTTCTTGTGACCAAAATATGCCTTCCCCATATAAAAGAAACAAAAGAATTTAATATTTTGCCCCACGTTGGAGAAAGAATATTCCTTTATTCTTTCAACCAATAAGCTCTTGACATATGTGCCAACCACTCATAGTTTGCCACTTAAGCAGAATGAGGACCAGACACTCAACCCAATCACCTGATTACACGTATCGACACTCTTTCCTTCCCCCACACGTCACTGTCTGTTTCCCTTCCTCCGCCAGGAATGAAGTTTACTGTTCATGAAGAACGAATTTCCCTCAGACACCCGAAAACCTCAGATTCTTCTCTCATTATCAGGCGGAGCTATCTCAAGTTCCCGTCCAAAGCTCTTCGGCTTACCACCCACCATGCCCTCCCTCAGACTCTTCCTCCTCCTGTGCTTCCTTCCTCTGGTTTCCTCTGAAGAAGCTGCTCCCAATTCTCACGTGCTCCCGAGGCCCCTGATCATTGAATATGCCGCCAATTTGGACCCGAGCAGAGCCGCTGACGAGGAGCTGAGCCTACAGTGCACGAGCTGGAGGTTCATGGCCGAGACGAACAATCTCAACCCGTGGAAAACGATCCCGGGTGAATGCGCGGAGTATGTGAGGGATTACATGATGGGTAAAGGCTACATCTTTGACCTCGAGAGGGTCTCCACGGAAGCGGGCATTTATGCAAAGAGCGTGGAGCTGGGCGCCGATGGGAAGGACGCCTGGATCTTCGATATCGACGAGACTCTGCTGTCGAACCTTCCATACTACGCTGACCACTCATTCGGGTAGAAATTTTTTGTTCCTTTTTCTTTATCTTAGTGATGTTCATTTTTGTCGACCGTATATGAAGTCGTTTCCTGAGGCACAGTAGTGAAGTTGAGGATGAAATTCCATTCGTTTGTGTGGAAAATACAATTTTAGGCTTAAGTTGTGCTGTCTCCCAACTTAATTGACACCTGGGATTCCTCTTCTGGGCGAATGAATTGATCTCTGAATTGGGCTTTTAGTTGGAACCTGTAGCTTGGAGGATTTTGATCACCCGGAGTTTGACAAGTGGGTTGAGAAGGGAATGGCACCTGCAGTGCAGCCCAGCTTGAGACTCTATGAGCAGGCGCTGCAGCTGGGATTCAAGGTCTTCTTGCTGACTGGGCGAACAGAAAAACATCGAAATGTTACCATTGAGAACCTGATGATCGCAGGGTTCCAGAATTGGGATAAGCTGATACTGAGGTAACTACATCATGTAGTCTACATTTATACCTTCTTGTTTCACGTTTGGCAGATTCCGTCATGACAAATCAATCTGTCAATGCTTCTCTAATTCATCAGCCTTGGTTATCTTCGTTTTTGCCTCTTCAATGGTGGTCCTTCCTGCATGCGAGAGCATGATGAAGGCAGTGAACTTAGATTTTGTCTGTACAATTATGCTGGAAGGATTTAGCCTAACTTGCCTACAGAAGCATTTGGTGAATATCAAATCAGATCAGTTTTTATATGATAACTAAGTACAAGACGCAACTGGGCTGGTTTTATATGGATTGACTTGGAAGCTGATGTTCTTTAACTTTCCTTCACCACGGCAGTAACCTGCTCAATCATTCTGCTGACAATCATTCTGCTCTAAGTAGTTTGGCTTCTGCATCACGGATCATCGATGATCTTCTGCATCTTTTCTTTCTTCTTACCTCAAACCTCCAAATTTCTTGCTGCTTTAAAATTTTCCTGGATGGGATACTTGAACTGATGTCACATGAGTGCTCTTCTCCTGTTTTAAGTGTAATTTTGCGTGGTAACATGAGCCGATAAGCTACTTCCTTAATGCAGATCCGCCGAGGACTATGGCAAACTAGCTACAGTATACAAGTCCGAGAAGAGGGATGAAATGGTAGGAGAAGGATACAGGATTATTGGGAACTCGGGAGATCAATGGAGCGATCTGCTGGGGTCTGCGATGTCCGCTCGCTCCTTCAAGTTTCCGAACCCTATGTATTACATTCTCTAAAAGGATGCGAGATGGTATATCGTTTGATTAACCAAAACAAACTGCAATAATTGTCAACGATGACTGAGATAGTCAATCTTGACAAAATTGACACCCTGCTTTTTGTGAAGGGTGGATGTGGGATTTTGAACAATACATTCAACAAATAATATGATGGGGGTATAATCCAGAGTCTTGGGTTCGAGAGGTGCCCAGGGATATCATGAAAAAAAAAAAAGAATTCGGCAATGAATATATGTGGAGAAATCCTGAACGCAGAAAATCCTCCCACACCCACTTCTTGGATCACACTATTATCAACATGCTATGGTATATTTCCTTGCCCTCGGGTTTAATGGCACCATGACACCTCCTTAACTTGTATCTTCGAGATTCTCCTTTCTTGCACGAAACTACAGGTTTTCTAGCTCTGGATTCTGGCTTATTGCCAGACATATCCAACATATGAGTTTGCCCGCCCCATGACCTGACAGCTCGGTTGCGGGTGCCTGGGCCATGTTTACAATTATTTAATGGGCTTGTGGTTGCACTCATTACATATAAACAGAATTTCAGAAGGCGAAACGCAATTCCACAGAACCTAATCTGTTCCATGGTCATTCCCTCTGGCCATCCCGGGCCATTACTGACCTCCGTTATCGAAGGGTATGGACAGTGCTCTCAGATTTGAAGTTGTCAAGCCTTGACTGAGCTAGAACTGAAAGGAATCGAGATGGGATGTCATCTTTCATCGGGTTCCCACCCGTTCACATTCTTCTTCGATCCAGCCAGTACCGGCTACGTATCCACACTGGTAAGACTCATTAAGAATGCCACATGAAATTAAATATGATGAAATGATAAACTAACATGACCAAATCTTTTTTGATTGACTAGTCAAGATCAGAGCTCCTCATCTAAAGAACACGGCAGGGAAGGCATCCCTCATAATTCCAATTCCATTCCAAGATTATGACTGATCAACCATCTATCACGATGGCTAAGATAGAAATGCAGAAAAAATTTTGAACTGTTTATATAAAATAAGGATCCAGATACTATGAAAAATATATATATTCAACATACAAGTTGGAGAATTGGTGGGTGGGGCAGGAGATGAATGACATCGGGAAATCACGAACACAGTGGCGGGACACGAGCGGAGCATTGACGTCGACGGCGGCAACAGCTTAAGCATACTTAGACTTTGTCGAGGGACATAGAGGGAGAGAGGGAGAGGGAGAGGGAGCTTTATCTCCTCTCTTTCTTGCCCCTCCGGAAGGAAGACGGTCCATCCATCCAAGAAAAGAGCCTCTCTTTCCTTCACATAATCAGATCTGTCTCATTCTTCAACTTCTCATCAACGCCATCTCTCTCGCTTTCCCTCTCCCTGTCTCTCAACACCATTTCCTTCCTTTTACACACCCAGTGGGCAGTTTCCGGAGATTGGCATGAAATGACTCGGACCCACTTCCTCTTAATCGCTCTTGCGACCTCCATTGCTGCTCTTGCCGTCATTCTCGCCCTCACGCTCTTTTTCCTCCGCAAGCGAGCCTCTGGTAGAGGGGACGACGTTGAGAGCACGAAGCGCAGGAGTGAAGGATCCCGAATAGGAAAGGAGGAGGAGGAGGAGGAGGAGGAAGAGGAAGAAGAAGAAGAAGAAGAAAAAGAAGAGGCAGGGGCGGAGGAGCTCATTACTTTCCGAGGAGGCGAAGGCCTTACGATATGCGACATACTGGAGGCTCCTGGAGAAGTCATCGGGAAGTCCAAGTGCGGGACTCTGTACAGGGCCGAGTTGCAGCGCCTCGACTCCGTCAAGCTGCTGAGGTTCTTGAGGCCTGCCTGTACGGCTCTCGACGAGGATGTTTGCGCCGTTGCCCAAGTTCTGGGCGGCGTCAGGCATCCCAACCTGGTCCCGCTCTTGGGATTCTACGCGGGTCCCAGAGGGGAGAAGCTTCTCATTTACCCATTCTACAGGTCTGGGAATCTCGCGGAGTTCATCCGAGGTGACTTTCTCCTTACTGTTTGGAATCGAGTTCATAAATGCTTCTCGGTTTCTTCGCTTTTTGTTCCTTCTTTGATTACCTGTAGTGAGATTAGAACTGCGATGACATTTTTGATCTGGAACTTGCGAGGTCATAGTTCCATGGAGTCACGGACTAATCGATTGTTTACTTGTTGAAACGGGCAGATGGGGGCAGTGAGTCTCTCAATTGGTCAACCGTTTATAACATCTCAATTGTTATAACCAAAGTATTGGATCATCTCCACACGGGGTTACCCAGACCCATCATCCATGGAAACTTGAAGTCAAAAAATGTACTTTTGGACCAGCGTCATAGACCTTATGTTTCCGATTTCGGCGTGCATTTGCTATTAAATGCTGCCGCTGGGCAGCAGATGCTTGAAGCTTCTGCGGCTCAAGGGTACAAGGCACCGGAACTGATCAAGGTAAGAGATGCAACTGAAAGATCGGATATCTACAGTCTTGGGATTATCTTTCTTGAGATGCTTACAGGGAAGGAACCTGTGAATGAGAAGGCAGCTCCCGATGAAGAACCTTACTTACCAAATTATATGAGAGAGGCAGTTCATGAACTGGGAATCTCCAACTTGTATCACCCAAACTTGCTCTTGCGGAAGAAGCGAGATGCAGATAGGGGTGGGACTGATAGACCTATTGTCACAGAGGAATGCATCCTCAAGTTCTTTCAACTGGCTATGGCATGCTGTTCTCCTTCCCCTTCTCTAAGACCAAACACAAGGCAAATTCTGAGGAAGCTAGAAGATATTGTGAAGTGAGGTTTGTCCCCGTGTCTTGTTTGCAGAAATCTAGGTTTGTGGGTAATCAGTTGATTCGAAATTGTGATTTGATACTGCAAGAAGAATCTAGTGTTTGCAGCAATCAATGCTTTAATGGATGTGAGGAAACTGACGGACTGGAGGTGGTGACATTTATAGGAAGGTATTCTTACATGTGGTATTCTTTTCCCAGCATATGGGTATTATAAGTTTCAGCTACCCATCAGAAGATGGGAGAAACTGGTGACAGTGAGATCAGAAACAGCCAAGATAGCCGAACTTTCTGGGTTGTTGATCGGCACAGGCATTTGATGCTCCCTCCCATTCATGCCATTTTCAAGATGTAGAGTGTTTTGTGCTGATGCTATTGGATTGTCTCATTTGATGTCTGCTGAGGAACAAAGAGCCGACTTGTTCTACTAAGCGAAACAAAGCTTAGCTGTTGGATATGTAGACACAAATTCCATTCGGGTGAGTCGGGTCTTTGTTCCTTGCTTAGAATGAGTGAGAAGCATAAGCTAAGATTAAGATCCACCAGGGAGACTATAGTTGCTTTCTCTCTCTCTTCACTCAAACTTAAAACTCGTCGGTATCGGTTTCGTTGTACTCATGTTTGTGAGATTTTCTATCTTGTAGACAGAAGCAGACAAATTCAATACAGGAAATCAATCATCATCGTTGTTTCTATCTCTGTCTCACCCGTAACCTAATTACTGTTAGTTTTTCTTTCGCCTGTAAAGGTATGTTAGTGGGGGCGATTGTTGCTGTTAGGTAAGGCTGTTGGTGGGTGCGAAAAGGTCTGATTATAATTAAGAATGGATGTCAAGAATCCTGAAAATCCTAATCGTGGAAACAATCACTTGTAAACAGATTACTTGGGCAAATTTTGCATCCATTAAAACTCGAACAAAGTTTAGCATAGACATCCAAATGACCTTGATTCATTCACTATCAAGAATGATATGTGCAACATTCACCTCCATTGTTATATTGAGTTAATTAAAACTGACGATTCCAGCAACCCATATCTTTATTTGGGAGATGGAATCGTGCACACTTTATTCCCATATCACTATGTTGAATTCTGTCAATACCAAGCGTGTCTTGCATCATGCAGGGACTGGCAGAGGGCAGTATGCTTTCGTGCACCTCGTTTCATGTCTGAAAGATGGTGGGGGAAAAAGCGAAGGATCTAGCTCTTTATGCTAAGAAAGATAAGGGGGCCTTTTTACATGGGAATGGCGTACCTTCCAGTAGGGGAAAGCTGAGATAGACAAAAGCGTGGTGTGGGATCAATCATATGATAAGAAGGAGCTTGGTGTAATTGCCATGAGACCCATAGATCCCGTGTTCATTTTTCATGAGTAAACTTCTCCATGCTCCTTAATGGGACGCTCACTCCAGTCTGTGAAATTAACTCACATGGACAGTTTTGCTATGAGTCAAATCAAATGAATGGCCTTTGTTAGGGGGTGTGGATTGCTGTGTGTGTCCATGAAAAGGCTGAAAAGGAAAGTGAGCCATCCTTGCCTGTTAAAGGTTCTTGTTCAAGCAATGTGGCCCTCCTGGTAAAGTCATTCTTGGGTCGGTAGCCATATCAAAAAATGCCCACTAGTACGGCAATGGAATGGCCTCTCCTGTGACCCACCAAAAGTTCAGGGGTTCTCTATGAAGAACAGTATATTGTTGGGGTCGAAGAAGAAAATTGAGAAGTGTAGTCTGGTGTCATCTTTGACTGAACTTTCTCGGTCAACCCTCTGTCGCCCTCAACACCTGTCCCGGCAGCAATCAGAATCACTTCAATACCCAACTAGCCACTTGGCCTCCGTTAAAGTCGGAAGGTCTCCTCAGTCTCGTCCCTTTCCTTCCTTCCTTCCTTCTTTTACCCTGGCCGTGGAATTCATCCGCCCGCCGTTGGTAGACGCTTGAGAAACGAGAGTTGAGCTCCTGGGTTCGACTAATTCTTTATGGAGATTTCAGTTGCATTTCCTCCTGCGAAGCCTTGCAGCTTCGCCTCCAAATTTCAAGCTTACCCTATCAAGTTGCACTCGAGCTCAGTCAAGATCCATAGCAGGCCATCGCTTCTTCGCCTGAAAAGAGCAATCAGAGTGCATGGTGCTGATCAGGCTCACAGTCCTTCCGGGGCGACTGGTGATGACGGTTTCGTTCTCGAAGACGTCCCTCACTTGACCAATTTCTTGCCCGATCTGCCGGTAACTCCTAATGCATTAATCTGGATGCTTTTTCCCTTTTCCTTTATTTCCTATGCATCAATGTTCTTAGTCATGCTGTGCATCATGTAAATCAGTAATAAGCTAGCTTATTTCTTCTACTGTTGTTTCTTCTTAAGCAAAATACTTTTGTTTTACTTTCTCCTTGTTCTAATTTCATTGAGGACGTGATATAGCTGGTGCTTAATAGATTTAGCCGGTGCTTCCTTTAGTCATTCAAATCAGAGTCCCAAAGGGCCGCTTTCAGCACGTATAAACTCTAGATGAATTTTGGGCATCATGAATAGCTGTAATTTTTTGCTCGCTATTGCATCACTCGTCTTTCCATGGGAGGGCAATTACTTATATGATGAATTGGTTTGTCTGAATGCAGTCGCATCCAAATCCTCTACAGAAGAGCAATGCATATGCTATTGTCAAGTAAGTTGGCTTGCATCATCCCCTAATCGATAATCTCAGAAGCCTTTAGTGGTCATTATGTTCTTCGCCCTCTTTGTTTTGCTAGGCAAACCTTTGTCAGCCCTGAAGACACGGTCGCTCAAAAGGTACTAATTTCATGATTTTAAATGGAGCTATCCTCCCCTTTACCCAGTACAAGTATACGCATGTAAAGGATTTAAATATATGTCCAGATTGTTGTTCAGAAAGGTAGTCCTAGAGGAGTACATTTTCGTCGTGCAGGTCCTCGTGAAAAGGTGAGTTATTACTTGCAAAACCACTAGCTATTTGTTCTGATTATTGTCCATGGTAGCTCATTTTAATATATTATTTTTCATCATAGGTCTATTTTAGGTCAGAGGAAGTTCGTGCTTGCATAGTGACCTGTGGTGGTCTATGCCCTGGTATCAATACTGTGATCCGAGAGATAGTATGTGGTTTGAGCTACATGTACGGTGTTGATGATATTCTTGGCATTGAGGTTTGTCCAATCTTAACCCCATCCCTTTTCTTGGTAACTTTGTCTTAGTTTTTGGTGCCATGGTTATTTATAATTGCAGTAGTCAGATAAGCTGATCTTCCAGGCCTCCACCTTCTCTAAATATATTCTCTTATATAAGGGAGAAAAAAAAACCTTGTCTAAACATGTGATGGAAAATATTCTGCCAAATCTTGCTTGCAAGTAATTTTGCCTACCTTCAAGTGGTCCAATCGCATCAAGGATGATGTGACATTTTGATATTGTGTTGTTTAGAAGTCTACATCCTTCTTTCTTTATTTATTTTCTTTTTGTTTGCTAAGATAGCAATACAACCTTGCATTCTGTCACGTTTTATAGAGATATCAAGCGTGTAAGTTTTTGTATGTTGGTAACATAGGATATCAATTACATATGTTTCCTTCTTTGTTGTTAATGTAGGGGGGTTACAGAGGATTTTACTCAAAAAATACTCTCCAATTGACACCTAAGGTTGTCAATAATATCCACAAACATGGTGGTACTTTTCTTCAAACATCTCGAGGGGGTCATGACACAAAGAAAATAGTGGATAACATTCAAGACCGTGGAATAAATCAGGTGGACAATAAGTCATTTATTACTATAATGTATGCAATCAATGCATTGTAAGGAGCTTGGATAACAATATGAAGTGCTCATCTGATTTTCAATGTGATCTAGGTATACATAATTGGTGGCGACGGTACACAGAGAGGAGCTGCTCTAATATATAAGGTGATTACCAATTTTCCTTATTCATATACTCTTGCTTGTGCCCCTTTTCTGTCATCTATTTGATTACACGATGCATACTTTCATTTTCTATGAAGGAAGTTGAGAAACGTGGTCTACCAGTGGCAGTTGCAGGCATCCCCAAAACAATCGATAATGACATTGCTGTAAGTTATGACCAGCCATATATGTGCTTTTATAGGCTTTGGAAAAGATTTGACTGAGCTTGCAAGTGTCAGGATCTTTATTGAATCATATTGAAGTACTGTGAGTTGGCCATAATTACTTAGATGGTTATATGCTTCCAAAGCCATTAATGCATTTTGCTTGACAAGTAATGGAGGCAAGTTTTATAGTTTTGCGGAAAGTATGATCTGTCATGTATGCGTACTGCAATGATTGAACCTTAATTACTTATGCATTTTTAGTAAAAGATCTCTTTCCTTCCTGTTCCTATAATTATTTTGATCATCTTAACAATGACTTGGCAAGGAAAGTTACTTTTAAAAGTTCATCCTGGTAGAAAATTTTCAAATTTTACTCCTAAAATGAGGAGCTCCTCTATGGTTTTGAGAAAAGCCAAATGAAATTTCCAGCTGTTTTCTTACTGAAGAATGATATGTTGGCTGGTCCCTGGGAAATTGAACTTACTGTATAGGTGATTTTTCATATTAGGTGATAGACAAGTCTTTTGGTTTTGATACTGCTGTTGAAGAAGCTCAGAGAGCCATAAATGCTGCTCATGTAGAGGTTGAAAGTGTGGAAAATGGAGTTGGCATTGTCAAGCTGATGGGAAGATATAGCGGTAAGAGTTTATAGCAATGCAAGAATGGGATATGAACAACTTGAGGTCTTAACCATCTTATATTTTCTGATAATGCTTTTTAATGTCACCAGGTTTCATTGCCATGTTTGCCACATTGGCCAGTCGAGATGTGGTAAGGACTTCTCATGTCAAAATACTTCTCATCGTTATGAGGACTTGTCAAAATTATGGTTTTTCAGGTTTATCTGAATTTTTTTGCTCAGTTGTGCTCAAGGACTATGATCCTTTGTTCCCAAAACCAAAATTGCACATGTTTGGGATGTGTTTATATTTGGGAATTATTTCTGCTGGATGGTTTGATTCAATGAGGTTTGGCATGTTACAGGATTGCTGCTTGATTCCTGAGTCTCCATTCTATTTGGAAGGTCGAGATGGGCTCTACGAATTCATTGAACAGAGGCTTAAAGAAAATGGCCATGTGGTTATTGTATCAGCAGAAGGAGCTGGACAGGAGTATGTTGCACAGAGCATGCACAGAATTGATGAGAAAGATGCATCAGGGAACAGATTACTTCTTGATGTTGGTTTGTGGTTATCACAGAGGATCAAGGTGCCATTTTTCAGTGCCTTCTTGCTCAGTATACATTTATTTTAGGAATTAATTGGTTCATCTCACCATGAAGTCCAGTGAGAAAGATAAAGCAATATATGGGTTCATGAATAGGTCCCCGATTTTGCATGTATTGGGCAATGCTCTTGTTAATGCAGTTTTCCAGACCTTTTCTTCCCTGTGCTCTTATAATGTCTTCTGTTCTCTTGATGTAGTCTAATATCTACAAATTTTTAATTTTACAGGATCACTTTACAAATACGCGGAAAATGGCGGTAAATATGAAGTACATAGGTATTTCCTGAGAACATCAATATAGCCCCTTGCTACTTATTTTAGTCTTTACAGTGATTTGGAAATTCCATGACAAGTTTGCCAACTCTTCAAGAATGCTTAGATGTAAAATATGGGATGAGTCTTGATGCCTGCTCAACTTAGATTAGCTTTGCCCTTATTTTCCTACCCAAGCTTTGGGCCAAGTATTTTTCTACACTAGATTTGCCCTTAGTTTTCTTCTGAAACTCTGTTCTACAGATCCAACATACATGATTCGAGCTGTACCAAGTAATGCTTCAGATAATGTATACTGCACTCTTCTAGCCCAGAGTGCAGTACATGGTGCCATGGCCGGGTATACAGGATTCACGGTTGGACCCGTCAACAGCAGACATGCCTATATTCCAATTGCTGTAAGTGCCAGCCATCCTCTCCTGGATCATGATTAATTATCTCCCATGCAGGATCTCATGTACAAGAAGGTTTTGGGTCCATTGGATGTGATAAATTTTCAAGTTTAGCCTGATGAAGCTTTCAAAACAAAATGGAACAAGAATGATGATATCAACACTGGCAAACATTTTCTTCTTCATTCTTCTTGTTTTTTGGTTTACTGTGATGAACCTTTCATGATCAAGTTAACACATGTTATTAATGACTATGTCGTTGTGGTTCTGCAGCGCGTGACTGAAACTACAAACACGGTCAAATTGACTGACAGGATGTGGGCTAGACTGCTTTCCTCAACAAACCAACCGAGCTTCTTGAACAACACTGAGGGGCTCCATGGAAAAGTTGATGAAGCTATAGTAGAGGAGATCAACAGTATGAGGTTCAATTCTATTTAAGATCAACTCTGTAGACGGGTGCACAGTCAGCTTGGTGATTCTTGAATGATATCCCTAGGTTCCATTTCAATGGGAGAACCGTAGAAATTCCCCCAGCAAGCATTTGTTGTTGTGCTTGTTCATTTGAGAATTCATTCATTTCGGTTGTCGCTTGGCCAGAGTTTATCTGCCGTTCCTGTGCTTAATCTCATTCTCTTGCATTCTGCAGCGGAGGTAAGTTCTCAAGATGAGATGTATAATTCAACCATTGATAACTACAACAACAGGCACTGTGTTCAGCCCAACTTGGCACTGTTCACTGGTGTCAGGCTCGCCATTCTGCAGCATCAAGAGAAACATCGATCGAGGTAATGCCAACTGAGCATGAATGCAGAAGTAGAGCTCATATAAAATGGAGAAAACTGCGATGGAATCGAGCACCGGCACCTATTCTAATATCATCAGTGCCATGGCACAAAAGCAGCCTCCACATTGTCGCATCTTTAGCACTTGGGTTTCCATGAATGGTATGCTCTCATTTCCTTCTTTTACTGACATCCCTTCTCTAAATAGCATCCAAACGAGGAGTCAGAGACAGAGTTTCGATTATCCAATTTTCACTGGCATTAGACTCATTAGAGACCATATCAGCTAACCGACCAGATGTCTTCGTATCCGTAAGATGAAGCAAAAATGTCTCTGCCTACATTTCTTACATGTCTTGCAAACTCATGTAGAAACAACCAACCAACCAACCAACCAGGCAAGAAGCTCTTCTTGGAGATGGAGTAGAAATTAAAAAAAAAAAAAAAAACAGAAGCTCTTGTTTGTTTGTAGTCCTTTGCTAGTATGTAAGGAGCATGTTTTGCGCTGGAATCAGCGACGCAAGATCAGCTCTGTGACCAAACCCTCGGCCGTCTACTTCTTAATCCTGAGCATATCGATGAAGCTCTTCCCCTCGCTGAGGGCGTTCGCCGACAGACAATCCAGTGAATCCCGGAAACTGCTCCCCCAGACTGTGGAAGCTCGCGATCGAGGTCCTGGTCTTGTCCCTATTCAAGACCGCTGAGGACCTCGAGGTGGTCGCCCACATGGACCTGGAGGGCGCTATTGATGGTCGGGATGAGCTTCCAGGTCCCATCCTCGGGGTCGAGTATCTGGAGTCCCGTGCAGCTCTTGAGCACGACAGTGAAGCAGCTGTCATGGGAATGGGGAGGGAGGCCGTGGCCGAGACAGGGATTCGAGCACGGCGGGTAGCTGTTCACCGTCATCACGTGCATCCCATCTTCCATATTCGGGGATAGGTATTCGAGCTCGATGCCAAGGCTCCAGTGAGCTCCATGGCCACCTTCCTCACCTCTGCGCCGTTCTTCCCACGTCTTCTCCCTGAAAATGGGAACGAATTTGAAAGCATTATGAATTATGATACATGTATATATATTTATCATGTGCATGAGGTGAATCCAACGGCCACGGGAATCGGAAATCATTGTTGTCCGAGGAATCACATCGACGTTTGACACCCCGCCCCCCACCACAAAAAGAACTTATTTAAAAAATACGTATAATTCATTAAAATCCGACTCTTCACGACTACAGATTCTTCACCCAGAAAAGGATTAAATATCAAGTACATCAAACATCCTCCACTTTCCGGGCAAAATAACCTCAATCCGAACAAAAATTTCAATTTACTTATGTCGAGAGTGAAAGTGATGAAAGGAGATTGAGAGAGGAGAATTTGATTTTAATCTGATAAGCGGTGCGAGGGAGGGTGAGAGAAGGAGATTGGAGATGTGGAAGAACGGAAGAAGAAAAGGTATCCCGTTGTCTGGGTGTTGATGTTTGCCTCCGTTTTCGACCGCTCCGTGGCTGGTTATTGCTAGTAGAAACTTGACGCATTGGTGAAGCCAGGCTAGGAGTCAGTCACCTGATATGTACACTAAGTTTCCAAGCACGGAGTTTGTGATCACTGATTAATAGAGCCTCCTTTCTATACAGAGTTCTCATTAACAGATCAGTAGTGCTCAAGTTTCGAGCTCTGTGCTCATGGTGCTCAGTTCAGTTTGATCTTCAGTATTATTCTCTGGGCTGGAAATCTGTTCTGTTCTGTTCTTCCATGATATGAAGCTTTTGTGCAGACAAACTTTCAAGAATCTTCGCGACACAAGACGACCCATGGCCACGGTGCCCACAGGAAGGAAGATCGACTTGGATCAACATGAAGGTTGTCAGTGTGAAGCACGTTGTTAGGCAATGTCACAAGCATGTAGTCTAAAAACACAATCATCCTCCATTCAGTGCGAAGCAAACAAACGAGGACAGCAGCTCCGTGTCCTTGTGAGAGACAAGTGAGAGATGTGAAACAGCAGAATTTCTGAGAAACATAGCAGCTACCTAGTCACACACGTTGCATATACATACGAATAGAAAGTACATGTAACTTGATTTTCCAGAAGATCCACAAATAGCAGCATGTGTGAATGCCATCCATCAACCAGGGCTATTTATGCCCCCTCGAGGACCCAGGAGTGCAACTGCTGTGGCCACCAGAATTGCCACTTCGCCTCCCCGTTCCTGTTCCTCCACCTCCTCCCCCACTAGTTCCCGAACCGCTTCCATGTCCATAGCCTCCGCCATGGGCACCGCCACTACCTGAACCGTAGCCAGACCCTGAGCCCGAGCCAGTTCCCGCCCCGAAACCATAACCGAATCCCCTGCCATACCCAGTAGGTGATTGGCCTGACCCTGAACCATAACCCCAGCCAGTACCTGGGCCAGAGCCCCATCCCCAATTGTAGTCCCAATTGGGGCCATGGCCTGAGCCAGAGGCAGCAGTTGGATTCATTTTTTCCACAGTGGCCTTCAGCTCCAGAGAATCCACCTTGGTTCTGCGGCTAGCGGAGTTAGTGTACGTGGAACATGTTAAGGTTAACAAGAAGAGTAGAAAAAGAGGGCTGATGCAGCTCATCTTCAGCTGCTCAATTTCTTTCTGCAAGCAAAACCTAGCTAGGCAGTGGCTTGGCTTTGTGAAGAAGGGGAGGAAGATCAACACTTCGGGACATAAAAGTGGGGTGCCTAGCATGATGTACTTATAGTGCTGTGAACAGCAAAAAAGTGAGACGAGGGTGCGTCAGGTCAGGATTGGGGAGGGGTTAACTGAGCTGGTCCACTGCGCCATTTGCTTTGCTTAAAAGGGCATAGCATGTAGCAAGGCTAAGCACCCTTTCAGTTTTTAAGCAGCACTGCAACTAGCAGAGTGAGAGGGTCTGCTGTCTACTGGAACCCCGGATGATAGTAACTAATTATCCTATAATGTGATTTTCATATATGGCTTCTTAGCTAGTAATTCTGACTCATGTAGATGACAAAGACATTAGAAGCATATTTTGAAAGTATGCGATTAAGCAATAATACAAGTATAAGATTTTGGAGTAAATTTATTTGAAGAGAGACCAGATTTATTCGGTGAGTTTCTTCCAGTATGGATAAGAGCTCCCTGCTCCCTAGACCCTAGTAGACAAGTTGAAGTCCCTAGATCTGATTCTTTTCTCATTGGCCATCTCATCAAAAAGAGGTTTCAGTCACTGTCCCGTAGGTCCTCTTTTCTTCCTCGCTTTTCTTTAAAAGCAAAGAAAATAGGAACCAACACCACTGAACTGAGCCCAAATCGTTAATATTCAACGCGGTTCATCGAGTAAAATGTGGCACAATACATGTGCTCCCATCTGACCCATCTTGCACATTCTTAACTTTTTCAAAGAAAAAAAGAGAAGGAACATACAAAATATCCTAATGGATCAGGTATGTCTTCTCGCAATCCCTAAGCAGTGTAAAAAGTCGAAAGAATGAAAGCTGGCCAAGGTGCAGAGGGATATCTCTCCAATATTATGAGAGGAGGCATTACTCAAAGCCTTTAGAAACCACATACGGTTGATTTTGATAAACGAATGAATGCAATTCAAATATGCAGTGTGTGGAAGCTTTACATTGCATGGTGAGCATGATCAGATACTGGAAATTTTGTTCTCATCCACAGCCACAAAATTAAAAGATGGCTGCGTAGGAAGGTGTCCTAAGATATATTTCCACTTTCATCACCTGATTAAAAGAATTCAAGCGCACACAGCATAGAAAAGGATGACCACACAATTACGTTTAGCAAGAATCAGGAGCTAACAGGCTGGACATCAATCTGTGATGAACACGTATCAGATCAAGTGTTGGATATGTCTAATGTCTGCTTCATCATCATCTTGCACCTTAAGCTTTCAAACGCATCATCCCCTTAATAACATGTTCATAAGAATGATGGCACTGAAATTTTCATCTTTTATTAGAAATCCATACGAGAAAAGTGAAAGAAAAGGGGAAAATCAGAGAGGGTTACTCAGTAGTGGCATATTAAGTCATAGGTTCGATTCTGCCAAGCGATCCTTCTTCATTCATATCTCAGAAGAGGGAGCTTGTTTATCGTCATCGTAACCCCATTCGATCTGAAAATACAGAAAACTAAAAATTTTCCTTTCGGTAGCCCAAAACAAGCATGCAAAACTCTGTGCGATGAGGAGATAGACTCAGTTCAGCGGGGTCGTCGACACGCATAGCAAACTCCCAGTTAGAAACAGAGAGAAATGCCCTGCATTCCGGTCTGTTGAGCTTGAATTTCATGGAGTCATCATCGCCAATCTCCTGCTCGTTATTTGCAAAAGAAGAAGAAAAAATCAGAGAGATTTCAAGGAGAAAATTTTAAAATTTGATTTTTGATTGAAACAGACAGCCAAGAGGATAGCAACGAGTGGAAACGATTCGATTCAACCAAAGTAATTTTTCCAAGACACCATATAATGACATGAGATGCCAAGGCAGCCGAGGAGCTATCTGCTGATGATCTGACAGAGAGGAACTCGAGGGCGGCTTCGTGGCATATAAAGGGAGAGGGAAGATCGAGCTAGGGTTTCTGCCCCCAACAGAAGGTACACCCCAAGGCTGGACTCATTTGGGCCCAAAGTTTGAGGGCCGAATTGTATTTCCGATGGGCCCATTGGGCCTACTAGAGTCATCCAATAGACCCATGTGCAGCCCAGATGATGGGCCCATTGGGCCTATCATTGGTCCCGCTACTGTTCTAAGTTCAGTCCGCTCCGCAGGATTCCAGGAGCTGAAGAAGAAATCGACGTAACCGTGCGGGCTCCGACGGGCGATGCGAGTTGGAGAGGGTGGCTGTGGGAGCAGCAACAAAGAAGAAAATGGAGGCGCTGAGGGCCTCATATGGCGGTTCGTCGGACTCCGACCCCGATGACTCTCCCTTTCCTCCGGCTCAGGATGCCGAAAACGTGATAACTTTGCCTCCGCCGCCTCTTTCCCTCCTTTCCCCTCCCGATTCCTTCGAAGGTAACACTCCTTGCCCCTCACCCTTCCCGCCGTATTCATATTGGATGGCTCTGCTTTTTCATCAGCCTTCGTGTCAAGTATCTGATGTTTTGCTTGTGAAGGGATGTTCCACTGTTCGACCAATGGACAGCCCAGTCGGGTCCGAAGCTTCCCCCACGTTGAAGGCAATTACGCTCTTCACGTGTACATTCCCGGTGGGTGTCGTACTTCTTGTCAATGAGTTCTGTTGATTTTATACTGTGCACTTTCGCTTTCCCTTGGAGCCAATGAAAAATGATGGTCTTTTCTGTTCGCACGAATTTGATACAAGGGCTTATAGGAGCCCAGTTCCTGACTGAGCTTAGCCATCTGTAATAGATTGTATTGTCAAAATCAAGTCTGATAGTTGCCTTATAGTAATTTGCAAGCAGAGCATTGCCTTGTAATTTCACTCTGCTATGTGCAGTTTCGACTGACTGTGGATCCTTATATTTGTTGATCGTGTAGTCCAAATACTAGGCCCCCAGAGGCCCCAAATTGCTCTCTTCGTAAAGAGGATAGCATCATCTGCCCCAGATCTTTTTGTAGTTGATGCCGATGTTCCGCTTGATCTGCTGTGTAAGGATGAACTTAAGTTTGAACCAATTGCTTTAGGCAAGGAATTCCACATCAGTTTGGGTAGGACTGTGCCAATCAGAGTCCATCAGATTGATTCTGTTGTCACTATGCTCCGTCAGAAACTTCAGTCACAAAAGAGGTGCTGGCTTTTGACTTTGTTCCTGCAGGATTGCTAGCGACTTAGTATTTTTCATACAATTATGCATATCTTAATCCAGTTATGTCTTTTGAAATTTTTACAATTTTTGGTCTAGCAGGTTTTGGATTGATTTTAGCAAATGGGAAGTCTTTGTGAACGATGATCACAGCCGGACTTTTCTTTCACTCGAAGTCACGAGAAGAGGTCTTGCTGAGGTAATTATTCCGTTCCATTCCCTATTTATCTTGTCTTTCTGGAATGGGGTGAACTCTCTCAGTGGTGTTCCTTGACTTCAAATTTCAGATAAGGAAGCAGATACAGTTTGTGAATGAGGTTTATAGGCTTCACAACCTTCCTGAGTTTTATAAGGTAGGTTAATTTCATGTCTATTTGATGCTTTAACCGTAGTAGATAAGTTATTTCTTTATTCTTGAGTTAGTGGCATAAGTGAGTGACTGCCATATCTTAACACACGGCAGGATCCTCGCCCTCACATATCTTTAGCTTGGGGATTGGGAGATATAAATGAGTCCTTGAAGAAAGTGGTTGCTGATGAGGCAAAAAGAAGCATGAACACTGGGGGACTACTTGATAAATGTCTACTCAGCTGTAAATTCAGGGGTATAGAATGTAAGGTTGGGAAGAAATTGTACAAAATATGCAAGCTTCCTGATGAATAACACGCCGTGCTTTCACCCACTGGTAGAGCTGTATCTGTATTCACATTCCATGACAGCAGAAGTAGTTGCAGCTAAATGAATAGCAGCTGCATTTGTTTATTTATATGCTGCTTAATCTGTATGTAATTGATTACAAAATATTCCCACTTTTCTTAACCTCCTCCTTCTGGGGAAAGAATTACATTTTATAATACAAAGTTGTAAGCAGAACATGCACATGGATCGGAGAAAACAGAAAGAAAAACTCTGAATGCATGGTCCCCTGAAAGTGGGCCAGAATATTGTACAACCCACCTATCGTGGGAAAAATTCTGGATACCAATGTCAGCTGTAATGCATATCAACTGGTTTTCAATGCTCTCCTATTGTGCCCTGGACCCTAGTAGCAATGTAGAGACCTGGTACCGGTTCAAGATTGTGCTAGTCCGAGGCTGGAAGTTCACCCTCTTGATTCTCCTTCAGTTTTTGGCTGCTTCAAAATAGTCGAGCATTCCTTCATGATTGTAGGAGGCATTTCGACTCGATGGAGGACCAACATTGCAAATCCCGCCGTCAAGGGAACGGTTCGGCTTTGATTGAAGCCTTTTTTTTTCCCCTTTTATCTATTATCATGCATACGTTTTTGCGAATTTTCAGGAGGAAAGAATTCATCAATCATGATTATGATGGTGGAGAAGGAAACATCAAATATATACGCATATATATCGGCAATGGAGCAGAGCATTAAGCCTTCGAGTCTAAGCCACAAATTCCTTTCAGCCGAACCATCAGTAATCTGATATGATCCAAAAGATGCTTGCCATTGCTTGTTACAGAGTATTGCCTCATTGGTGAGCTTCCCCGAAAGACCCCAACCCCCAGTTTCTCCTGAACACCATCACCCTGAATTTCAAATCCGTTGATCGTCCATCCCATATACCAGCTGGTAACTCAACATCTACATTCTTCGATCTGCCCACTATGAAGTATAGAGAACAAAGTCTATCTTGTAGCTCCGCCACCTTTTGAGAGCTTGTGAAATGGACGGCCTCACTATCCATAATTATTCTCAACAGAAACTTAACCAGATCATTGTTGAAGAGAGAATTAAGTTTTTTCCTTCGATTGTACACAATAATCTCACAGATTAACTCGAGTATGAGCCGTAATTAATGACGGAGATGCATGGGACAACAAAAGGATGATATATTAAACGCCAATATAAACCCCAACAGGGGACGCCCCCAAGATTTTTGAGAACCCAAAAGCCTTCCAATGACAAGCAAGAGTCGCGGCTGTAATGCTGCCGCCTTTTTTCCCAGCTGTAAGAAACTATGTTATTTAAAGTTTAAGTAACGTCGCGACGAGAAAGGATATTGATTTCAGGAACAGGCTTTCAGTAGCAAAACATCAATCAGGCTTCCCAACCCCTTAAGAGGGTGGCACGGGCAACACGGTTCACCCCAAGAGTGAAGGCACCCATTCGGAGGTTGCAATTGTGGGTTCGGCACATTGCCTTGATGTTGAGGAAGGCTGTTGTCATGTACCTGTGAAGCTCATTGTTAACCTTGTCCTCGTCCCACATGAAACCTTGAATGTTCTGCAAATTATTACAGAGTTAGCCTGTGCAAAGTACACCGCCCCAAGTTCACGACCAAGTAAATTTCTGGGTCTTCACACAAATATCACATATGTTGTGTAAATCTTCTGATTATGCATTATTGTAGAGATTTTAAGCTTTTAAATTGCATGTAACTTGTTAAAAAAGGGGGCCACTGATATAGAGAGAGTAACATGTGCAATCTCATACCTGGACCCACTCGAAATAGCTCACAGTGACACCCCCTGCATTCGCATAAACATCAGGGAGAATAATGACTCCTTTCTTGGATAATATCTGAAACACAGATAAATTTTCCGATTAGTTACGACTTAACTTTTTAACTTATTCCAAAAATGTAATGCAAAGACAAGCAATGAAATTTCTCTCTCACCTCATCAGCCTCTGGATCAGTAGGGTGGTTTGCAGCCTCTACTATGAATTTGGCCTTGACATCTGCTGCATTCTCCCTTTAACAGAGAAACAACAAAGAGTTATATATGTTGTTAAAAGGAAAAGCAATAATAGTAAGGTTTTATTAACACTTCGACTGAAAAAACAAATGCACCTATTAAGAACTCCACCCAAGGCACAAGGTATCAGGACATCACATTCATGTACAAGCAATTCACTAGGATCCATTGCGTCAGCACCAGCAAAATTTTTTAAACTCCCTGTGCTTTCTTTGTGGCAGAGCAACTCTGCAATATTGATGCCATCCAAGTTCCTAACAGCACCAGTAATGTCACTAACTGCAATAACCTTACCACCTCTCTCTTGAATGAGGCTCGCGGCCCATGACCCAACATTTCCAAATCCCTACAAGATCCATGTAAGAGAGAATAGATATAGTAAAGAATGAAGCCTTTCAACATCAAATGCTTCAGCGGACTTACCTGAATAGCAAACTTCATATCCTTGATTGATTTTTCGTGTTCAGCAAGTAAAGCTTCAGTAGCAAAAACCACACCACGTCCAGTTGCAGCCTCTCTACCCAGAGAACCACCGAGATCCTGAATTTTTCAAAGAGAAACAAGTGAGATAAGAGGTCCCCTCATGTCCTCTAATTGTTTCTGGGGTTCTAAAGACACTTACTATTGGCTTTCCCGTCACAATTGCAGGTGAGTGACCATGAAATTTAGAGTACTCATCTAAAATCCATGCCATAGTCTGCATAGAGAAATTTCTATATTGAGAACTTGTCCAGCTACAAGAAATCGTGAATATTATTGACAAAATGTGAGGGAATGGTGAACTTAGAGAGAGAGAGATGAATGAACCTGGGCATTAGTGCCCATATCAGGTGCAGGAACATCAGTATGGATCCCGATGAGATCATGAATCTTCTGAGTGAAGACGCGGGTCAGACGCTCCAGCTCACTCTTACTCAGGTCCCTTGGGTTGCATCCAATTCCACCCTTTGCTCCACCATATGGAATGTCTGCTACTGCAGTTTTCCATGTCATCAACTGAGCAAGAGCGTTGACTTCATCTGGGTCAACCTATCAAAATTGAAGGAGAACAATGACTTCAAGGATAAAAATCTTTGAAAGCTCAATCATCCAATGACCTCAACACTGAAAAGTGCATAGTAGGCGCATGAGATATTAGGCAAATGATTCCCATCCAGCAGGAAAAGGGTTGGAGTTTGTTTGTAAAAGAAGGATGAACGAGGTCACATTGCTGGAATGAGCTCCGGTTGAAAGTTAACAGCCAGCATATTGATAAGACAATGGGATAGATATCCTCAGCTAAATATCAATCAACGTCATGGAGCATAGTTAGAGGGAATCCCACATGGATTGCACAAAACCCAACTCGGTGCATATCTATGATTTCGACTGAATCTCAAAGAAATCATGATGACAGTGTCACAGAAGTAGTCTAATTGTTTGATTTCCTTTTCGTAGTACCTGTTGATTTTTTTTGGGGGGGATTGTTGTTCAAACAATTAAAACTGCTGGCTCTCCAGGAAGTTTGGTTGATGTACAACTATTGAGCTGATTATCTGAATGTAACCTTCAACGGTGGGATCCAAAAACAGTTTAATGGAGAATTGGAAATTTGGGGTCATCAAAAACCAAAAGCACATAATTCCAAAACCCCGGGTCACAGCCGCCATCATAATGAGAAAACAAGCGGACTGGGAATCAGAGCAGAATCAAAGAAAGAGAAAAGTCCTGCCGCATAAAGCAAATAGAGACTCCCACCCTCAAACTATAAGAGCAGGAGGCCCCCAAAACATCAGAAGACAAAAGGGGGAAAAGAAAAAGAAAAAGACGGGAGGCAAAATTTTCACCTCAGGATGATATCTGATGCCCCCCTTCATGGGACCACGTGCATTGTCATGCTGCACCCTGAACCCAACGTAGGAGGCCAGACTCCCGTCGTCCCTGGGGATCGTGCACTCAACCTGATCCCTCCAAAAGAAACAGAGCACAACCCAATTCAGCGACTAGAAATAACTATCAGCTCATTCTTCAATTTCTGATCACGTAAACATCGACAAACAGAAGAAATGAAGGAGCTTTCTTCTTCCCTTTTATGCATCCTCGACTTGAGGAAACGAGGGAGAGGGAGTAGTGCGGGGGGTCACCTTGATTTCTCTGAAGGGGATGAGGAGGGACTTCTCGAGCTTGGAGTCCAACCCGAGAATCCGGGCAGCGTGGCGGAAGTTGCGGTTCGTTGCAGCGAGAGCATTCATGGCTGCCCGATCAGGTTCAAGAGACAGACACAGAACAATGCAAGCGAGATATCTGACAACAGATCGTTGGAATTGAGAACAGAATTGAGAGAAAGATTGGCAGTGTCGAGGAAGGTGGGGAGGTGGAGGGTGTGAGGTGGGGCAGCCTTTAAATAAGGGAAAAGACTCTGAACTTAACTTTGATTCTTCTTCTCTTAATACTCTGGTGACGCTTGGTATGAAAAGAAATAATCATTATTATCCATCTATTTACTACCGTATTTAAAATAGGCGGAATTAATTTAATATAAAATTAATTTTATTAATTCTTTTATTTATAATGCACTAAAACTTTCCTGATATTTTAAAATAATCACTATATTTATAATATCTATACTTTCTTATTTTTAAAAAATATTTTTTATGACTCAAATTATAATTTTAAAATTTTCTA
>CXYZ01003352.1:4086477-4102327 GCA_900006705.1 Sonneratia caseolaris | reverse complement strand
CCCCAAAAAAAAGAAAAAGAAAAATTCAAACAAATCATATTTCTGCAGGAGACACCAACGAAACACGTGAAAAATGTGACCGGAAGCGCAAGTGATGTGCTGAAATTACATGCGCTGTCGGTCCACTTTCTATGGAGGAGCAAACGTATGAGGAAGTGCCTCCCCGTAAATCACTCGAAGTGACGTCGTGTAATAATAATTAATAAAAAATTATGTTAATTTATTACTATTTAATCGGTAGTTGCTCGAACCTCTTTGGACGGACACCAGGCAAGTGGATGCCTGCCTTCATAAATTATTAGTGTACATCTTTGGGTAAGCATCACCTTGGATACTCCCAATAAGAGTTTTAAAAATTGGATTTGTACTAGTTAATTTTACTGAAAACATGTCACTTATTTGATCTGATTCTTAAATTAATAATGATATTGTAAATGTAATTGGCTTTGGTTGAATTGACTAGTTCCTTATCGGACAAATGAATTCAATTGAATAGTTGAAAAAATTAGTCAATTTAAAATAAAAATAAAAATAAAAGTGTGTTATAATGTATTTATCACATGTTTCTTTTGATAGTTTTTCATTTACCTATTATGCCTTCTTTTGATCGATATGGAGATTTTTATCTCGATGCTAACACATCAAATTAAGACATAATAAATAATTTTGGCATGTAATGTCGTGTTTAGAATATTCATCATTAAATGATTTCAATTTTAATCATTATTTTATTTTACTCTTATTTAATTATATAATACTTCCTTTTTTTACTTCAATAATGCACTTACTTTATTTAATCATATTTATATTTTATATATTTATATTAAAATTAATATTAATAAGATAATTATATTAGGTATTTTTTTATTATAAATTAATATCAAACATGTAATATTATATTTATTTATTAAAACATATTATTTTATCTATTAAATTTTTAATTTAACCTATTAAATTTCTAATTTAACCTATGAAATTATTAAATTTTAGGTATGGACTGGTCTTAAAAATTATGCTTCTAATCTCACTGGACAGGCTGTTTGATCTCAACTTACCACAGAGGGCATTGCTTGATTCATGCATAGGTATGACATTCGATAATCGGTCTCTGGAGTTAAAATTGCTATTCATTTTAGCAAAGTGCCCAGAGAATCTGAATCACTGAAGATGTCCTCGCGTGCGTAATACAACACGAGTAGGACAAGACAACCACAATTGGAACCAAACTCGAATGCCTCATCAGGTCATCGAGAGCAAACAACTTGAACCACAGCCAGTACCAGCAACAGCAATTAGTAATCATAGCATTCACATTGCTCCCTTTCTGGTTCAAACTAGGAAATGATTAATGAAACCACTCCAATTTTATAGAAACCATCCATCTGGAAATTCGAATTACCGCAGGCAAGTGAGCAACAGTAAACAGAAATTATTAAAAAAAAAAAGGGTAGAGACTAGAGAGCTGCTTGAGTTTCTCGCACAGCAGCTGGCACAGCCGTGTATCCACCGCCAATTTTTACCAAACGGAAAGAATACAGCAACACCGGGGGTACTCTAGTGCCCCAAGAAGCAAAAGGAATGGTCTGCAATTAATGTGTAAAGGATCCTAATGTGCTCCGAGGACAAACTAGAAGTACAGCTACTACAGGAATCCTGCAGGACAGGTTCTTTGCTTCACATTCGATTAAGAAGACTATCAAAGTTGACATTAATTATCAGTAAGGCCTGTATCGTGTTGGTCGCCTGTACCTGGGAACCCTCCTGCAGGCCAAAAAAAAAAAAAAAAGCAGTCAGTCCCTTCGTATCATGGAAAGTGACATAAACTGAAGCAGCCATGCCAAAAGAAAAGGAGATGGAAAAGATTTCTATTGAAGCATCACAGAGGCACTATAGCAACTATCATCTCTCAAAAACTTCCTTGAAAATCATATTTAGCTGTAAATGCAACATTTATCTATGCAGAAAATGCGCTTCAAACACTGTTTCCTTAAGTAAGTTCCCTTTCCATTCTATTTGACACACTCTCATGCTAGGGAACCAAAACAAACTCAGCTTTCTCTCGCTATTTTTCACCTCCAGTGGAAGCCACCTGCAGTTTCTTAGAGAGCTAATGCACCCTTGGGTGGCTGCAACAACACTATCCCAAGCATTTTTAAAGACAAAGCCAAAATGCGAGGCAGCACAAGATGGTCTTATATCTGATGTTAACTACTGAAAGTTTAGCAGATGTGGAATTCACTTTTTCCTCCTTTCTGTGGATAATACCAAGCCCAATTTTCTGTGAAAAAGAACATACCCATAGCCATGAGGAGGATACATAGGAGCTCCGGGCATGAAAGGCCTTCTAGATTGGAAGAATGGGTTGGCTCGTCTCCCTCGGTACTGTTTCATTCCTGGAATGTTAGTTCTCTTTGCAGAGACCTGCCAATAAATCAAATATTATTGTTGTATCCCATCAAAGAACTTGAAGTAATCATCTCTTGCTGCTATGCTGAATACCTTTAACTGACGACCGTGAAGTTCTGACTCATTCAACAAAAGGGCATTCTGAACAGCATCAATTTCAACAAATTCTACATAAGCAAATCCTTTGGGCTGACCAAACTTGTCTGTCAAAATAGTCACTCTGTTAACTGTTCCACAGGACTGGAAATGCTGTTGAACTTCCTCAGGTGTACATCCATAGTCCACCTAACATTGGGATTCACAGATAGTTGGTAAGAGGACGAGCATGACAGAGTATCACCTAATCCATAAGATGGAACTACCACCAGTACAGTTAACCATGCAGAATTTTTTATTTTATTTTATTGAGTAAGAACAAACATCGAGAATGAAGCAAAACACATGTATAGTAGCTGCACGAGCAGAGAAAACATCGAATCTACCCAATAGGCCATATATTCCATCCTGTTACCACATTTTGCACTTTTTAGAAGTAATAACACTTTCCATTAATATATCATAGAGTCATGTACATGAGCAAGTTTTTAAGGTACTGACACAGGACAAAATGGAGTTTGAATGCTGGTCTAGGCCCTGTTACCACATTCTGAATAAGCACATGACTGCAATGAGCACAGATTAACTTACATTTGATTACTTAATTCCACAGGGCAGGGAGACAAAGATATGCAAGCACTGCCAAATTCTGATATACATTTTATACAATATATCTATTTGCAGAGTGAGAGAATTGGTTCCCCTTAGCAATATGAAAGTTTACATGGTCTAGGAGCAGATACACAAATGCAACAATTTGACAGCAAAAGATCTGAAGAGCAACAGATACCTAAAAACCACAAAAGTAACCATGCTGAAAATCAATGAGGAGAGATTATTCTTATGAACTGGATCGCTTATTTGACATGCAGAAACTATATAGTTTTCAGAAAGTTGGCTTAGGAAACCAAGCAACAAGTAATAGCCGCAAATTTCAATCCTCAGTGGTAGCAAAATTTTGGAAAACATGAAAGGAACAAACGCACAAGCCTTACTATAGTAATTCAAGGATAATGAGTTAGGTAACTCACATTACCGACATAAATTGAGCGTGAATCAACCTCCTCCTTTTCAGCCATAGTAGCAGAGCCACCAGGAGAGTCTTCAACGAGGTCCAAAGGCAAAAGAACCAATGTTAGGGAAAGAATCAAGACCTCATTAAAATCCAGAGTACAACAAAAGTTCCACAATCACATGGAAGCAAATGAACATCAAGACGTTCTGGAGTTCCAGCAAATGCGGATGCCCGCATATAGAAAGAGCATCTTATAGTAAGAATCGTTTTCAAATTCATATAATGTGCCGGGTCTTGATATTGTAAGATGACCTAGACATGTTTGTTACACGGTACTTCCACAAGACCGTGGACAAGATGGCCAAACCCAGTACACATCCCCCGACGTTCAAAACCAGACAATCAGGGCAAGAATGGGCCGAGTGTGAAAGTAAAAAGCTCAAACTAGTGCAAAATCGCTAGCAACCCTTGACGGAGGCAATCGAGCTCATACTTACGGAGATCTCCTCTAACCAAATCAGAAACGGAGAGAGAAACAGGAAACGGGGACGGAAGGGAGAGAGGGAACCTTGACCAGCGCCCATCTCTTTCTCGACCTTGGCCTGCAATTCGCGGAGAGCGCTGGCTTCTTCTTCGATTTCCTTGAGCCTCTTCTTCATGTCCTCCAAATCCTACGCACCCAGCGAACAGGTCAGCAATTAGAGGGAGAGAGGGGAAGTGAAGTGGGGGTGTTGGAGGAACAGGAATAAGGACACCTTGGGGCTGGAGGTGGCGGGCGCGGAGGTGGAGGCTGGGTCTGGATCTTCATAGTAGGGATCTCCTTCAGCCTCAGTTTCCATTTCTCCCTCCTCTTCCTCCTCTCCTCCGTCGGGGATCTCACCACCGTAGACTTCGTGCTCCAGCGCTTCGTCGTGATCCTCATCCATCTTCTCCTTCTACCTCCGCTATTGACGTCCCGAAACAGTAAGCTTTCCGTTTGGATGGATAGCAGGCTGAAGCCCGAAGGGGTGACAGCAATGGTACAATGACTACAAGCACCGTTGTTTAGTGTTCCTAAATGTTTTTTTTTTAATTATTATTTTAACTTTTTTTGGGGGAATTTTTAATATCCCAAATTTCAAAATTACGTATGAGTAATTAAGTGTTGAATGTCCTCATAATTATCAACACCACCGCCACCAATGACAAATCGGTCTCAGGTTCGACTTTAGTGTGACGGTAATCAATAATTAGCTTCAGAAGCCGTGAAGATACTTGAAGACGAAGAAGCGGAGGCCTGCATGTCATAGTAGCTAGAGGGAGGTGGGGGATAGAGGGATGGCAGTGACTGCAGCAAGCCTTTCGACGCCTTGCTCTCTTTTGCCTCGCCAGCCTCTCACTTTTAGTGGCAGCGGCTCCAACTGGGCCACCAAGAATCAGGTTTCTTCCTCCTCCTCATTCTAATTCTGAAAAGCTACCTCTTGCTATCTCCGCCTGCCGTCTCTGTTCACTCTCGTCATTCTCAGTTCGGCAGTTGGCTCGACTCGCCTAAGACTGTTTTTCTAGCGTTTTGATCTTCTGCTAGCTACGACGGCACTTGCGTCCTGCTGGGTTTGGAAAAGAGAGAGAGAGAGCGAACAACTTGAATTCGAGGTGTTCGATTGATTGAATGCCGCCGGAATGATTTTTTAAACATTTACTGCTCCTGCGGTTTCTGTGTTTTTCTTTTGAAGCTTTTCTGCCTTTTGGGTGGAGGTCAATGAGGACTTTTCTCTGACAAGATATTGACTTGATTCATGATTTCCTGCAGGGACACGGCAGAAGAAGGGCTGGCGTTGTCCCTGCAATTACTGCTAAGCTAGAGCTGAAGACTCCTCCGTATCCGTTGGTATATACTAGACACGGGTTATGTATCTGTTGATACCATTGCGTGACATTTTTCAGCGACTATCTCTTTTGCTGAAGTTTTCAGCTACTATCTCGTTAATATTAACTGGTTGCACGAAGTTGCACGGTTCAATCTGCTGTCAAGATCCCCAGCAAGAAACGGCTCTTTGTTATGTCTAGTGATGTTAATGTCAAACACTTATTCAGTATCGTCTTATTGAGTTATTTCTCTCTAATTCCCATATAGAATGCCTTGGAGCCACATATGAGCCAGGAGACGCTCTCATATCACTGGGGGAAGCACCATAGGGGATACGTGGAAAATCTTAACAAGCAAATAACTGGAACTGAGTTAGATGGAATGTCTTTGGAAGAAATTATCGTTCTTACTTATAACAAGGGCGACATTCTTCCACCATTTAATAATGCTGCACAGGTAACTTTAGCTTGATTCTTTTAGAGATTTGCGTTGGCGATTAGTGTTTCCTCATACACAGCATAAAGTAGGATTTTTTCACATGTTCCATCATAATATAGTGGTAGGGCAAATGCAAGATATCTTGTTCTGTCATTTACAGATATGGAACCATGAGTTCTTCTGGGAATCTATGAAACCAGAAGGTGGAGGAAAGCCAAGCTCCAATCTGCTAGAACTGATCCAGAGAGACTTCGGTACTTTTGAGACATTCCTAGAAGAGTTCCAAGTAGCTGCTTTGTCACAGTTTGGTTCTGGTTGGGCTTGGCTTGCATGTGAGTAGATCCCAACCATATCCACAGTTCTCTTGCATGCCATGAAAATCATTGTCTTTATTTACTACAATGATGCCATTAGAATTGATGATACAGCTTGGTCATTAACATTTTTCTTCGTGTCTTTATCTAGACAAAGCAAACAGGCTTGATGTAGGAAATGCTATAAATCCCCAACCAGCAGATGAAGACAAGAAGCTTGTTGTAGTGAAGAGTCCCAATGCTGTAAACCCTCTCGTTTGGGGCTATTCTGTGAGTATCACTGGTTGAAATTCATCATTCAACTTAGTTTACAGTAACAACAGGAAAAGGTTTCCTGCTAATTAGAAATATTTAGATGCCACACTACCATGTATGTATAGTGTGCTTGTTGCAGTTACCATTTTGCCCTTCAGTGATCTAATGGCATGTCAATTGATTCCTTGCAGCCACTTCTGTCGATTGATGTCTGGGAGGTAATTGAAATTTAATGGTTTATATAGTTTTTTTTTTTTTCAGTGTACTGTTTCTGACTTTGGACTTGTCTCGACAGCATGCTTACTTCCTTGACTTTGAGGTGAGATTTTCTGTTTGTCTATTTTATAGTGTCAGAAGAATGTTTCCAGTTGATATTTAATGATATTTTTCTGGACAGAACCGACGCTCTGATTACATATCGATCTTTATGGAGAAGCTTGTATCATGGGAAGCTGTCAGCTCTAGACTAGAGATGGCAAAGGCTCAGGCCGCTGAAAGAGAGCGAGAAGAATGGAAAAGAAGAGAAGAAGAGGAAGAGAATACAGCTGATGACCTAGCCACTGAGATGTTTTTGGACAGTGATTCTGATGAGTCAGAGGCTGAATGACTTAAAGTTTTCTTGCCCATCTTTTGAACGTGATGGAATGAATTTTTGTCATGCTCTTTACATTTGGGTGTCAAAAGGTTAGTATGTGCAGGGCAGATATACTAATCCAGAAGTTGCCTCATATCTACCCATCTAATTGAACAGAAAGTCCAGGCAAAAAGGATGAACTTGCAATTCAATTCCTTTTCTCTCTACATTTGGTCTTGTCCTGGACTATCTATTTATCCTTGACCTTGAGCAGCCATAAGCATTATTCTTGCTCATTCGAGGAGTACACTAACAAAAATGGGGGCACAAAGATGTGAGATAGAATAAACTCTTCCTTAATTGCTTGTACATGACTACGTAAAATTTACCTCAAAGAAAGTGTGTAGTGAAGAATATGCTATTGGAAACAGCATGTTGACAGGAGCTGATTGGAAAAATAGCCACCAAACAAGCCAGTGAAGCTACAAAAGATCCCTGCTTCAAGTATCAACAACCAACTCAGGCCTGATTAAATTATATTCTGTGACATTTCAATGGACAGGTAAATATAATAGAATAATTACTATATACAGGGAATACACACTTCTCATTTGATGATCTGCTTATTCATAGTTGGACGTTTCAAGATTGCGCTTCTCTAAGAAATTAGATATGGTGGACATCCAGATCTCTGTTTGCTTCTCATTTTGGAATAGTAGCTTGATATCACCACCATCCGTTTGCAAGCTAATTAAGTAGTAGCCATGAGATTTGTGAGCTTCTTCAATCATGTCAAGAATTGTATCTGGAAAAATGAGAGGATAAATGATCCATAAAGAAATGTCAGTTTTTGGTCATCAAGGAGTATGGAGGAATGGGATTGTTCAAAAGTGGGAAGCCATGTGCTGCAGAATGTTGAATTGCTAGTTTGTGCAGCACTATGCAGAGCTTAGAATAAAATTCATCAAGAACACATTTTAAGTGGTTCTAACTTTGAACCTATTTACGAACAACCAGATTTTTGTTTTTATTGAGGATGAGATCTTACATTCTCTGCATTGTGTAAGCGCTCCCAGGTACTTCTTTGCTATCCTCAACAATAGCTTTCTACATTTGATGTGGATGGAGACTAGTCTGTGCCTCCTATGCCCTGGACATATCATAAATTCTCCTTGTCACTTTTTTTTGGGTCATTACTTACATAATTATATTAGTCAGTACATAACATATCTAATTTCCTGAAATTTTAGGGAGCTGAAGTAGTCATTTTACCTGAAGCTGTGATCACAGACAGTGGAGTACAAGATGCCAACAACTCTTTTTCTTCCTGAAAATAGCCATCCATGAAGGTTCTTGATCTGAGGGTTGCTGCTCCCCTCAAACCTGGCAATTCTAGTCAGGTTTGTAAAACTCATTGGGTTACTTGAAAAAATAATGTGGGAAAGGAAGGAACTCATCTAGTGATTATGTTACATGTAGCAGCAGTAGCAGTTAGTGTGACCATATCTTCAGGTGTTTGTGTCACGAAACCAGAATTAATGACTGAAGCGACATGTTCTCTAGGAGCTCCTGCTGTTTCTGCTGCTTCTGCACAAACAGCAGCCACCAAAGCTGCAGCAAAAGATACAACATTCCCTGTATTGTTAGCACAAGGGACAATTGCCCCATCTGTTTGGAGGCTGCCTAGTCCAATGATGCTGGTTCCTGTTATTCCTGCAATTGCTGCAGCCAATCGTGCAACAGAGAGGGCTGCATCTATTTTTGCTGTGCGGAGTCGAAGTTCCTCTTTTCTTCTCTCTTTGTGCCATTTCAGTAAGCCTGTTATTGGGTTTCCTCTTAACCATCCCTTGATATGCTTGTATTTAGGCTGAAAATGTGAATGCAATTGCTTTTATAGGATGAGATTTTATGATCTAGAAATTTAGTAATAATCTCCTCATACCCAGCTAGCATCAACCGATGCGTTCCTTTGATAAGCTGAAACATAGGGTCTGTCAATTGCGAACAGTGCCTGCATAATTGAATCATTTGTCTTTACTGCAGTTATCTTGAATTGAAAGTAACCTTCCTACAACATGGGTGCATGTGCCTGTCTAGCTGAAAGGCAACAGAAAACCCTTTTTTGGTCTTTTGCCTTTAACTTGAATATAACTCCCCATCAGGAATAGAATACAATAACCTGAATGTACTTCAACTTTCTCCTCTTACAAAGTTAAAGAAATTTCTTGGGCAAAGAGCAGAACTTGTGTAGGAGATAAAATGGAGATTAAAGAGCTTACCTGTAAGCTATCCATTCTGTTGATGACTTTCTCCTTTGTAGGTTTTCTCTGATTTTTTTCTTTGGTTGCTGGCTCTCCTTCAGGCTCTTCTAAATCAAATTGCTGGCAGAGAGACGATCTTTGGTTCTTGTCCTCTTTTTGTGATTCTTCTTCACTGTCTCCAGCTCTATGATCCAGCATGTCTTCATGCTTCCCTAAGCAGCAACTGTCCTCCAGAGGAAGCAGGAGGTTCTGAGAAAGAAAGGGAAGACAATTGGCTTGTTCTAAGCCTTCAGGTGTATAATGGAGATTTAGTTTCTGGACAGTTGAGCTTATATTAAGGACAGATGCTTTATACTACAGCTGTTGAAGCTACTGCACAAATTAAGAATTTTGGGTTTTTGATGAAGTGACACACATTTGATGAGAATATCTCCAGGAAATTGGAAGCTGCTGGGCTCCATGATCGGGACAAATACTCCATGGCGCTAATGGGGCTTCCCGTAACACTATTGTCCACTGTGTTCGTGCTTTCATGTCCCGTCCAAAAGGTATTTTGCACCTTCCCATTCTGGCAGCATAATGGGAATAATAAAGTTTATAATGGATATCCCACTTACTTTAACATAGAAAGCAGAGGTTAACATGAAATGGCAATGTGCCTGAAACTCACTGCATGAATTGGCAGTCGGTTTGGCCTTTTGAATTGAACCCTCCCGAATCTGCAACCTTGCATGTCCTCCATTTTTTGAAGTGAACTCTGTATCCATAACAAATGCTTTATTACTTGCCAATGTCAGTAACTGCTTATTCTATAGACAAACCAACGGCCAGACTTTTGGCCCTTCATAGCACTGATGTAGTAACCACAACTGATGCAAAAATTTACTGTAACTTCATAGGTATAATATAGCAGACACATTACGGCTCTTCTTTTGGTTTGCTTGCAATATCAAACTCACAAGGTACTTGTTTGTAGGTTCCATGTTAGATTCTTTCATTATGAATAATGGGGTCAGGATCTGCAAGAACTAATTTATCCAACCAGCTCTCACTTTATGGTGAAACAACGAAGAGGACAGTGGAAGGCAGAGATCTATACATGGAAAGAGGTACGCTTTGTTGGAGCTACGAGCGCATCTTTCTCAGTCTTTTTCCTGGTAGAATATCGTATCTTTTTCTATATCTGCGTGAGATTATTACTCTGTTTGCATGCATTGTCTGCATATGTGTGGGGAAGAAAAGATATGGGGAGATCTCATGCATAGAAGAGATTGAGATATTCGTAGCCAAGAGAAGTATGTAATTGAACTAATGGAGATGGAATAAAGATACTCACAGTTGAAAGGGACTCAAGAGATTCTAGCTTCTTCACATGGAGCTGGACACAAATTGCTAATGAGACAATTCCTTAAGTAGAATGTTTTATTTTTTTTGCATTCTAGAGAGCTCGATGAAGCTGTCTCTTTTATAAATGGAAGCTTGGGCATTCTAAATGGGGAAGGGCATGTGGGAGGCATCCCTCCATACTTCAATAAATAAATAAATAAGCTCCCTTTTCCACCCAAACCCATAAAAAAAAAAAAGAAATCTTTTGTACGATAGAGAAAGGCCAGACGCTAAAATACAATCTTTGAGGGAGAATATTATGTTACATAATGTCAAGATGCACATCTTTCAATTCCATTGTGGGGAGAGAGAGACATACAGTACAGTTTCGAACGAAAGAAAAGGAGTGTGGTCACACCTCAATATATTTTTGGATCATACCTAACCGAGGTGGATATCAACTGTGATCAGCTCTATCTACCCGTTCTACGGTAATGGTTAAAGGAGTGGGGATCCAGAGAGACTCTGCATATGCATAAGATTATCATTGCTGAGGTGAATGGACAGTATTAGAATATTCATTTCTTGGGTCTTGACTCTTTGAGTTGTTTTGTGTGCTTGCTTGCTTGCTGCCAGAGAAGCAAGCCATCAATGACAAGTACAGTTTTTAAGGTTGTAAACCGTGCTATTGGCTGGATTGAGCACTGTGTGTCCAATCTATGGAAGTGTACATCGGTCGGCGTGGCCCACTTGGTTTACATGCATATGATGCCCATCTTCTGAAGTTCAGCGGGATAAAAAAATCACAGCCCATGGTCTGACCGAGCAAGTATCAGTCTACTGCTGGTAACTCGGAACTGATTTGAGCAGAAAGAGGTCGTGATGGTCCCATCAATTCCCGACTTGACTTTGTTCATTTATAGTAAATGAACGATACTAATTCAATGTTCAATCTTTCTTCAGGACACTTTCCTCCAAGCTAAGCCAAAGCGAAGCTAATTACATCAGTTCCATTCCATGGATGTGCCACACATGCCTTTCCAGATGAATACACTAGTCTGTCCTCGGTGAAACCTAACTGACATGCGGACGACAATGTACCATACCATAAACCCGCAGCATAGAGATTATCCGACGAGACGAAACGAGCCTCAATAAAGTGGGCCAAGGAGCAGCTCTCTACCTCTCATCATGGTTATTATATCAAGACTGGAAACGGTACGTCAGAGTCAAGCTGACGTCTCCCCCTTCCACATGGAAAGAATGGATGAACCCCATAACGAGAAAGGTCTCGTGGTGGACAGTTAATTGAGGAGTTGACCAAGAACGAGCTCTCATCTCATGGATATATAATATGTATAAATGGATATATTATATAGATATATATTATGTACATATAATAATACATGGTAATTATAGGTACTTTAGATGATGTACGGACCGTGGGAAAATTTCAAAAGCCCGCCCACCATGGACAACTATCGAGGCCCAAGCTTCGACATCACCGCATAATACCAAGAAGGGACCCTTTAAGAAGTGGTAATTTGTGTGGTGGGCAGCCCGTCTAGGGAGATGACATCCATCCTAGGAAGAAAAGGACATGGAAGATAGCAAAAAAAGAAGAAGAGGGACACACGATCAATTCACCCTACACCTCCATAACCTAAGCAGACATGCTTGTGGAGGAGGATCCTTGTGCTTATTACCGACTCTTCGTGCATCGAGAGGATGCCGTCCATTTTTGGTCAGCTGGGTGGATTCGAGATCTTCTCGTCCCTGTCTCCTCGTAAGAACACCCACCCGTGAAGCAAGATATCATGCAGCTCTTTCCAAACACACACGTTCGGGATCGTCTCCACGAGAGGATTAGTCACACGGCTCACAGTTGACACGAATCCAATCTCTAGCAGGGGATCGTGGAAGAAAGAAGCTCTTTTTGGATATCGGGATGCCAGCGTGAGGCTCTCCGGAACTTAGGGCAGCAGTATTTGTTCTTTTCCTGGGAATCGCGTGGAGCACGACGATGATCGATATGTGCTTGCTCTTGATCTCGCTACGTGGGCTGCAGTTTTGGAACCTTTTCACGACATCACAACCGAGCAAAAGTATCGAACTCGGTGGTTGCATGGACGGGCCTTTTGTCTTCCAAAGGCATCCCCCATTCTTTGCCCTGTCCATCCATTCCATGCGGATCATTGCATTAGCTAAACAAATCAGCCGAGAGTTTGTTTTTGAGTTATATTAGAAATTTTATAATAAAAATTAAATTTATAATTTTTTTCATTATTAAATTAATAAATATGATGATATCAAAACTTTTTTTATAAAAATTAAATTTATAATTTTTTTATTATTAAATCGAGTTAGTATAATCATACAAAAATCTTTTTTTTTTATAAAAGAATTTTTTTCCGATTATATTAGAAAGTCTATAATGAGAATTAAATATGTAATTTTTTTATTATTATTATACCAAAAAATAGTATCGTTATACGAAACCCTTTATGTAAATGAGTGATTTGCAACCAAGGGACCTTAGCTCCTTCCCATTCATACAGTGCTTTCTATAATTGCTCCCATTTGAGTGAAAATTCTTGTGTCTAATATCCTGAGCTAGGAAAGATGGAAGTTTAATATAATTATATCATTTTAACCTAATAACTATAAGGTTATAAATTCGATTTTTACCGTGAAATTATTTGTAATCTTATCTTTCGTATTTACTAAAAATAAACGGATAGATATTAAACTTGCAAATCAAACATAGTTGCATCCTCATTCGAGCTACCATTTTCATACTGTAGCAGTCCACAGTCCGCAAGACACCCCACAAGTGCGTCGCTGTGGCGGAAGACACACATTTCGTACAAAATACATAATATGAAATCCGGCGTCATTCGCCAGGATTATTATCTACTGAACCCTGCCCAGCTAGCTAGTTCAGTTCACACACGCACGAGTCATTAGGGGTTCAATGGTGGCCGGGCTTCTCCAGATCCTCGATACTCGTCGGCCGGTACCAGGCCTTCTGCTCCAGCACCGAGTCTCCTTCACTAGCAGTCGCAGTTGGAGCTGCAGGCTTGGAAGGATGATCGTCCCGGTTTGGATCTGGCTCGGTTGCTGGGCCGAAAACACCAGTCTGGGGGTGCGGGGCCCAGTACTTGTCGGACTGGGGCTGGATAGCTTCATCCGGGACAATGGCCGGTCGAACTTGCTCGTCCGGGTTCTTATCGTACGCTGAACCATGAACTGCCCTCCTGTCAGTGTCGGTGTCACCATCCCCATCTTCGTCAATTACACATCAAATCAACAGCAATACACACAATGCTATAATTCTAACGAGGAAGAAGATTGTCGATAGCGAAGGGCATACGAATCAATCAGGCATTTGATAGTACAGCCGACCCATCAACATTCATCCGGTAAATTATCGCCGACCAATATTTTCCACGCTTCCTCCAGCTGATTTTGACTTGATTCACAGGGTTAGCATTAAACATACATATATATATATATATGTGTGTGCGTGTGATATGGTGTGGGTGACATAATTAATTATGTATTGCATATATAACTAGAGGCGGCTGAGAAGGTGCTGTTCGCACCGATTAGCATCTAAAGATGACTACTGGATCATGGCGGAGCAGCCTCGGCAATGGCCTAATCCTCTAGCAATGTTTCAAAGTCTCTTGAGTTTTTGTAAATGGATAAACTGAAGTGGAAAACGCTCGTAAGCTAACTCTGGGCAGTCGTATCGGATCCGTGGATCAAATAGAATAGCAAAACGATCAGATGCGTCCCAGGACAAAAGATGCATACGACCGTGGTCGGTTCAGTGTCATCTCTGTTTTCGATTCCTAGGTGGAACGCTAATTGAAAGAAGCGCCAGCAACTCATGTTAATACAAGTACCATACAGTTTAACCGATTACATTTCACCTGGAAGCAGGAGCGGAGGCAGAGAGACCGTGTCGCGCGTTGTCGCTCCAGATCCGGGAGATGAATCGCTCGCCGATGACGCTCCCTATCCCTCTACCCCGCAAACTGGCAGCCATGAGAGTGCTCTTCGCTGCAGAAAGGAACTGTAAAGAATGGAGAAAGGAGACGGAGAAGACGAAGTGGCAGCGGTTGTTGAACTTGAATCAAGCAGAGTGGTAGACACAGAGATCGAGTGCTTTCTATGTCTTTAGTCGCCTCCATCAATCACAGCGCTGCGCTTTAAATAAGAGTTGGTCCCATTTGCCAACCTTAAATATTAAGCATGTTATCCAACCAACAACAACAACTATATACTATAACTAATATTTAATCAGAATTAATATAAGAAGAAGATGAATTAACCCAAGATGAACCGTCTCCCACTCAAATCAATTGATGATCAGTCGCTTCCGATTTGAAATTAATAGGAATACCGACTATACCCACCTGATTATGCCCAGTCAATTAGCTATGCTCTGACCAGCAATCACCAAGTTGCCCAACTCGGCCACTACACAAGCATTAGACCTCCCTTGGTCAGACCAACAAGGCCACCTCCGGTACGTGAGGACCACGCTGACTGCGTAGAGATTTACAATCGCCCGGTACCCCTATTCTCCAGCACTTCACTTCTTTCGAAGGGTCATTCCATATGGACCTCGCCCAGTACAACTTTCTTGCAGGTCCTGCTGCCGCGCCAAGAACCATGGAGAGTAGAATCTCCGTAGGGAACCGGCTCAACTCATCGTCAGATTAATCCACCTCTGGTGACGGCATCGGAAATACACGAGTGTAACGCTCACGGAATATGCACCGAAGAGTAAGAGATTGGTGGAGGGGTAGCTAACTGTTTTAGTACCTAACAAACGGGCAAACGGCCACCCATCCTCTGCGTTTCTTCCATACCTACCCTCACCTAACGCGGCGGAGGACGCCGTTGCGTTATTGCGAATCGCCTAGGATGAAGCGAAGTGCAGTGTTACGAACTGATCCCCCACGGCGTTAACCGGCAGGTGAGGTAGCTTTGTCACCTGCGTACTTGCGTAGATCCGAGGGTGTGACCAGACCACAGGTTGGTTGCTGTATCATATGAAGGAAACCTTAATTTCTGACCGGAGTAAGTTCACGGAGAGTTTATTTATTGAATTTCTAACCTACGCACGGGATATCCCATAATTTTTAAAACCGAATTAGGCCAGAAATCAGTGTAAATATGGGTTCGTGGGTAAAACTAGGGTTCAATGCATATTTAATAAATAATATTAATAATAAATTTACATAATATCATAATTTAATATAATTTATAATAAAAATATTAATATAACTATTATATTAAATAAAA